>JAUCMU010000030.1:6817896-6829038 GCA_032275025.1 Enteromius treurensis
CTTGAAACTTCAAGGCAGGTGTTGAGGCAAGTTGGAGCTAAACTCTGCAGGACACCGGCCCTCCAGGACTGAACTTGTTGAACCCTCCTATAGTCATTCAGATTGATTAAAATAAGTGTAATAACAAATACCATGGTGAAGCTACATGGCTAGTATAGCAAAACCATGTTAATGTGTGGTTACTTTAGTTCAACTATTATGTTTTTTATTTGTAGTAAACACTAGGGATGTGCATCTCCATAACTGAGGCCAATGCGATATGCATCTCGATGCATAGCCAACGATACAATACATGAAAGATACATGAAGTAGCTAGCGATGCAATACGATACACCCGTTACCATGCAGTGCAAATCGATTTTTACACAATTCGATGCAGTATGATGCACTGAAACAAATATGCAGGTATACAGGTATTGGGAGCCCTCATTCTCTGTAACGCTGTAAGGCTGAATGTCTTTACAGATAAAAAAAAAAAAAAAAGGCGATTGCGTCGATTATTGTCTTGAAACGAGCAGTTCACAGCACACTCACCATATGAAAAAAAGAAAAAAGAAAAATCACATAATTTACACAAGTTTTTGCTCAAACTTCAAAGGCCTGTTAAATTAATAAAACTAGAGACATTTGTTAGCTTTAAGATTAGTTTTTCAATTCAATTATCAATCCAAATACACTTTATTGTTGGAATTTTTTCTTTTTCCTGACAGGCTATGCTATTTTTTCATATAACGTTACACATATTGAAAACTTTGCTCACGTTTATTGTGTAAACTATAATATAGACAGTCGCATTACAAAGTATGTTGGCAATGACATAAACCAAACCACAGTGTTCGGAGAAGATAGCTGGAAAATACGACAGAAATAAAATGCTTGTCTATTGCTTACTGCAGTACAAGCCGCGGTTCAGCTGTGCGCGGCAAACGCTGACAGTGTGATAGCACAAACGGAGCGCGCCGCTTACACGCTGCTTACGCCCTGCTGACGCAAGCAATGTGAAACCGGCATGAAACCGGCGGCATAAGGCAGCTGCGATTGAAAAAAAGTTTTGATCGTTTGCTCATCCGGCATCCCGCTAGCAGTAGCAGGTTCAGCTGAATCCGATTGAGAGGAGTAGGAGGAGTCTCCAAAACGCACACCGTGACAGCGCTTCAAGTCTGTTGTCAGATTCGTCATGCTGCCTGTATATTTTATAGTGTCACGACATATTTTAACAAATTCCACTCTCTAAATAATTAAAGTATAGTATGTCTACTAATAATTCTAAAGAAATAAATTGTGTTTTACCGATGCAGATACGATAGAAATGATGCATTGCGATGCAATGCCAACACTGAAAAAAATGTTATGTTGAATTTACTTAATTTTATTATGTCAAGGGGTTGCACTAAATCCAGATATATTTATTAAGTTGAGTGAATTAATATTTTATACATTGAGTTTATTAATCTCTTTTAGTAATTTCAGATTAATTATATTCATAATTTTAGCTAAACTATTTTGAGTATAATTTACTCAAATTTATTGTGCCACCAGATCAATTTAATCGTTTAATTTCTACATACTAAAATTAATGAATAATAAATTAATAGGGAGACATCATTCTACACTCAAAAAAATGAAAAAAAGATATGTTTGATTTATTTATCTTTAGGAATTAGCCAACTTGTTATACAAAACGTAAGATGGTTTAGACACATGCACGGCATGCCTAAAGTGCTTTATAATTATGAAAATAAGTTTGTTTTAGCAGGTCCCTAAGCACATGCTATACACTTTACCACAATGGTAACTCCCCAAAACACCAACATAGCAGAAAACATAGCAGTCTTTTAAATACAAATATAAAATAGCATTAAACAATTACAAGTATCCCAGTTGAATCATCTTAATAAACATGCCTAAAATAACATTTTATTTCAATAATTTTTATATAGAAATTAAATGAAACTTAATGAAACTGCTTTTAATTGAATGAAATTAACTCGTTTTAAACAAGGGCAGTGAATTTGAAAATTAATAATAAAAAATAAGTAGGATTAAATAACACATTAAAATCAGTCAAATTAACCAGATAAAAACGTGTAACATTTACAAGGGGTCAGAATCATTTTTTTCAGTGTATATATAATCATTATTGCATAAACATAGCATGAAAAGTGCTGCTTTAATGCCTAGAGATGAACCAGGAACCAGGCTTAGTGACCTTTGCCTTAACATCTGATGCATGTGGAACACTTATCTGAAAATACTTCGGGAGATTTCGAAGTCATCATCAGATTTCTGAGATTTCAGTTGCTGTCTTTAACATTCTGCCTGGAAACAAAGATTGTGACGCCAAACTCCCCAGGAAAGAAGAAAGCCATCATGTTTACAATTGCGACGATGAGCACATATCAGGATTAAATAAATGCAGAATATTTAAAAGAATGTGAAATATTTAAAATTTGTGTCGTTAAAAGAGTTTTACACACGCTGAACGAACATGATTGGTTGTTTGACTTCTCGGTCAAACAGTCTCATGGATGGGCCTTAGCCATTGAACGCTACCATGCATTCCAGACCTTCAACCATCAGTCTGAAGGTCTGGCTACACGAGACTAACCTCCTATGGGAGGAGGGAACTCTTGCATTAAAAATGATTTCCTTCACCCCAGGTGAAAAACTGGAGACAGCCATACCAGCATTAAATTTGAGTCAAATATTAACCCTATAAACTTTGCAGAACACGCTTCTGAGGATCCATGCCCAAACTTATATCTCAGAAATTATTGAAAACAGTTTCTAGTAATAACACACCAAATCCTGTGCTAGAGTCAGCTAATTCAAACAGAGGGTCAGCACATGAACGTCCTTATTAAGTTTTGTTCCGGAAACTAACCTAAGAAACTTCTCTGTAAAATCTGACTGAAGTAAAGATCCATCAGATCAATGGTCCCTCAGCATAATCTGCACCATGACATACTTCATGGTCTGCATCCTGATAATACACTTCTGAAGTGTTTAGTGCAACAGACGCAATCCAAGATGGGCATAGACCTGATCCTTTTTTTTGCCACCCATAGGTGTCGGCTAAATCCAGAATCTGTTTTAAAAGGACACAGATATTTAGCCCAAATCGCTAGCTTCTTGAAGCACAAAATTCATATTTTATGGTTTGAAGAACCTAATTTCATGCTCATAATTTAGGTATCAGGTGCTGTTTAGCTGACAATGCTTAGTTGGCCACTTGAGCCTAAATGAGTGTTGTGGGGAGAGTGCCTACAGTTTCTCCCACTGTGTCATGAGATATGAGAGAAATAAAGTTGTTTTGTGCCTCTGCATGAAGCAGACTGCCTCGGGCAGGGACCTGAAGTAATTAAACAGTAGGGGAATGATCAAACTTGGCAGAAGAGAAACAACATGAATCCTTGTGACCATCATGCACTTCTAATCACAAATAACTTAGCATGGCCGGCTAAAATGGACACCTAAAGAACATAGGAGCATTGAGTCTCAGGTTTGGAGCAGGTATGGAGCATTGAGTCTCAGGTTTTAGACAATAAAAAGTCATCTGGGGGCATTCAAATTTAATCAGCTTTAACTCAAATAATAACTCAAAGACACTCTCTTTTCTGTCAGCTCCATATTGTCCATTACAATACAGAGATGTATGCTAATATGTCAGAAGCTAAGACCCAGGGGAATGGCCTGGCTGTATTGGCAATCCTAATTGAGGTGGGTTCTTTGCTTTTACTCTAACCATATTAATATATTTTACATTTTACAATAATAAAATTTTTTTTAGTTTAATAAAATTCTATCTGTATTTCAATCAGTTTTTTTCCCCCAGGCAGGTGAGGAGATTAATCAAGGATATGGCAGTATTCTTAACTATCTGGGCCACATCACATATGCAGGCATGTGTTTGTGTGCATGTCAGTGTATGTGTATGATTATTGTAATTCCTTTTGCGATTACTTTTAAAATATTTTTTATATATATATTTGTTTAATTTATTTCAGGCCAGAAGGTGACTATACCTGCATTTGACATAGAGTTGCTGCTGCCTGACAACCTCAGCCAATATTTCCGCTATAACGGCTCACTCACCACTCCTCCTTGCCACCAGAGTGTGCTCTGGACTATCTTCAATGAAAGAGTTAAAATTTCTCACTCACAGGTACAAAGAGTCTTACTAACGACCCCCACCCTGTATAGGTATGGAGCATTGAGTCTCACTGAAAGTTTACATATAATGAACCCTTTAGCTTGACAAATATAGAGTTTCATGACTGAAGTGAACACATCCTCCTCTCCTCTCCTCTCCTCTCCTCTCCTCTCCTCAGTTGTTGAAATTACAAACAGTGTTGTACTCCAGTAAACAAGAAGAGGCAGAGCCCATGACTCTCCAGGATAACTACCGCACCACCCAGCAACTCAATCACCGAACTGTCCTGTCCTCTTTCAATCCGGGTAGGAGAGAGAGAGAGAGAGAGAGAGCAAGAAAGAATGAAAGAGGAAAGGGGGGAGAGAACAGAGCTGGGGTGGGGGATTATGTAGCTGTGCTCTTTGTTTATATTATGGCTGATTAGGTTTTCAAAATCTCTTGAACACAGAGTTTATTGTTATCATGTGAGCTTGTGTGAGTGCGGGGAGTGGGGTGAGCAGTGCAAAGCACCTATAAGACTGTTATGATGTAACAGTACTTGATGAAGTTAAGTTCTCTCCTACAGGGAGGATTTAAAAGCTCAGGTTTAAAGGAATAGTTGACCCAAAATCATGCTATTAACTGTTTTGCACAGAGAAGAGCTGTGTAAAGATTCTTTAAAGAATTGGCCTGTTTTGTTCCACCAAAACAAATTACAACATACACTTTTGGATTAACTTAAAGCTGCAGTCTAACTTCTTTAAACTCAATATCTGAGCAAGAACATAACCAGCAAAAACTATTGCCGTCCATTATCCAGATTCACAGTGGTTAGCGATTGTTTTCTAATTTGAGTGGTATGAGTAGGTTTGCACAGAAAATTTGAGCATGCCACTGCATCATTATGTGATGTGTGTAAACAAAGAAGTTGTCCTGGCTACTAGACTACCACACGTGAGGATCCTGCAGGAGGCAGAATGTTTAATTAAAGCCTATTCTACAGCAGCTGGAAAAATTAGATGTCAAATAATTATTTTGATGGCAATCCAGAAAGTTTAGAAATAATTAAATTAAATAAAACACATGTGAATTAAATAAAATTATATTCAATGCTTCTGATTACAGAAATCCAGGGATTACGCAAGATTTGGATTTTTAAAGACAACTAGTTTGAAGGGACTTCTAGTTTGCTTTTTGGGTTGAAAGAATTTCTTAATTTGAAATTTGAATGATGGGACAATAAAATTGTAAATCTACATGCTAATGCACACTATATTCATAGTCACACAATGCTGATGTTGCTTACATTAATAATTTCAGAATAAAGTATAACAGTTATAATAATTTGTAGGGTTTGATGTAATATGACCTTTGATCGTAAAATGAAATCCCCATTGGTAGCACAATTTATTGTAATGCTTGTTACTAATTCAGATCACAATATACTGTGAAAATTCTTATTTGGTAATATTTAAGACTTAGGTTAGGATCTGTGATTACTAAGTACAGGATTTACACCGTTGCTGTGGATGACACCTACACACTTCACCTCAAAACATTAGATTAATTCGCCCTGGAACCGCACCGGAATATAATTCCACAAAGAACAGCAATTCCAGGTTTTTAAACATAGATGATAATAAAGAGACAAAACATACAGACTGCAGTTTTAAGGATAAGTAAATTAATATAGAATTGTCATGTCAAATGACAATTCTATATTCATTTATATATTCATTGTGCTTTAGCTCTCTAACTTCTCTTTGTTTCACCCTGTTCCTTTTTCCAGTCTCGGTCAAAATTTATACCGCAGGTGAGAAACATTTTATTTCATACTAATTATTAAATTATTCTATTGTTTTTTTTTTCTTTTAGTGTAACAGCATTAAAAATACTTAACAGTTAATGCAGGGCAGAGCTAGGGTTGGTAACCTCATACACAACTGCTGCTTCTGTCTCTTTTTTTTTCTTGACAAGAAGTGCATTTATTTAAACATAGGATGTCTTCTTTATGAACACATAAAAAAGGAAGTTAATCATTGAGCGCGGAAAAGGTACAGATGACGAGGAGTTTCAGTAGTACATCAATGAACTCCGGTCAGATGAGATGCTTTCAGACCATATATTTCTGTCCTTTTAGCTGTTCAGCTCCTAGAATGTTTCTTTTTTTGTATGCAGAAATACGGTGGCTCTGTAGCCTGCATCATTTCATATTAAATAGCAACCAATTAACCTAATACCTCAGCTACTATGATGTCTGTTTATAGAACAAAAGAAAAAAAAGAATAAATCAATAAGTTTTGAAGGTTTAAGAATTCGTTTATAATTAATTCAGAATTTAGTGTTTGATAACTTTTTTCAGTTCCTCTGCATTTCCTATTTGGTGAAAGTTATAGGTAAATATGACATTTATTTTATAGTTAGAATTATTTGGCAATAGTCAATAATTAAATATTTTGTACAATTTAACTCAGTAATCAGTTGTATCCCAGGTACCAGTGATACTAGTCTTCAGTCATACAAAAAGATATAATTAAAGAAATATTTAAAATATATTTTTGATTGAATGTGAAATTATTGCAATATAAAAATGTTACTGTTAGATTAGATTAATCACGATTGATAATAAAAAAAAGTGTAATTACCAAAAAAAAAAAAAAAAAAATTAATTAATTGATTGACATCAGTTATAAACATTATAACATTTATAACATTACAGTTATAAATATAAAATCTTGTCTCTTCCTAAGGTGAAATTGCAGCTATTGTGACCGGATCGCTGTGTGGATGTATAGGCATGGCTGTTATCATCTGCTTTATTGTGAAAACTATTCGGTAAGAATGTCAACAATCTAAATTTCTCTCATGTGTGTTATTCAACTGGTTGGAGATGATATTAAATGGCCTTCAATAGCTTTTGTATATGCACTGTTACAAACAATAATGTGTGCTGTTTAAATCTTGCCAAGAATGCATTATCTGTATATATATATGTGTGTAATTCCTCAAATAATTTCCTGTTTGTTAACCTTTTTTGTCTGGTTTTCTCACCTAACATGATGATTATATATAGCAGAATAAAAATAAAACAGCATTTCATTATATAATTTTTTTTTAATTAAATAAAATAACTCAAGTTCATCTACATTTTCAGTTATCAAGACTTAAATTTAAGTTCAGTTCATGGTTCAAATTGGGGGATAAGTGACCAAAAATAAAAAAAAAATAAATATAACACAACAATTTACATCAGTAATGTAAAAGAATTAAGCAATACATAATAAAAACTACACAAATTACAGTCTTATCAAAAAGTTAAAAATGAGTTAAAATAATCAACAGAGAACAATATTTAGAGTACACATTCTGCCAAATGCATTTGTAGTAACTAGAACAATTATTTGTATCTATCAGTTAAAAAATAGCAAAAAGATAACTGCCCAATATTAACATTTTCTGCTAACTCTGTGGAAGAATAAATGAATGAATAAATAAATACAAATCTGATTTGGAATTTATGAATTGGAAAACTGACTCAACCTAATTATTACAAAGTAGATTGCTATTGTCACCTCCTGCTGCTTCCGTAACAATTGCCTAGTACTGTATATATTTTCTTCTTAATTATACCATTCTTTGATCATGTTTGTTTGTGATTTTTGTGATTGTTTCTCTTTGTCACATGACAGCTTAACGTCCAGCTGGGATGTCTTGCCAAGTATCCGACCTGCTCCCCAGCCCAGGTCAACTTTTTTAATGACCATTCATGACCTCTAACCCCACACTTTAAACCCTTAACCTCCATAACAATAATCCCGATTCTGTCATGCACTAATGTTAAATTATTCAGATCACTTAAGGCAGGAAATATATTTTTTTGCTCATGAAAACCAAAGAACAATTGGTAAGGTCGGTGTATGGGTACATGCAATCCTGAAAGTGGCAACACTGGCCCAGGCAGAAAAAGAAAAAGTAAAGACAACATCTCGGGTTACTTGACTGTAAAACTGTTCCCTGAAAAAAACAGGAACGAGATGCTGCGTGAAAACGGTATTGATCTTTGTTCCACCGGTTGTTGAAGCATGTGTGTTAAACACGCCAAAGGGTTGTGTAGTGTATGCGCACAATCATCAAAGAGGTCTAGACCTGACTCTGGGACACTGAATCAAGGACCCGTGAGCCTGGAGTAGCATGGACATCCAAACTATTAAATCTGACAAATGTATACGGAGAGGAACAACCTGCCGCATCAAACACTTGCTGCAAGGGGACAACTCTCACCAAAGCCATTGACGATGCCAGCGCCCTAGTTGAATGGGCCCTAACTCCTAAAGGTGAAGTCTGACCAAGCACCTCATAGGCTAGGGCAATAGCATCCCTCACCCAATGTGACATTTTTGTCTATTGGCACTACTGTAGTGTTGTCCACCCGCACTAGGACATTGTAACCTCTTAACTGCTGGAGGAAGTATTTCAGGGCCTGAAATAAAGCCATCATTTTGAAGCAATTGATGTGCCATGCAAACAGATGACCTCTCTAGATCAGATGCGACGACAACACGGTCCTAGAGTGTGACCCAAAGTCAGAAACTGGGGTCTGAACCACACAGAAAGGGCATGAAGCCCCTAGCGTGTAACCCTTATCTGCCTCTGGGGATTGGCCCTTGGATGAAATCCCCTGGCTCTTAGCCACAACTGAAAGGGCCTCATGTGCAGAAGGCCCAAGGGTATCACCGTGGACCTAGGATTCTCTGAAAGTAACAAACAGTCACTCTCTGGCCTAGCTTGATCTTCTTTAGGGTACTTAGAATAGATTCGATATGTGCAGGAGACAGCTGTGCCTGCATTATGATCAAATCTCATACAACCCCCAAATACATTGTCCCCTGGGCAGGAGAGAGAACACTTCTCTTGATGTTGAGTTTTAACCCTAGGGATTTGAGATAAGCTAGGACGACATCCAGATGTCGAAGTGCTAGCTCCTGAGACTGAGCCAAAATCAGCCAGTCGTCTATGTAATTCAAAATAGAGATACCCTGGAGTCTTAGAGGAGCCAGAGCTGCATCCATGCATTTTGTATATGTGTGGGGTGACAGGGTTAGGCTTTCAACTTGTACTTTCTTAGATAGCGGTTCAACCCACGAAGATCTAGAATTGTATGCAACCCCTGTCTTTCCTGGGAACCAAGAAATACCGACTGTAATAGCCTGACAGGGGAACATGTTCTATGACTCCTTTTTCCAGCAAAGTCTGCAATTTTCGTGTCCTACCCCTGAGAGACCTGCAAAAGCTGACAACAGCTGAGAGAGGGGTTTTGGAACGGGATCACAGAGCCTCCCAGATGGCCTCCACCTTCTTTTCCTGCGGCTTGATGAGCCCTCGGCCTACTTGGTAACCCAGGTTTCGAAAATGCAAGATGGCATTTTTTAGGGTTGGCGGTGAGTCCAGCCCTCCAGAGTTCCCTCAGCACCCTCCGGAGCCACTCCAGGTGTTCTTCCCAGGTATCAGAGTGAATGACTACATCATCCAGATAGGCTGTGGTATACTTTTGGTGGGGCCGAAGAAGGACGTTCATAAGCCGCTGGAAGGTGGCAGGGGCCCCGTGTAGGCGGAAGAGAAGGGGCCGGTACTGCCAGTGACCACTGGGCATGGAGAAGGCGGCTTTGGGTTTGCTTCGTTGGAGAGTGGGACTTGCCAGTACCCCTTTGTGAGGTCCAATGTGGAGATGCACCAAGCCCTCCCCAGGTGGTCAAGCAGCTCGTCCACAGGGGGCATGGGGTAGGCGTCAAACTCTGAGAACTTGTTGAACCGTTAGAAGTCGTTACTGAACCAGAGGGTGCCATTTGGCTTGGGAACCAGGATGATGGGGCTGGACCAGGAGCTGCATAATGGTTTAATCACCCCTAACTTCAGCATTTGTTTTACCTCCATCTCTATAGCCTGCCGACGAGCCTCAGGGATCCGATAGGGCTGATATGACAATCACTCCGGGAGGTGTTTTTATCTTGTGCTGCAGGACGTGGGATCATGAAGTCCCAGTCCCGGTGATCTTCGGCCACAACTCTTCGCAGCATCTGCTTAAAGTGCTCCACTAGGCCATCCGTCTGAGGATGGAATACTGAGGTCCGCAGCTGCTTTACCTGGAGGTGGCGGCAGAGGTCAGGCATGAGTCGGGACATGAATGGGGTGCCTTGATCGGTCAGAATCTCCCTCGGGATGCCGACTCAGGTGCAGAGCAGGAACAGCTTGTTGGCGATGGCTTTGGCCGTGGCTTTCCGCAATGGAAAGGCCTCTGGAAACCGGGTGGCATAGTCGACTATCACGAGGATGTGTTCATGCCTCCGGGTGGACTTCATCAGCGGCCCTACTGATGCCCTAGGCAGCCTGCCAGCCATGGTTTCACAGGGCTGGAGAGGGGTTCGGTGGGCATCGGCTCGTCCTGTGGGCTGGGGCCCACCAGTCGGGTACTGTGCCACAAGGTGCCCCCGGCATACGTTGATCCTGGACCACCATCCGGGTAAACGACGGCGCTCGCTCCCCAGCCTCTCTTCGTCGAGCCACCACCAGTCTGTCACTGTCTCTTTATGGAGATGCAGGGTTTGCAGGGTCAAGTGCTGGCTTCTGAGGAAAAATAGGTCACAAGTTAATTTCGGCGTGATTGGAGTCAGAATGAAGCTCGTCTTCCGGGGTGCCTCACCAGGCTTATCTGGCCAGGGACTTTCTACAACTTTCTCGCATCTCCCAACTACACCTCTGGAGCTCAACCACGGTGATCTTTGGGTGCTTCTTTACCTCTCTCACCAAGGCTCTTTCCCCCCGATAGCTCAGTTTGGCCGGACAACCTAGGGTTTTGGTCACCCCAAACGTCTTCCATTTAAGGATTATGGAGGCAAATGTGCTCTTAGGAACCTTAAGTGCAGCAGAATTTTATTTTTTTGTAACCATGGCCAGATCTGTGCCTTGCCACAATTCTGTCTCTGAGCTCTTCAGGCAGTTTCTTTGACCTCATG
>JAUCMU010000030.1:6961920-6975089 GCA_032275025.1 Enteromius treurensis
GGGAAATTTTGCAGCTACTGATCAGCTTGGACAATGTTGTTATCAGCATGCGGACACTGAGAAGGAACCTAAAACGCTTCAAGTGATTGAACAAGGCGTGCTTGTGACGTAGAGACCTCGGGTTTCCCCTAGGTCCGCTTCTCAGTGTCCATGAATATCTTCCTGAAAAGAAAATTCATGAAAATATAATGAGAAATACAGTATATCTGTCAGGACAGAAAGGACCCAAGAGCGGATGAAGCAGCGAATATATTTTTTTTAACAGAAGGTGCTGGCAAAAAAACGAATCAGTCTGTAGTTCCAAAAATCCATTACCCAGTTTAGGTAAAGTGCTCAGCCTATAAGCATAAAGAGAGAAGATAGGCAACAAATCCAAATCAGCAGGCAGGAGAATAGTCGAGCGGGTACAAGTTGGGTCGGGTAAGAACAGTCATGGTGATTGCGCTGGGCACTAGATCTAATGGAGTAACCCCGAAAGGAATAAAATAAATAAGAGAGCAGGTGCGGACTGGGACAAAAATTCAGCCCTGGCACTGTAGCCACACCAGCCCACATTACCACACCGACACAGCCCCACCCACGAACAAGCACATTCACTACTTATATTAGTGTAGAGATGGTGAAATAATATAAGCAGTACCATATGTAATAGATATTTAATCATTTAATGTATGTGACTGGATCAAAAACAACCCGTTTATAACAAATTTATACATACAGTAAAAACTAAATTAAAAAATAATCTGTGAATCTTCTAGAGTCTGTGTCTGTTTATGTCATTTGTCTCTTATTACTTATGATAGGAGTAACCTGTGAGTGATTGTTGTTTATTCTAATTTGTTGTAGACCACACATACACACAAACCCACATGGATACCCCAAAGTGATTGTTAGCTCTTGAATGCCCAGTACTTGTTGGAAACCTCGTGGTAAGAATAAAGAATTATAAAAATTCTGGATTGATTGCATCTCATTGTCTGAGCAGACATCTGTGGTGAACTAGTGCCCCACTGGCAACCCCTACCAGTTTTCTATACACAGTATTAAGAAACTGTCAGCATTTGTGTCAGGGTGAGTCTCTCTCATTGCTGTTTCCCTACCTCCATGATACTCGACTCTGCTGCAGCAGCTGAGCCATCTGCACTGGGTCCAGAAACATTCTAGTTTTTAATAGATGAACACACGATTCAGTAAAGGTGTAACGCTCTGTTTCTTTCATTTACTTTCTGTCACTGTTTAAGTTTGGTTTCGTTTTCATGTTTCCTGGTTTTGTTTCATTTTCCTATGTTATTTCCTGTTTGCCCATATTTGGTTGTTCCTGTCATTATTGGTTAATTCCCTGCCACCTGTGTTTCACCAGCTGCCCTCATTTTCCTCATCAGTTCTTTGTGTATAAATCCCCTGTCTTTTGAGTTTACTTTTGTCCGTCAATGAATGTGTATGGTTGCGTGTATTCTCCGTGTCTTTGCTCTATTAAAATTATATTATTTTGTGAACCCTGCAATCTCCTTGTTCCTTCCTACACGGACCGTGACAATTACCCACGTTTACAGTTGTGTGTCTTAGTTTTGCACATAAATGCAAAGTGTGTTGACATTATTTATTTTCAGTAATTAAGAGTATGATAGTGTGCCGTTTATTGTGCAATAATAAATGGCACTCTATCACACTCTTAATTACTGAAAATACATTTACAACTGTAAACTTGGGTAATAAGAAACAAAAGAAAATCTGGCCTTCAATTAGTGCAAATCTGTATGTGTATAATATTGCACAAGAAACAGAGCACTATTCAACTCTTAAATATTCAGTAAAGTAATAAAAATTAAGTATTGAAAAAGTAAATTCAGTTTGCAATCAAGTGCAAAACTAGAACACCCAAATGTAAAATTGAGAGAAAGATCTGGTCATTAAATAGTGCAAATCTCTGCCTAATATATCGTTACAGTAACTGCAGTACTTAAAGGCTAGATTTTCCTTTGTTTCTTTTTACCCAAGTTTACATTTGTGTGTCTTAATTTTGTACTTGAGTTTTATTTTCATTTTTTATTTTTTTATGTTTTTTATTTCTAGGCATATCGTACAGTATGTCAATCTGAAAGCTAAGTTCAAATAAATACCAAATGTTCTATAAATACTGTTTTTATTCTTCAATCAGTTATTGTAAACATCTTTGACATTTAAGATGTTATAGAACATGATAACTTTGTAGAACATAAAAATAATGTCAGTTATGTTGCTGAGTAACTAATTACTTTTACAGTGTGGTTACTAACTCAATTACTTTTTGGCAGAAGTAATTTGTAACTGTAACTAATTACTTTTTTAAAGTAAGATGACAAAACTCAGGAGACCTTAGAGATGGGAGGCCCCAGCATCCAGACAAGTGAAAAAGAGCAAGCGGGATCTTGCTGTGGGGGGTTTTGAAACATGTTGAGGTCACACCTCTTGTGGGTCAAAAAGCCAATCGGGTGTTGTTAATTTGGAGGGACATTTTTGACCCCTTTTTCTAAGCATGCTAATTTGCATACTGATTACAAATTTAAGAATCTGTCTTAGATCTGCTGATCCTACATTCTGAAATAACATCATATAAGATGTACATTGTATTTAGTATTTAAAGTCAAGGTGTTACATTAACAGCTTGCAGCCAGATGTTCCTGTCAGTTCCAGTCCTCCTATTGTAAGTCAAATGAGGTTGATTACTGAGACTTTTGCTGCGTCACCTTTTGTTTGTAACAGCATTTGGTGCCTTTTGCTCTAGTATTTGATCGGCTATGCTGATTGGATCAGGACTGGTGTACTGGGGGAAGTTTGCTATACCTGAATACCTAATTTGCACTTCTTTGTTTCAATTGTATCCACCTCTATGTAACTCCTCCCCCTTGAAACTTAATATGCATTGCAATGTAACACTGCTTTTAGTTAGTCAGACTACCACAGACTACCACAGACTACTTTGGACGTCAGACAACAGACAAGTCTGACAATTAGAGAATTACTTTGATGACTGCAGCACACGGACAGCAGCTTTCTGAATAAAGAGAATTTGCTTCCAAATCCAAAGTCTTTCTCCTGGTCTCTCTCTGAAGTAACTTCACAACAACACGATAGGATGGTTGTAAAGTCATAAATACACAACTAAATATAAATTATTTAACAGGCACTTACGTTTGAATGCTGTGTACATTGGTACAGTGTTGGTAATGAGAATGGCATCATATTTCAATTCCTGAGAGGAGGACAACTCTATAATTTAGAAGATCATGAAAGAAATTAGAGAAACATTAAACTATAAAGCATTGTATTCATATTTTGCAATTTGCTGACAATTTTGTGTACTAAAAACAATGACCCAATCTAGAAAAAATATTTGTTCTCGACCAGTGTTATCACTATCACAACTATTTTTCATCTTAAAGGTGACCTATTATGCCTATGTTTAAGGTAATATTGGTCCCAAGTGTCCTAATTTTAACTCCCACAGCTAATTTATTATACTGTGCCATGAATGTTGCTTTTTGAATATAAACCAAAGTTTGCTATTTTGTGTGTTCATCTTTAAGTGGAATCAAGCTGCTTCTCTCCACCCCCTTTCCAAATGAGGACTGTCGGTGTATTCCAAATGGTATATATCGCCCTCCGAAGGGCACTTCAGAGTGAAAACAATTGCCACATTGAAAGGTCGTTTCAACCTGAAGTGAGCAAAACTGGCCACTTCAAAAAGCCCTTGGGAATGAAGGTTTCCAAGGTTACGACTGATGAACACTTCGGGCCCCTATGATGACAGCACCTCCGTGTGGGCATGAATTTATGACGCAGAATGTAACTTTAAGAAACAGTTGTTTGATCCATACATAAACATGACAGATTTTTTACAGCTCAAACAAAGGAGGACAAAAACTAATAGGAAACATTCCATCACCAGTCGCAGCTGGTACCTTCACCAATGCGATTTGGGACAGACACATATGGTTGTAGACATTAATGAGCCAGGCAGAAAAGAGTGGGAGTGGATTTTTACTGTATAGGGTGGTTGAATAAATAATCGTTAAAAATAAGTGATTTTTTGCATATTAGGTCCCCTTTAAAAGTAACTTTTAATGTATTTTCTCTTTATTCTTTAATACGATTTATTTTATACTTAAATTTTTTTATTTGGGTCCAATAAACTCATCAAGACAGAAACAGATTAATCCCAGTGATATACTAGTGCTGTCCAATTGGCTCCTGGAACTGGCCTAACTTTGAAACTGCAGCCTAGGCTTCACAGTATAGAGAGAGTAGGAAACCTCACGAGGTGGATAGAGGAAGCTGTAGGAGATCTGTTTGTTTGCACGGTAATTTGAGCAGGACTGACTGTAGGCTGAAGGAACCCTGATATCACGCCGAACACAGTTACTCAGAGCCTCAGTCAGAGGGGTGAAATCTACCTGCAACAGAACATCCACACAGTCAGGATTAGACTTTAATATAACAGTCAACAGTTTATTTATTTGTTTTGTGAACTAAAAACAGACCTGTTTAGATACAGTATAAGTCGTCCAAAGAGACATGGACAAAGCTTCACTGTAGCCACTAATGTAATCACTATGATGAAGGATGTAGTACTTTGTGCGGAACATGACTGCTGGTCGACCATAGGGAAGATTTCTGTTGTCTAAAAAAGTGGGTTGGGTGGACAGTATTACTACATCTGGAACCAAAAGAGGGTGAGTAAATGAAAACAGAATTTTCATTTGTGTCTGAACAAGTCAGGAAAGAGTTGGTTCAACCTACAATAAAAATTATTAATTTTTAAAATTTCCTTTTTTCTATGTAACATAAAATTAAAAAAACTCTGCAATGCCCTGATCTTTCCTACACAATGAAACTGAAGATTGGTGCTCCAAAATGTAATTTTAGGCCCCATTTGAGCTCTGGTGGACTATAGAGTCTGTCTGTAGCAATGCCATTGCATACTTGAATGCAATGTAGGTAATTTTGGATTAAAGGACTGTAATTATTAGTGAATAATTTTCAGGTCACATTTCACATACTGTAACTCCAAAAGACAACAGCACACAAGTCAAACTATCAACTCCTAGATACTTACATCATGTTGTTTGACAGCTCTGGTCACTATCAACATGCGTTGTATGTATACTACCAAATTGGTCCTTTTTGCATTTCTTGGAATTTCATTACAAACCATTGCAGCTAAATCTCAGGGCAAGTAAACTAGTCATCAAGCAGTTCATTCAGCATCACTACACCAGTCCAAAGAGTAGGGAAGGGAGTTACCATCAATAACTTGTCTCAGTCGTTGATTGAGCTCTTCCACCTTGTTCTGTAACAGACAGAGCCACAGTGACTCCAGGTTAGATCCTCTTACTAGGGTCACTTTCAGTGCCCTCTGCACTCTACTTTTTGAACGCAACTGCAAAAGATTAAAGATGAAAACCTCCAGCAAATGATCTACATCTGAGCAGAAGCCAAAAGCACTTTTAGAGGCAAGGGCATGATGTCAAAATAATATATAGTCCAAGGCTTTCCAAACCATACCTTGAGCGTCCTCAGCACAGCACATTTTTGGATGTCTACATCATTTTACCCAGTTGATTTAAGTAATTAGCTAAAATCATAGTTTTCTGTCATGTTACTTGCATAAAGACCCATACAAAACATGCATGGAACTGCAGTAATAACTTGTTTCAAGCAATGAATGCCTCCAGCGTGACCACTCTGAATCGTGTGTAAAACCAGCCAATCGTGAGATAGGACGTCATGCCGGCCGGCAGACAGCTTCAAACATTCAGCGAAGCACTTTGTGTCAAACGTGTGTGTCTTTAAAGCCAAATCTCTGTCAATCCTGATAGGAAATTAGTCAGAAAGACAAAAACAAAGAGATAGGATCAGGCGAAGATAAATAAAAAGAATGCCAAAACACGTAGAAAAGAGATCTAAATGGGGTGAAAGCAGCTCGCAGAGCTACAATGTGTGTGCGCCTCCCTGTAAGCTCAGCATTTTGCCAGAGGACACACACACGCTCTTTGTAGTCTGCTTGGGAGCTGCACATGCAGATGCAGCTCTCCAGTCAAATAATAAGGAGAACTGCAGGCATTGTGAGAGGATGCCGCTGCATGTGCTTCACTCCCGGAGGGCTCTTTTTAATGATGAAGGAGCTTTCATAAGCGTTCCCCACTGCGCTGGTCCCGCTCGTGCCAAGGCAGAACAGAGGCGGCGTTCGTGGGGTTTGGAAGCCGATCTCGATCGCGTGGAGTCAGAGACGGACGAGAGCCTATCTCGCTCCTCCGCACCGGGATTGGCTGCTAGCCAGATGAGAAGGGAAGCACGTCCCGCTACTTCCCCTTGTCAGGATGGCGTGGCGCTGCTCCTTTCTTCATCCAAGGGTGAAGAGTTGGAGAGTGCAGAGGAGACTTCGGTTTCCTCTTCACCCCAGTATGAGGAGCTCTTGGAGGTGGTTACTTGTGCTGTAGCCAAATTAAACATCGACTGACCAGCCGAAGTAAACCCGAGACGCAAAAAAGCAAACTGGATGAGAGATTCCTGCGCGCTCAGCAGCCCCCTTCAAGAAGGAGCCTTCTCCTGATCTTCAAACCGAGGTGTGTGGATCATGGAAAAAGCCGTTCTCCTCACGCCTGTTCATTCCAGCGTCCGGTTGCTACGGCAACATTTCTGGAATGAGCGAGAACGGCTAAAAGTCGATGCCACAGCATCCGCATACTAAATTGTCGACGACTGGCTGATTTTGGGTAAGTCGGAGAGCGAGGTGTGCAGACATCGAGATGTCGTCCCTGCTCATATGAAACGGTTGGGGTTGAGACTGAACGCCAAGAAAAGTGTGCTTTCTCCAGCACAGAAGACCACTTATCTAGGCGTGGTGTAGGATTCAACCACGATGCGGGTTCATATGACACCCGCTCGGGTAGCTTCAATCCTCACAGCAGTCGCGAGAGTGAAAGAAGGCCGGTCACTCACTGTAAAACAGTTTCAAAGACTGTTGAGCCTTATGGCAGCTGCGTCCAACGTGATACATATTGGCCTGCTGTACATGAGACCCCTACAGTGGTGGGTCAGAAACAAAGATGTATCCCTGAGGGGAAATCCTCTTCTCATGATCAAAGTGTCACGCCACGCAGTACGTGCCTTAGACATGTGGAGAGGACCTGCGTTTCTGAAACAGGGCCCAGTACTGGGAGCTCCGATTTGAAAGTGAAGTGAAAGTGAAAAGTGACAGTGAAAGTGAAGTGACTTGTGGCCAGGTATGGTGACCCATACTTGGAATTTGTGCTCTGCATTTAACCCATTCAACGTGCACACACACACCATGAACATACACCCGGAGCAGTGGGCAAATAAAGGTAGTTTTTCACTTGATAAGACCTCGGTACATTGTCATGCCACTGGTTATAAAACTATATGCTGTTTTGACTTAAGTGACACTAGCTGATACATTTTTTGGAGTTCAGCAAATCCTTTCCAAAATTTCATCTGGATAAACACTCATCCAATCAAAAGCACCAAGGTTAGTGTGGTAAGCTCTTGCTGGTACATGTCTAACACATGCGGCAAAAGCATGTTTTAACCAAAGGTGTAGTAATAGAGTACAGTACATTCTGGTCATGAGATTATGGCATAAATGGCAATCAAATACATTACCATTCTTTAAAAAAAATGAAAGCCACTCAAGTTATTGGACTCAGCTACAGACTATTTATTTGACAGACTACTCAGGAAAATATATTTAGCATTTCATATGAAATGCAAACTTTAAAGAAAAAACAAAACACAAGTCGAGAATAACAGGTTATTCAAACAGTGTTGTGTATTTCATGCTGAGTACATGGCCATTCAAAGATGCCCGAGGAGAACCCGATACAACGACGTGTAACAATTCAACACGTTTTCTTTAAATCTTACACCAAAAAATAGGTATACCAAAAACATTCCTGGAAAATCAGCAGGCAGAGTTGATCAAAATGCTTTATACAGATAACAAAAAGAATACAAAAGGATCTTTGTCCAAAAATGTACAGGAAAAAAATCTAAAATAAAATCATTCTTTGTACAAATACCACATAACAACATCGATATTTGAATTACTTTATATATAGACTGTATATATTTACTTTTTGTGATGTAAAACATGACAAAGGCGGCAGAAATCTGGACAGGAATTGAGCAGTGTCGACATTATGAGGGAAAGCTACAGCACTCTCTTATACAAAATGTACAAAACAGCTGCTTCTAGGTACAACTAGTAACAACATAATACTGTCTTTTTTCTTTTCTTTTACTTTTCCTTTTTTTTACAGTATGCCACAGTACAAAAAAAACTTTTTGTGCCTAGAAGTGTTGAGGTGAAGCGAATGTGACCCGGTGCTGCCCCCTTAGTCATGTGACTTCAGTCATGGATGCCGAATGGTTCTGAAAGATAAACAAAATTGCATTCAGAGTAGTGCTGCGCCATTCCAGACGGTAATAAGCATTTTACTCATCACGTAAATGCTTTTTACCCATCAGGTGCATTTAACAGAAACACCAGAGAGCTGTGGAGTGTGGAAGGCCAATTCCTGTTGAATCAAGCATTTCGATTATCGCACTAGGCCAGATCGTGACAGAACACCTGATTTGTCTTTTTTCCCTAAACACATCGACTTGCATGGTATGGTTTCCTCAACCACTAGGGTGTTAAGCTGGTGTCGGAAGCAAAGGAGAATTCCTCTGACCCACATCTGCTGCTCAGGCGTTCAAGGTATTAGACTGGCTGGCTGTCAATAGAGACGTCTCACAAGATTTTCCCTGATGTAAACAGTGTCGGAATGAATTTGTAGAAGCAGCATTGTATTTCCCTGCTGTATAAGGTGATGAAATGCCTTTTTGGCTTGTTTTGAAGAGAATAAATGGCAAACTGAAAAAATCAAAGCCTTTGGGTTCTTTTTTTTCACTCAGGGGCCAAATAAAGGAACTGCTGCAAGAACAGCTTGAAAAGTTTAAGTGGGCTTACAAAACAGCAAAACAAATTTCAGCCAAATATGCACTGAAACTATACTCTATGGCAAAATGCATTGCTTTAGACTGAAAACCAGTGATAGTGGAAAATCATACCACATACTTGAGATGTGTGTTACTCTATATTAAATCATTGTTTATATAACTGTAAAAACATTTGTGTTGTTACTGAATATTAGTATGGCCTAGTTCTAACGGTGCTGACATTAAATGCAACAACACTCTTACTTGAGTGATATTGCTTAAATAAATGAGTTGGTGCAAGTTATTAAGCTCAAACTACTGTAGTAAAACAGCAAGATCAATATGACGTTGTAGTATGTAATAAAGACAAACACTGCTCACCGTGAGCAGAACAAGAGAGAGATGGTTTGCAGAGATGCAGAAGAGGACACTACCTGTGCGCTGAGTGTCTCGAGAGGGCTTTCCACACGAGGGAATGTCATCAAGGGAAGACCGCGGTAATCCTCCTGCTTCTGTTTGGTAGGAGTGGAGTGAGTCCCTTTGAAGTTGTTCACTACACAGATTCCCTACCATGAAAAAAAAAAACTTTTTAAGATTGTAATACAAGCAGTACCTACCAAGTCAAAAATATTTATTCAATTAGAAATAGATTTTTTTATTATTTCAATTTATTTGTTTTATTAATCTTGAAAAAAATATTTCTTATTAATTATTACTATTATAAGTAATAGTTGTAACAATAATATACATTTTATAAATTATTAATAAATTATTAGTAGTATTAGTATTATTAATAAATAATACACTGTTATAAAATAATAATAACAATTAATATGATGATAATTATTGCTAATATATTTTACTGACCCATGGTCAGTAGTTTTTTTTTTTTTAACTATTCAACCTTTTAAAAGTTTAAGGTATTTAAATGTTTTTAGTCTCTTATGTTGCATTCATTTGTATAAAATACACAAAGAAATATTATTGTAAATAATAAAATAATAGTACTTTAATATATTTTAAAATGTAATGTATTTATTTGGTGGTCAATCTACATTTTCAGCATTTACATAAATAAATAAATAAATATAAACAAAATGTATATATATATATAGTAGTCAACATTTGAAGTGGATCAAAAAAGGACAACTTTGATGGAATGATTTGATCCACTTCAAATGTAGACTACTGTACATTGTGTGTGTGTGTGGTGTGTGTGAAACACTGAAACTCACCAGAAAAAGAGCTATGGAGCATCCTAATATAAATCCAGCGATGACGTCTGAGCAGTGATTGCGGTATTCTGATACACGGTTCAATCCAGTCAGGAAAGCAGCGCACAGGATTCCCAGACAAAGTACAGGCTTGGCCAGACGACTGCTTTTCGTCTTGATGGTGCTCGTGATGTACATCTGAAACAGCAAAACGAACACACACACACAAGCTCAGGAACGGATTTATTGTGCAGCAGGCGACTGTGAGGAAATCAAGCTTAAATAAATACACGCCGCTTGCTCCACCTCAGGGAAATTATGGCCAATTATGGAGAATGGAATCAGAGTAAATAACATCTTATTCCCATGAAAGAGAGAGAAAGAGAGCTGCTCTAAACTCACCTCAACCAAAAAAAAAAAAAAAGACTTCATCACAAACCCTGCGATTCAACATCACTAACCAGACATCAAAACACACTGAAGATCTACTTCAGTTTAAGAAATCTGATTTCTCTCATCAGTTTTGTCTTTTAAGACTCGTTAATGAACAAAGTACAGTAACTGCATTTGTTTAAAATCGAATAAATCTTGTGAAATTCTTTTATAACACCATAAGAAACCTCTTTGTCTTTGTCACTTTTGATAAATTTAATGCATCTATGCTGAATAAAATTATTAATACATTTTCTGGATTATCTCTAACTAACATCACTAGCTTGACATTAAAGGTCTCAAAATCAGTGTGAGAACATGTATATTCATTTTGGCAAGACGAGTGGTTACACTTATTGTCTTTGTATGGTTTTACATACAAACAAATCAATTATATTTTTAAATATATTAAGGTACTATTATTTCAAGCATATAATACAATTACTATTACTTTTTTGGCTTTTCCCCCTACTGCTGTTAAGACACCTGAAAAAAAAAAATTATAAAAAAAAAACATCAAACACTTATTTATTTTAATTTCTAATATTTAATTTCTTAAATGTCTATTTGAAAGGTTCTTGTTATATTATTGTCAATGTTATAGAATAACATTTTTGTCTAAATTGTTCCGTAAAGAACATTTAACATCTGAAAAACCTTTCTGTTTCACAAGAGGTTCTTTGTATTGAGAAAGAAGGTTCTTCAGATTACAAAAAAGTAATAAAGATATGGTTCTTTATGGAACCAAAATGGTTCTTCTATTGCATCAATGTGATGAAACTTTTAAAGGAATAGTTCAACCAAAACTGAAAATTCTGTCATCATTTACTCACCCTCAAGTTCCAAATTACTTGAATTTGGTTGTTCTGCCAAACACAAAATAAGATATTTTGAAGAAAGTTTGTAACCAGTCTGTTTTGGGTCACCATTGACTTCCAAAGTGCGGAAAAAAATACTATGGAAAACTATGACCCAAAACAGCCTAGTTACAAACTTTCTTCTAAATATCTTCCTTTGTGTTCGGCCAGTTAAAATCAAGTTGGAATTCAACGCATAACGGACAAATAAAACGAAACAATTTCAGACCCACACTACAGTGCCTTACAGTGACGTAGACGGCAGAGTAGACACTGAGCGACGCATCTTTGGATGGGAAGGACTTCCTGGCTCTATCCACCACCACCTGGTTCCCAGTGCAGATGTTTCCATTGGCGATGAACTGGTGGTTGAAGTGACAGTCCATCCCGGTGTAATTTGGCTTGCAGACGCTCAGGAAATACGGCGCCAAATTGCCCGTCGCTACCTGGCCGGCGTTGACAAAGATGTCGGTGGCGAACAGGCCAAACGCAAAGACACCTGCAGTGAAAAACAACGGCAAGAGAAAACTATTTATCTTGCTGCTCTCAATCAAGTTTCCAAAATATAAGCAAATCAGACAAGGGCTTGGAGGACGTCTATGAATACCAATGCGGTCTTGATGGAACAATGTTATTTTTATCTTCAACCAGAAGTAATTACAAATGTCCACTAGAGCAAAAGCTACATTTGCATACATCATTTGGCACAAACAAACTACTCTGCTAAGCTAAGTATCTTATGCATGTAATTATGATGTCCTCTAGTTATGCCAACTCTCTCAGACCCAACTGATTTTGTGGAATATAAAAGTAACCAACTACACCGTGAAACTGTGTGTATGTGACGTAGATTACAATTCATGGCGACTCTGAAAGTGCAAAGAGAGAAAGACAAAGATACTGTACTCTCTGGCCACGATTGCTCAAGAATCTGATGGTCCGTACTGCCCCAATCCCAAGCCTCAGAGGACACCATTACCAGAGTCTCCACTACATTATGCATCACATCCAGCTAAGCAACGCTCCCCAAGTTTCTCATTTTATTTTACGTCAGGCTTTGGGTGGGCAGCATGGGCATGTGTACTGAAACCAAAATCTTATATATAAGAATGCATAAAAGAAACACTGCAAGGGCAAGTTTTATTGGAAAGTTGTGTTGACTGTTTCTGTCATTATGTCTGTA
The DNA here is from genome assembly GCA_032275025.1 of Enteromius treurensis. Classification (NCBI taxonomy): domain Eukaryota; kingdom Metazoa; phylum Chordata; class Actinopteri; order Cypriniformes; family Cyprinidae; genus Enteromius; species Enteromius treurensis. The sequence goes on from JAUCMU010000030.1 coordinate 6,974,586, forward strand.
GCAAACATTTAAAATTGATGAGTTGTGGAGGTAGTGTTGTGCATTCGGTCTGTTACTAATCAATAAAACATCCACAGCTCAGCAGTTTTACTTTAAAACTTGCACTTTTAAAATCTCCAGGTAAATCATAGCATCCTAACAAAGTCAAAGATTTATTGGATCTGTGGTGCACATTTACTTTTGAGAGTTCACTAAAGTCTTATTAGCAATATCTGCTTAGTACTTTTTTCTGTAGTAGTACTACGTAGTAGTGGGATACGTTTATTAATAAACCATTCAATAATCTGCAAGGCGTCCAAAATGTACTCACTGGTTTGTCAATGAATAATTGACTTTTTCTGCATCAATTTACACCAGGCATTCTATAAGTAAGGGATAATGTACAGGCAGCCGTTGGTTATCGCAGAAATAAGCCCCGACAGTGTGACTTGTATCACGCTGAAGGGGCTTATTTCGCGATAACTACCGGCTGCCTGTATATTATCCCGCTTATTACACGGCTAC
>JAUCMU010000030.1:6975189-6992574 GCA_032275025.1 Enteromius treurensis
ATGCTCTGAATAACGAGCAACACCTGGGCCGGAAAAGCGCCGAGGTGCGTGGGAATAAACAGTCCGGGTAGGAACCTAAAACTCGGGAGAAGGTTCCCGCTGTTGAGATCCAGGGAAAGCCACGGAGGCGCGGCTTGTGACACACGGGAACACCACATTAAAGACTTTAAAAAAAAATAAAAAAAATAACCCAGTATTAAAAATGCAGTGTGAATTACCCTTTAATAATAGCCTTTCTTATCTATCCTGCCCTGTTAGTCCCAACCCAGGGAACAACAGGGCTTGTGACTCTTGCACTACACCTGTACCACTATGTTTTTCTTGCACCTTATTTTTTATTTTACTTTTTTTACTCCTAGTATAATTTATTTCTGTATATAATGTTGATAGTAGTGTATGTATATTACCTATTGTCTATTGTCTTCATATCCATCACTTATCCATAGTACCTCTTACACTGTATGTGTACATAATGATGGACGTCCTTGTTACATGTCTAGAGAGCATAACACCTACCGGAGTCAAATTCCTTGTATATGCAAGTATACTTGGCCAATAAAACGGATTCTGATTCTGATATGATATGATCAGGTTGTTTCTGGTTTGTTGGTAGTTTGCAAAAAAGGCTAATGTACACCTACCACCAAGTTGGATTTCCAGCGTGGAATTGAAAATCAGACATCATTGACTGATTTGATTTGAGTTATTTTAGACTGCACCAACATGAAAGCTGGCAAGGCCATGCTGGAAACGTTCAAAAATGCAAGATATGCATAACAAGTAAAAAAAGGGTGATGTTAAGTGATGCAAAAGCATTTACCTAAATACAGCATTTGACCTTTTCCCCAATGAAAATATGTGCATTTCTGAGTCTGCATATTTATTCAGGTTTTACTGATTCAAACAAAACAAGAAGTTTAATAGTGACAGCACAAACAAGGTGAGCATTGACCAGAGCCTGATTGAAGTGATGGCCAATCCCACCGTGTTGCTTATGTTGGACCGACTCTCAGAGATTAGAATAATATAAGAGCATAAAGCCTGGGTCTGTTCCTCTCCACCTCTACTCTCCGCACTCGCACCGCTTTATGTCCTCCCTTCTCCAGAAGATTCAAAGAAGCTTTATTACCATAATAAACAAGGGTTTAGCATGCTTAGCGCTAATAAACATAACACAGGCACACTCATCTTCTTGACTTCCACTGGAGATTGTATTAGACTTCTGATAAAATGATTAGTCTCACTTTATATTAAGTGTGCTTAATACCTGTGTACTTCCATAGTAACTAGATGTGAATGTAGTATGTAACCACAGTGTAAGTACACACCGGTACAGTACATAGTATTTACAGCTGTAATATTTCTGTAACTTCACACATGTAACAACCCTCAGAATGGTATGTGTAAGTACAAATGTGTAACAAGGCATTGGTAACAACACTTTTTGAGTGTGAAAGTATAAAAGTACAAATGTGTAACAGGACTAACAGCACTTTTTGGTAAATAAAGTGTTACACTTTATATAAAAAAGACAATTGCAATGGATTTAGCATGTAATTACTCTGATATTACACAGCAGCAGGCAGTAAATTAGGCCTTACATATAAATTGTGGTTGGTGTCCAGAATGTTACACTTTATATGAAGTGGGCAGTTCCTGAGGAGTTATCATGTATATACACTGGTATCACAGAGGTGCAACAATTCCACCAACTCCACCAATTTTACATATCCCTAAACCTATCCAACTACACCCCCTGTTCCAGTAACTCTTATACATACTGCTGTTACAAAATGTAGCTATGTAATTCCTGTTATATAAATACAAAGTGAAGTAAAAAAAAAAGTTGGAACCAATGTCCTGTTACACATTTGTACTTACACACACCATTCTGAGGGTTGTTACATGTGTGTAGTTACAGAAATATTACAGCTGTAGATACTATGTAGCAATGCGTAATTACACTGTGGTTACATACTAGATACACATCTATTTACTATGTACTGTAAGTACACAGGTATTAAGGACACTTAATATAAAGTGGGACAAAATGATTATTTTTGTGACATTGATTGTGATTTTGATTGCAAGACAAACTGTAAGTGCATAAAAGTGTTATTCCCATTTACATTTGAGATAAAATCAGTCAGAACTTATCAGATAATGAAATTACTGGTATTTTACAGTAAATTTACACTGTAAACTGTATTTTTTACAGTTGAATTCCGGCAACCACAGCGAACAATTTTTCACTGTAAGAATATATTCTTAAAATTCTTGCTTGTGTAAAAAAAAAGGATATTTAATACTATTTGACTAAATTTGTCATGTTGACATTTTTGTGCAATCTACGGTGTCAGCTGCTTCCAGGCAATTGGTATCCTGTAATTTTACATAATCAACATTGAATTCAAATTTGTAAGTTGAATAAAATTGGACTTATTTTGGGGAGGTGCTGTGTATTTACATTTATATTAAATAATTTACCAAATGCCTTTATTAATTTAAACAGATTGAATAAACCGGGGGAGTAACAAAGTTGTATTATATTATATCCTTCAAATTGACTTCAAAGTTCTTCAGAATAAAGAAACAAACATGTTTGCATTTGCCTGATAATTATGCAAATGTAATTACAGATTCCAAGTCTTTGATCATTGATTCTAGAACTTTAATTAAGAGGTTCAATTCTCAGTCTTATCTCAGTCAGTTTACCAAAAACCCCATTTCTACACCCCTAGTTATCTTGGCACAGCTTTATCTGCTCATTGTGGTGCCTTCTGAGTGAAGTGTCTGATTTTTTGCACTGAGTGGGTGATACAACCCACCGTTCAGTGGAGTTTTTAGCCATTCCATATGGATTTGGTGACGTGCTTCCCTTTCAGCCTCCTCTTCAGAGGAGTGTGTGCGCTGTTACACGTACACACCCCCGTCCACTGCTCGCCTGCAGATGTAACCGAGTTTACCGTAAGCACAGAAGCCCCTCTCACACTCTCAAATGCCAAGCGAAATGAGTCTTCAAATAAAATAAATACACACCTATGCTGGGAAGCTGAATCACTCCACTATAAGGAATCAAGTCTCAAAGACTGGAGTGGCATGAAACTCAGCAAGAGGATGTGAAAGAGGCCTCAAAAGTGTGTTTTTGTAAACCTACATTGATGTGTGTTGATTTATCTGTGTGTGGTCACTGAGTTGTCTCTTAAACACATAGAGTGACCATACGTGAAAGGAAAAGGATTTAGCTTTGAAAATTGTGATTGATATATAGATAATGACTCTAAATGTTATACAAGCACATATATTTTAAAACAGATTAAAATGACAATATTTGGTAGCATAAAAAGACAGGAAAGTGTACAATTCAGGATAAGTGTAGATTCTTTTTCTGCTGCAGTGAGATGTGGAGTAATTAAATTTCCCCCAAAATGGCAGTTCAGACTACATGTTGCATCCATTAATTTGGTATTCTTTCACAAAATCTTTCAGTTCCTTGCAGTAAACCCTGTTGACTGATGCTTTGCATATTGTGGGAGATAGCTTCTCCTCAACCCATGTTTTTGAGTCCAATAGGTACTGCATGCTGAGAGAGAGAAAGAGATCATGTCTGTTAGATTCAGGTCATCTGTATTGTCAAATATTATCATCATGCTATTTAAATATATATATTTTTACGTCATTTATTTCTATCATGGGAATTATGAATTTTCAGCAGTCATTACTCTAGTCTACAGTCACACAATGACCTATTTTAAAATCATTCAAATATGCTGACTTCGTGCTCCAGAAGCATTTCTTGTAAAAAACATTTGTGCTTTTGTGCGTATTAATATATTTGTGCAAACAGTAATACATTTCCAATGACTGAAAAGTTAAAAAATATAAAAATTGTTTTCAAATTTTCTTTTGTTTTTTGTTGTTGCTTGTAGCTCAAAATCAGCCTTTGCGCATTGCAGCTTGTATTCAAACAAGGGTGACATTTATTATATCTTATATCAGGGTCACATATCATGTATCTTATATTTGTCTTTTTGTATCACTATAAACGTCTTTACTGCATAAAACATTAAACATAGTAATAAAAAATCTAAAAATATTGAATGATAATGTAAACCAGAGCAGAATCAATTCAAATGAATTCAAATTGCACTTCTCACGATTAACATGCCTGTAAAAAAATAAAAAACATTTTTACACAGAAAATAGAACCTACAAATCCCCAGTGATGTAAAAATATACATAGATGAGGACAATTTGTATTTTTTCTGCGAAAATGATGTTATCTTGCTTCTTTGTTTGTTATCTCTCTGTAAAATGTAGGACAGTCAATGCAATAAAATAATTGATTAATTATACAATTAAATATTATTCTATATGATTCCGTAAACGACTAATCAGTTTCTGACGGCAATACAGCCTCATTCAGTTTCATTCAAACGTCCCATTTAAATACATACATTAAGGACATACATTGACTGGAAATTGAAAACATGTAAATGTACTTACTTTCCATTTAAGTCTTTGGTGGGTCCATCATTGCCCATGATGAGGTACGTTTTGCCCTCTTTTAGCTCACCTTTGCAGTGCTTTCTGTTGGCAAATACCCGTATGCTGTTTGCGCTCACGCTCACGTCTCCCGCTGAGGGTCAGAGGTTAAACTCTTAATTTAATCAGCACAGGGTTCTCTATGTAAAATTTATTTTTAAAATGCTCATATCATGATCTGTACTGATCATAATTACTACAATGCATGTGAAGTTATATATAACACTAAAATATACTAAATCTTACAATAGCGGAGGACCACGGACACGTTTGCTGAATACAACATAAAAGTGCTCTCTTCAGTAACTGAATCCACAGTGATTTCATATGCTGTCAGAAAAAAAGAAAATTTCTTTCTGAGTAATTTATATTTTCTTAGGGTCTGTTAGTGTTTGTATAAATATGGAATCACAAACCATAGTCAATGTTGGTGTAAAAACAAGCATATTCAAATCTGCTCTTTTTGGTGATTTTCATTTCAATCGTTTTCTTTTCTGTGAAACAACCCCCTGATGAAACAGACATTATTATATTTTATGATGTGTAACGTTCTCCAATAAATGATTAGTGCTTAGTGTAGATATGCTCACTGTTTTTATATGGGTTTGTTTGTTCAAATAATAAATGATTTACTGGGAACCTACTTTCTGCACATTGACACACATCATCTGTGCACAGGAGAGAAACTGCCTTGGTCCTCTTAGGGGCGCTGTACATCACTGAACATCTCCTGTCTGTAAAAATGATGAGTATTGGGTATTGGCGATTAAGAAAACAAATTTTCTTATACAAAAAAGAAATTAAGGAATGGCTTGCCTGGCTCATAGTAGTCATAAAAGGTCGCAGGAGCTGGTTGAACTAAACCAATAGCCACACTTTGCTTGGCTCTAAATGCTATACAGGCCCTACCTTCATCTATCTGAGGGGTGACAGAGAGACAACTTCAGCCACAGTATTTTGTAAGTAAAAGAGTTATGGTAAATTATGACTGTGTGTTTGTGTTCATTTCACCTCATTGAAGTACAACAGCACTCTTCCTCGTGTGAGCTCATAGTGAGAAATATACCTGTCCACCAGATTTTTTAGCTGTCGGAGAAAATGTTAGAGAAACAGCATAAACATTGGAGTAAAGCAAAATAATGAAAGACCCATCATAAGATACAGATTCCCAAAATGAAAATTCTGTTATTAGTTAAACACTCTCATGCCGTTCCAACCCTATAAGAACTTCATTCATCTTTGGAACATAAATTAAGATATTTTTTTAAGATATTCAAGAGATTTCTCACCCTCCAAAGACAGCAAGGGTACTAAATCGGTCAAGGCACAGAACTGTAGTAACAACATTGTGATATCAGTAGTTAAAGAATTGTTGAATAAAGTTTTAATTTTTCTTTATTTGTGAACAAAAGGTATTGTTGTAGCTTTGTAAAATTACATTTGAACCACATGAATTATTTTAACGATGTGCTGTTCTGGCCCTTGAACGTGGTAGCTGTGTTGCTGTCTATGCAGGGTCAGAAAGTTTGGGTTTTGTCACAAATATCTTCATTTGTGTTAAGAAGGTGGACGAAGGCCTTAGAGGTTTGGAATGAAATCACGGTGAGTAATTCTTGACAGAATTTTCATTTTTGGCTGAACTATCTCTTTAAAAGAGAAAATAAAGTCTAGGATTGCACATTTTATACTAATAATAAATACTACTACTAAATACTTTGAATGTATTTCCTTATTTATTAAAAAAAGTGATCATATAGATAGGTTTATGGCAGACATTTTCTAGATCTGTTCTGATTGCATCGAAGCCGCTAAGTAGAGTGATATCAGCAATGGCCATTCCAGAGAGGTTCCTTCCCTGTGTGTGACTGAGAAAAGACAGTGTGTGAGAATGGACAGTTGATCCTGATAACCTCCAGCACTGCAGATTACGATTAAGATGACGGATGTTTGTTAGAAGTACATTCTCTCACCTGACACACACTGTATAGACTACTTCATCTTGTGTGTTTTGTGTAGTGTCTCTTTTTTGTCTACTGCGAGCATCAAACCACTCGATTGCTGACCGAGGGAGTTCTTCCTGCTCCTTCCACTCTTCATCTTGTTCATAGTCCTCATAGTAATTGTATGTTTGTTGCACATAACCTTAAATATATATATTTTACGAATAATTACATATAATTTAGCATATTTACAGAAATATGGTATGATTTATATGGATAAAGTTAAAAGGGTTGTTAAATTAGGCCTGAATTATGGCAAGGATAGTTCACAACTCACTTGTGTATTCCACTTTTCCCTCTACAGTCACATTTATCGACAAGTCAGCGCAGTTGGAATCTTCCTTATGAGCATAATAAGCCTTCGCCACCTAGAGTACCAAAAAAGAATGATAATAGAACAATAATAATATTGCACTGGAAAATGTTTACCTTGTGTATAGACTCTGGAGAAATATTCTTACTTTCATTTTCATTTTTCCTTTGCCGGAAAGTTTTACATCTATTCCCATTCCCACTAGTCTCTGAAAAGACAGAACAAATACACAAATCAGAAGGAGAAAATATTCACAAGCTAAGATAACTTAAGACATAATGAAACACCATGATAAGAACTGTAAACTTAGAGTTCCACCTGGAGGACAACAGGCCAAATTACAGTAGCTCCCAAGTGTTCTCATCTCAATACATATGACCCCCCTATTTGTGTGTGTCATGCCACAGTAGTTTGGATTTAGGACAGAACTTCAACATCAATCCTCATTCTCTTAACCCATCTTTCAGTGTTTTGTGTCACTATAAATGTGTTATATAGCTCATAAATAGCCTATAATTGCAGTACTGTCATTCATAATTCTGTCACATTCTGTTTACCTTTAATTCTGTTTCCACTTTTTCATTTTTGTCCAAAGTCAGCTTTTCTATCTCAGACCTCCCTTGAACAGAGAACTGTGCATTGATTGCAGTGAAGGGGGCTTCAGGTATACTCAGTGCGTACTCTGATAGGGCTTCCAAAGCCACAATAGTGTCCTAAAAGTGTATTTGAATAGTACAGTATAGTGTTATCATTTATTAAATATTGCTTGAAATTACAGTAAAAGACATATAGTAGCTACTATTCAGTCTCATTAGACCCACCTGTGTTGATTTAAAACCTCCTTCGTAGTTCTCTTGTGAAGACAAGAAGCATGCGGCAGCATTTGCTGTTAATACATCATTCTGTGCAAGTGCACTCAGTAGAGCATATGCGGTGGTCTCTACTGTTAATGCCACTCCGGTGGGCACGCGGGAAGTTTTTGCCTCATTTACCAATCGAACATTGTCATCATCTTGCCAAACAAGACACTCTCCCACTAATGAGCAGGAGAAAGAAAGATATTTAAAGTTTTGAACACTTCAATAAAGTTGTTAATATGTGGTAAGTTACCTGGTTTTGAGAGACTACTGAGCTTCTTCCAGGCTGACAGTGATTGAGTTCGGTCAGTGAGGCAGACGGACAAACAGTACGCTGTTATGGCTAACGCATAAGGTCTGTTAAGATCATCGACCCGGTCAAGAAGGAAGTCAGTGGCAAGAGAGATGCTTTTTTTCTAGTAAGCATAAATGATATAGTAATGTTAGTTTTTCTTTATTTATTAACACTACATACTTCATAGATACTTTTAGAAAAAGTATTTTTGGCCCTAATGGTTCCATATATTTCCTGGTCCACAGTGACCCAGAAACGTAACAATTTGTATTTATTTCTTCCCAGTCAAAACAGACCTGGATGCCTTATGGGGGTTAAAATCTTTTTGTTCATATTTTGCAACATAAGGCTGATGATACAGTACACAGGATACCTTTTTTTGAGCAATGTTGCTTGGACACTTTTCCATTCAGAATTGGTAATAATTTAGGGATAATTTAGATTGGTCTTGGGCCTGCGCCTCGCCTGGTTTCCCATTGATGGCAACATTTCCCGAAGTTGCTCAGCAACATTGCTCAAAACGTTACCCTGTGTATCATCAGTTGAACAGAATCTTCACAGTAGTTTACAGAGCCCATAAGTGGACATTACTTTATTACTTTGTCATGTTTATGTAGATACTTGTGTTCCCTGGTACTTTGTTTTCTGTTTGTTTCATTTATGAAATACTCCTACATTTACAATACATCACCTATTACTGCCTGTGTTCCTTTGCTTCCTACTTAACAGTGTTCCTCTTAGTGGCTCTGTAAATTGTGGTTTAAGCTGCCAAATAGTTTTTAATGCCAGTGTAACTGATGCAATGACTGGTTCTTACCACTTTAGTTTCTTCTCCATCCAAGAAAGGGAGTGAACGATAAAGAGCTATCGTGATAAATGCTGTTAAAGAGACATCTTGCTCAAGTCCTCCAATACCTCCCTAAAAGAGAAAATGCTGAACATCAGCACATTTATTTAAGGAATGCCATTCCTGTGTATAGTATTTCCCAATGCTTGATGTGTTGTTTTATTAAGTGTCTCACAAGGTAAAAAAATCTTTGGTGTACTGACAAATGATGGAGAGCACTTAGACCTGCATTTCCCTGTGATAGACTGGATTAGCATCGGTGAAGGACCCATCAGAGCTCTGTGTTTTAATCAGATATGTCACTGCGTCGCGGATGTCCTCCTGTGAAATCATCTTCTCTGTTGTTCCTTGCTGTTCAAGAGTTTCTATCTGTCGTTCAGCCACGAGAGATAACACTTTCACCACCAGCGCAGTCAACCTACGAGAAGTGAGAACCCGTCTAATACTTTTAAATGTCTGGGATTCTAAATCTAAACATTTTATTGGATGTGCAGCACAAAACAAGTCCCATTTGTATGACTCTGAATATTGTTGAATATCATTGTTTACCAGGTACTTGTAGGATGTGTTAGCCAAGCTCCATAGGATCCATCAGGTTTTTTGAATGTTAAAATCCGTTCATAGGCTGCCAGAATAAAGTGTGAGTTAGAGCAGGGTATCACCCGACAAAATCAATTTGTTTTAAATCATTGGCCTTTGATCAGGAAAGATAAAATATAAATTAATATTAAGGCCAATGAGGCTGTGAAGGATTGTGCTGATCATTTAAGAGAACTCTATTCATAGCAATTATTGTACATATTCTAATTTCTCATGTGGCATGCAGATACACTAAACCTTGCTCGATGAAATTCAGTGCTTTGTCTCTGGATCCTGCTTCCAGTTCCAGCCAGCGCTGACTTTTGTCCAGGTAGCGTATTGATAAGGCAGTAGGAGACATAAAGATCATTGTCTGCTCTCCACAGCCTTTAGGAGACCGGATGAGATTTTCCACTTTGGATGAGGAGAGTAAAGGAACAGCAGTGGACTTAGCAAATATCTCTTCTGCATCCAGAATAAAAAAAGAGATCATCACAATAAATATTGGGCTTGAACATGACCAATAAAGTAAAATGATCAGTAATGTAGAATTTGTAAGCTTTAAATGCTGCTTTGGACCTTCTAGTTTGACAAACAGGTTGACATTTGTTTCAGGAACAGTGTTGTTCGGAAAAAATCCATTGATAAACAAGATTCGGTCACTTCTACCTGATGAGCAAAGTTCATGTTTTTATACATGGTGAGGTTACAGTTTTTGTCAGATATGAAAATGAAGTAAATTAAACGGACAATTAAATGAGAGCAAACAATCTCACCATCCAGATTAATAGAATAAGTCAGCTCTTCTCTCATTTCCACTCCTTCATTCTGACACATGAGAAGAAAGACAGTAGATAGATATTAGATTCACTGAAAGGATATGAGATCGTTTTCCAGTTCCCCTTACCTTGACCAGGAGCAACTTTTCAATGGCATCCACTCTTAGTTCTTCATCGTCTTCAACTTCATAAAGTTCAATAGTGATAGGGATTTCACCTATTTTCATTGGAACAGCAGGGAAAGTCACAGTTTGAGATGACTGTGGCTCTAGACTGATCTGGACAGCAGAGGAGGAAGATGCTGATCCCGGTGAACAAAGACCATCCACTTGTGGCATTCGCGCGACGAGCTAACCAGGAAAGCGATGAAGATATATTAATACACTTTATTAAAGTGTATAATATAACATATAATGTTATGATTACTTTTAATTAACTGGTAATTTAATAAATAATATGATATAACTGAATCAACCTGACTACACCAGTGAAGTAATTTTTTTAATAGAAGATGACTCGACTGACTCCCCGGTTAAAACAATTATTTATTATTGTATTATTTTATTTATTCTTTAATTATTTACTTTTGGGGCAAGAAGCCGTGTAATAAGCAGGATAATGTACAGCTAGCAGGTTGTTATCACAGAATAAAGCCCTTCAGTATACGTCAGCCCTCCGCGAAAGCCTGTCACGCTTTATTCTGCGATAACAACCTGCTAGCTGTACATTATCCCTTACATAACGCATTAGAAAATGTATATTTACTGTAAATGTGTAGTTATTATTACAAGATTTCTGAAGAAATGGAAAAAATGTATTTAAACAAACCTTCCTTTCCATCTTGCCATAATTAAATATCACTGCAACTATAGACAGTTGCTCAAAGCGTTTAACCGAATAGGGAAGCCTCAAGGAAATAAACAATGACTTAAATACAGTAATATCAATTGGCTCCGCCACACAAAAACCTGCAAACAATAAAAGCAAAATGTTTAATACTTTGGTGGATTTAAAACGTGAAAGTGAAAAAGTGACATTTAAGTTACATTTGACAGCAGTGAGAGGGAAAATTACCATGTGATGAAGAAAAACTGAGAGACTGGATCTCCCATGTTGTGATAGAGTGTGGTAAATTGATTTTGTGCCTGGAAGAAAGACTTTGTGCAATTAAACCATTATTCAAGACCTTTGTAAATCGTAACATTGTTATAAAGAAAATCCAATGGGAACTTTTACATTTTAACACTTGTATGTGTATTTCATTGTCGAATTTAAATGTAATTTACAAAATTATTGTATTCCATGTGAGCAAATTTTCCTTTATGCTTTACATATTTTATGATTTCACATAAACAATTGTATACACCTACTTTATAATTACAGGCAGACAACCCACTCACCTAACTTTTCCTTTCACATCAATCTGCTTAAATTCAAAGCTTGGAGGAAAATATCGCCGAACTAATTCTGTCCCCAAGTCTAAGAAATCATCCACTTCATTTGAATTAACAGCTGTGAGAATAAAACGACGGCGAATAATTTGTGGAAGAAAAAATCCAACGACTTCATTGCACTGATTACTGACTTGTGCATGATAGCTTTTTATTAAGATGTTAATACTCACATCTACCATGCCCTGTCCTTTGGTCCTCTTTCCTCTTTTTGTCTCTTAGCTTGGCTGCAAATTCACAGCACTCTTGGAAGACTTCCACACATTCTTTGCTTTCTGTTTTGCTTACTCTTTTCGCTCGCTCCTCACAACTAAATTTCATAGGAATCAGGGTGAAGCCATGGCGACAGCATTTCTGCAGCCCTGCTTTCTTAAATGCAGCTTCTACGCAAAACCAGTTCAAAGTTGGTGTAAGTTCTCAATCTAATTGTGATGCATGGCTAACAAACTCTGACATGCCTCCGTATTGGCAAGTAAACTATATAAATACTGGGTGCACCTTTAAATTATGAAAACATATGCTTTCAGAATTGATGCAAAAAGTAAACAATTATTAATACTGACAATACTGTACCTTTTCTAGCCATTTCTCCTTGAATATCTATAAAACGTTTGCTGCGTCTAAAACCAGACTCGCAGCTGAAACCTAGATGCACAGTGAATTTGGAAATATTATTTGCATATTGTAACAGCTCTTTCATGTACAGACGATGAGCCCGATAAAACGAGTCTGTTTCTTTCTTGAGCATTATTTGGTACCTTTTCTCATCATTGAACGGAATGACGTTGAGTGGGAGATGAAGGCCAGGCCAGCATCATTAAAAACAGCAGCTGTGTTCTCTCCACCACCATATGAACACCCCAGATCATAAGACTGCATAGAGGTGAACACCTTCGCACAAGAAAACAGGATACAGTAAAGAACTAAGGAGCAGATCTTAAAATTCGGCAAGACTTCTTTTAAAGGTGGTCCATAATACAGAGTAATTACCTAGTAAATACTTAGTAGTAGCTGTTCTACTTACATAAAACAAAATGTAACTAAGTACACAGGTATAAGCTACTTAAAAATAAAGTGTATCAAGATTGTACTTAAGTGTAAGTAGCTGTGTAACAGACTCTGTCTCTTACATGTGTAACAGTAGCTGCCTGTTACATCTACATAATTACAAACTGTAATTACATGCTTTTCCATAACTTAGTTACATGATAAGTACATTTTATTTCATATAAGTACAATGGCTACTACTATGTACCTAATTAGGTAATCACTCTGTATTATGACACCTTAGAATAAAGTGTTTCCAAACATTCAATATGCAGTTTTTCCTCATATGTCTATTTGGTATAAGCTTTTGCCGGAAAAACACACCTGTTTTGGAGTGAGTTTGTTTTGAGCACCCAGGGCGTAAATGGCTTTGTCCACAACTAGTAAGGCCACTTTTGCTTTTTTCTGCTCTCCTACGTCAATGACAAGCTCAGCGGTATCATCTGGTTGATATTTGTGGTTTTCATACAGTTTGATTTCAAGCTAAATAGGAGATGGGACAGCATTTTTATCTTTACTCTACTATATAACTGTATTACAAAAACTGTTCAAAATGTGAAAAGCTTTTTGACACATACCTTTCCCTCACATTTGTCTTCTACATCTATCCATACTGAGTTTGCAATGACGTTCCCATTTGTGTCATAGTAATAGGCGATCACTCTGAAGGACGGGATCATCTCTGGAGTGATAGGGATGTGTTTTTTTACTACAGAACCTGATGCAACAGAACTCGCTGATCTTAGCATGCCTCTGCTGAGAATCTGATAAGACACACCTCATGTTTATTAAACATTACTTCAAAAACTTAATCAGTTACTTAATGAGTATTTTTTTCTCAGTAAAATATCTAAGCATCCTGAAACAAAGATAAACCTGCTAGAGAAGCAAGTGAGATTGTGAGATTATAAATGAAATAAAATTACATAAAATAATAAAGATGTTTTACCCGATGTAATGTAAATTCACTTCAAAATTGCAATACATTACTTACTATATAATATATTTGCCCATCTTCTGGACTGCCATTGACATTAAATGTAACATCCAGAGACTCTTCTGGTGACAGGACTTTATTAGTCACACTAATATGCAGGAAGCTGTTTGTTGGGGATTTCATTGGGCGCACTTGTTTTGTTGAATTGAAACCATCCACTGTTGCCTGTTGAAATTAATAGGTCAGAAATATTCAGCTTGCACAAGAGACTTGAAAGTAGACTCGTCTGACTCTGCCTAAACAAACATTCCATGCTGAAACATAATAATTGATTGAAAATAAATGCACTGCCTTTACAGCAGTCTAAAACAGACCTTGTAGGTATTGAAAATGCTTTATTTTTGGGATGTATTAACCTGCACTGAAACTGAAGATGTTGTTCCTTCCAAGTTAAAAATATAAAATGCAAGTCCATCTTTATTAGTTTTAATAACTGTATCCTTTCCTGTTGTGCTTGAAACATGTAAGTTCACTTCAACACCTTCGGCTGGGGAACCATTTGGGTAATGGACTGTGACCTAACCAAAAACAGAAACCACTGTTATCATCAAAATCATCAAAAATATGTTCATTAAAGCTACCATTACTCCAAGCATGATTCTTTATGACAGTATCATTATGATGCACTGTAGAAAGAGATTTGACTTTATCAAATGGTGATGTCCTTACCAAAACGTCAAAGGGGTATTTAGGTGTGTAGAACGATCTTGTTCGAGACAGATCCACATTGTACCGTCTCAAAACAATGGGAATGAAAACTTCTGATTCCTGTACCTCACCACCTTATAAGAGGTGCATTTTTTTTTAGGAACAATCTTGTCAGCTATGAAATGTTGTGCATTTTAACTAACTAATGGTTGCATTAATGAACTTAATCTTAAATTATAGTTACTTAAAATATCCGTGACTGTGACAGCAATGTAAAATTGAGTTGCTGCTAATTCTTTTAATGATGAAGAGTTTAGTTTTTTACTGAGGTCTGAGATTTCAACTGTAATCTCAGCTTGGCCTTCTTTTACCTGAAAAAAGGGGAAGACACAATTATAAAGAGTGATCAATGGAATCTTTTAATGTACTTATTTGTCTCGGAGATGCAAGAAGTGACGGTTTCTACTCACAGATCCAGTTTTCTCCAATCCCTTGATATATTCAATTTCTCCAGCATTATTCTCTGACTCACCCTTTTTTATCCCAAACCGACAGTGGAAACCCCCATTAATGGTTTTGCCGTATGTGTATCTTTCAAATGATAAAAAAAACGTTTATCACTTTGTCTCAATTTTGTAATTTCATACATGCAAGTTTAAAACATATAAACCCAATTCCAGAGAAGTTGGGTCGCTTTACAAAATGCAATAAAATTGAGAATCTATGTTTTGTACATTTTCTTTAACCTTTATTTAATCAGCGGAAGAACAAATAAAATATTTCAGTATAAGTTTTAGAGACCAATGTAAATGTATTTTGTAAATATGAGCAAATTTGAGTTAGTAAATATGAATGTGTAAAGAGAGCTCCCACCCTTTACTAACAAATGATCTATTACAAACATTTATAGACATAACTAGAGATCAGCAATTAATTTGTTGTAGAGCCTACATAAGCTGATTAAAGGTTTAAAATAATAATAGCTACATTTTTTGCACCTGCCAAAGTAATGTTTCTGTGGTCACTGTCATATGTGTGAAGGTACTATTAGAGGCATATATTCGGTTTGTACAGAGATATTATATTATACAATCAAGAGGATGTCTTTCATGGGAAATCCATTGCATTAGTTTAAAACAGTGCTAGCTCTCATTCTGCATGTGTTGCCTACGACAGTGTGGTCTTGTAGAGACAGTGAATGTGTTAGACTGGCCTACCAGCAGTCCAATTGAAAATGTATGACCAGTCATGAAAATGAGAATCAGACAACGATGATCACAGACTGCTGAGCATCTGAAGTCTTGTTTCAAGCGAGATTGGACAAAAAAATTGCTTGCAAAACCAGTATGCTCAATTCCAGAACAATAAAAACGTAATCTCAAGGAAGGTTGAAGTGACATACAGTAGTGTTAGACATGCCACTTTGCCAACGTTTTTGGAGTGTGTTGCAGCCATCAAAATGAAAATTTTGTTATATTTGAAAAAAAAACAAAAAAACATTTACATTGGTCAGTGAAAACATTGGAAATCTTCTCTTTGAACCTTTGCCACTTAAATAAAAGTTAAAGAGAATGAAAAAAATCACAGACTCTTTATTGTATTACATTTGTCCCAACGGTTGTAATGGCGTAAGGATGGATAAATAATGACAAAATTCTGCTTTTGTTGTGAACTATCCCTTTAAGACCATTATTTGATCTGAATGTGAACTTACGAGGCTTTAATGGTGAATATATATGTCTCAGCATTCACAAGCAGAAATGTTTTCTCTGAATGAATGGAAACCTCAAAGCTGGGAAGAACTGACAAAAATGCGTGGTATTTGAGTTAGATGCAATACAATATATAAAAATAAAGAGATCATTCTTTTTATAGATATTTACAACATTAAGAATATACCTGAAGGTTCATAATATCTAATTGTTTATTATGACTTACCATACGTCTGGACCTTGAATTCACGCACTGTAGCATTTTTCTCGTCACCTTTGTAGTGTGCTGTAATCTTCCATACACCAGGTCTAGAGAGATTAATTTAAAAAGTCTGATACATACTGAAATACAGCAGATTCACAATGGTGTCATCATAGAGTGAAGAACTTGCTAATATTTATTGCCATAAACATCATGTTTATGCTACAAGGTTTTGATATTGACTTCATATTGAGATTGAGATTGGCTTACTTTGCGATATCAGGGATGTGGTATTCCTTGGACAGAACGCCACCTGTAACTTTGTATAGTGATTTCTTTATCTTGTTCCCGTCAGCATTCTGGGGATGCAAATAAAGGTCAGACAGGTTAGACAGGACACTCCAGTTTCTAGATTTGTTCAATAAAAGATGGCAAGAATTGAAGCCAAATTATTTCTTTATTTCACAGTATTCTTGTTACATGTAGTAATGACAGTAAAAGATACATAATTATATGCAGCTATCCTTAAACCAAAGCATAACCTAGTAAGAACATGTTGTTAATTAATATTATTTAGTCCTCATATTTACAATTAGACTGTAATAAGGACATAAAATAAGTGTAACCATACGCTCTTACTTACGTATATATAGACAAAAACTATCTCTGATTTTGGTCGCATGGAGTGGTCGAAAGTGAAGATCCTGAACAAAACTGGGAAACACACAACCAAGTTAAATACACCACAGTAAAATGCACACAATGGACCTTTGACATGCTGAACTCATTTTATGTGAGAGGCTAAATAGAAATTTTTTCATCATTCACACCACAGGGCTTTTTAAACTAGACAAGAATTGTGGATCATTTGTTTAGAAATTTTCATCAGTTAAATTACCTTATGCTCTTTTACTTAAACATTAATTAACATGCATTTATTTTTATCTTATTTGTTCAACGACTCCCAAACAATTCATTCAATTATTCATTTTTCCAAACTGCTTTGGTGATTGATCAATGTCATTTAAAGAAGTTCACTTTTAAAAAAACTTTTGCTGATAATTTACTCACCCCCATGTCATCCAAGATGTCCATGTCTTTCTTTCTTCAGTC
>JAUCMU010000030.1:6992674-7003479 GCA_032275025.1 Enteromius treurensis
TCAAAGGCAAATCGGTCTCTCTGGCGAGTTCCCATATGTAACGTCGAAGTGATTCGACTGAAAGGGTAACTAATATTCCTGCTTGCTATATTTTGCTTACATGTTTGAAGACAAATTTAATGTGCTGATGTTTATTTGTTAATTGTCTCAAAGTGTAATAGGGAGCCAAAGGAAATGTACATTTCTACGGGTTGTAAAACGTAACATTAAAACTATTTAAGCAAAGGTTAAACATGATTACCTTCTTTCTTAGGGATAAAGTAATTTATTAATTTATTTTGAATACTCTTAAAGTAAGGGTGTAACGATCAGCTGGATGTGCCAGCACAGCTCTGGATGGCACTCCAGCTCTCCATGAACTGTGTATGTGTTTATGTCTTTTTTCACTTATGAACTCATGTCTTCGTCCTACTTGTCATTCCCGGACTTTTATTATGAATCAGTTTCTTCACCTCTGTTAGCTCTGTCAGGACTTTTATGTTGAAACTGTTGTCACTGCCCACCTCGTTTCTCCCCAGACATCCTGTAGCATATAAGCCCTCTGATGTGCATTGTTAGCACATCATTGTTTATGTGTATTGGCGTCAAAACCCTGTGTATTCACTCGTGCTCTCAGTCATTGTTGTCTATTTTTGATTTATATTTGCCGACCTCTGCTCTCCCTGGATTTACGCTTTTGTCTCGCCCTTTGGACTTAGTTTTTTATTGTGATTTTGACCTACGCTAGGTTTTACGACTATTCTCCTGTCTCAGCCTCTGATGTCCCAGTCTGCCGTTGATTACTCTGCCTGTTTGCACCCTGACTTAAGCGGTGTCTCATTTCGAAGGATGCGCCATCCGGAGGTCGTATCCTTTGAAGGTCGCATCCTCTGTAGGATGCATATGCGGAGTGTCCTCAAGCCTAGAATCAAACGAGACAGTCTTCGTAGGACGGACGGAAAAGGAAACAGGAAGTATCACATTGCTATCCCAACAGATAACAGCGTCGTTGAGCTCTTACTCTAGTTAAAAAAAAAGTTTACATTTTTCTAAATTTGAAAATAAAGTTTTTATTTGTTTTATTTTATTCAGTATTTGAGCAGCTGCAGCGTACATACAACAGACATCTGTTACAGAAAAAAAAGAGGATATTAAGAACAAAGTTTATCCGTTTTTACAGGCGGAGATTTGAGGTAAACTTTAATATTAAACCCCACATCTTCGCTTGTGTTCACCGTTACATCTGCCGGCGCCGCCATTTTGTCAAATAAACGACGGTTGGTTACGGCGACGCAAAGAATTGTGGGTTATCTGTAGCTGCGAAGGATACACTGCATGCATCCTCCGAATTCCTGTGAAAGAAGGTCGCATTCGAAGGTCGCATTTGGAGTGTCCTACTTGCTTTTCTGAAATGAGACAGCCTCTATGACGTATGCAGCCTCCGGAGGGCGCATCCTTCGAAATGAGACACAGCTTTAGTCATTAAAAGCTTGCATTTGAATTTGCTCGCCTCCTCGTCTCTCAGCCGTCGTGACAAAGGGTTTGTATTGCATTACATGTGATTTATATTTATCACAAAGATGTAAAGAATAAACTCCCATTTCGAAGAATCAACCTGTGTCTATATTGTTATGAAGAGAGCTACATAGAGCATGTTGCCACATTTCACTTTCATTCTTTTGGGGAAAATAATGAAAAGTATACAGTGTATTAATAAAACTTATTTGACTAGATATATGTAAAATTAATACCGCAAGTGGGTTTTCAGAAACTAAAAAGACCAAACAGCATTAGCTTGAACCTCTCTCTCTCTTACTAGTTATTGTGACAGCCCCTGGATTTGAGCAAACAGGAATCTTCTGTATTCTTACTGTAACTTCAACTAATCAAAATTAGACATGTCTAACAATGTATCATTCTAATGCTATTATCTGACTGTTAAGTGACAGTACATTATTTTTCATGCACATTTTGAAGACATCACATGTACCTTTCTGTGTGGGGTTGTATATAGGTTGGTTTGTCTGAATAAAGATGTAGCCACTGTGTTTGGAGACCAGGACACGGGTCTGCCGTTTCTGACCATCAACTTCACATGCCAGGTTGAGATAGGGAGGATCTCCATTGATCGATTTCAGGTCTGTACTTTTATTTTCAAATATCTTAAAGAGGAAATACACAGAAATCAATATATTCAGTATATTGCATGTATGTCTTTATGTCTATTTTCTATATCTTACTAATTTCAGAATATCAACAGCTAACTAATTATTCTGTTTATTTATAGATAATGACATCCTGCTAAAATAAGATGTTTTCATTCATTTATTTTGGTTTTACCTCAAGATTCACTGCTTCAGACTGCCCCTTTTTTGTGATTGTTTTGGTCTCTTTTGTGGACATGGGAACACGCATCTCTGTTTCTAACAGACAGGATACTGGTTTGCCAAGCAATGCCTCCCCCACCTGAATCCACACAGGTTCTTTCACACCAACATGAAAAACACTCGGAGCAGTGATTAGGAAACTGACACACACAAACACACACAGAAACCAAGACAATTTCATTAAACTCAGTTCAGTTACTTCAAACTTATTATTTATTCATTCAAAACCTGTCTCAAATCTAATGTCTTGGTAGAAATGAAGCTAGACCTAAATACAGATTTGGGTGACTACATTATCATAAACTAACAAAGAAAAACACTACAAATGCATTTATTAAATGTACATGTACCTTAGCATACATTATGTTCCACAGTAACCTAAAACAATATCTAAATACCTACATTGGTACTGGTTAACATTTATTTTTAGTATTATTTTTATTGCACAGCCTAGGTGTCATACTACTACTCCTACAAGTTGATATGGTAACATTTTGTTGTTTTAAGGTGTCATGTTATATGTACTTACTATTATAATAACAATGCATTTTGCATAATTTTGTGCAAGTAACCCTAAACCAGAGTAACCCTAATCCTAACCCTAACCATGTAGTAAGTGCAGGTAGATAATTAATAATATTCACCACTTAAATATATAAGTACACTGTTAAGCACACCTTCAAGTGTAACCATTATTATAGCAATTATTAATATTATATAATACTTGCCTCTTTTTGTTCTCTCCCTGAACTGCAGAACACGTACAGAGCAGCAGATAGAGAAGAGGACGCACGTAGACCTCCATGGTAAATGTATTTTTCCTGTGTGAGCAGGAGAGGATTCCAAGAAGATTTTGTCTCTCAGCTCTGCTAATGTTGCACAAGAACTACTGAGTGAATGTTATTAAGGAGATTAATGGGGGTTATCAGAGTTCTGTCATTGCACAACCAGGGACTGTTCTCTCATTGGATACACACTTAAAATGCCTTCTCCAAAGTCATGTGATTTGAAAGAAATTTAAACAAATACAGCAAAAATCAATGCTTTGATGTGCTTTGGCACAATTTTGTTTGGATTGGTGGTACATTTTGAAAACGTGGTACAAAGTCAGTCAGTATTATCTAGTAACATGGTCTTTCGCTGGATAGAATTAAATTTAATATTCAATTTAAAGCAAATTAAATTCAGTTTATTTTCAGAGAAAGGTGTAGGATTTTACTTAAGTAATGAAAAATTACTAAAATTACTAAAATTTTAACTAAGAATGACTGACCTGGGCATCACATTCATTTTGCAACTTCTTTGCACAAAAGGTCAACAATCAAGTTTACTTGACTAATATTAAGTCAGAATTGCATGATATAAAGTTTTTTTTCCTCAGAATTCTGACTTTATATGACACAATTGTGACTTTATATCATGCAACTCTGAGAAAAAAGGCATAATTGCGAGCTTGTATCACCCAATTCTGAGGAAAGAAGTCCAAATTGTGAGACAAAAAGTCGGATTCCATAGAATACTGCCATCTGCAGGTTAGAGGAAGATATTTTGGTTACAGTTAAAGAGTTGCATATGACTGCACAAAACCAGAAGAGGTCTATAGAGACTTTTTTCATTTTCAGTTAAGTTTCAAGATGATTTTTCTTCATGCTTCAACTTTTCCTCGCAAGTTTTTGATACATATTCTGTGAATATATATTTAAACATATGTATACATGTATAAAAATTCTATAATTTTGTCAAATTTTAGAATTTGTTCTTGTTGTCTGATGTCTTTTGAATGGTCTGCATTTGCAAAATATGTTACATGAATTTGCAGGAATGTCCCTTTCTCCCTGTATGTGTGTGTTCGCACATATGTGTGTGTGTTATGTTTACCCCTTCACATTGTTGCATTTATGTTTTGTGCATCTTATTTATATAGTAAAAAAATATTTAATAATAATAATAATAACTAAAATAACTAAACAAAACTCTGTGATCATGCAGTCACCTTCATGTCACACTTGTGTGTGTGTGCACATGCTTATCCCATGTTAGATTTGTGCTATCATTCCAGACCTTCGTTAATGAGTGGAAATTTGTATTTTCATGCAAGATTTCTTGATTTAATATGGCAGTTTCTATAGAAATGCTTTCTATTGCAGTTACACACGTGTGTATTTGTATGTATGTGCATAGGATAGAATGTTCGTTCAAATTTGCATTTTGTGCACTAGATCCAGGCACTCATAAAAATGAGGAAGATTGCAGATTACTACTGGGTTTACTACTTTTTTGACAAATGAAAAAACAAACAAACACACACACACACTGTGGGATCAATCCGACCTCAAAGACCCTAAACTGTGATTTTTTTTAGAACAACCGAATTAATAGTTTACTAAATCAGAATTTTTTGTGTGTTTTTACATAGATTATTTGGGGAAAGTCACAAAGTCTTATGCCCAAAGAGATTAAGGGAACTTTTACAAAATAAAGGAAAATTCCATTGGTGTCAACCTGACCCCAAGAGTTGATTAAGTGTTAAATGGCTACTAAATGCAGGCATTGCTATTTCTTCCATAGTATAAAGTGTACAAAAAAGTTTATTAAATATCTTATATTTTTAGATTATTAATTATTTAATAAGTGTCTGTCCTTCAGTGTTTTTTGTTTTGTTTTTTTAGAATGAAGTTCTGATTTCTTGCAAAGAGCGCATAAAATACGAAAAAGTGCTTGTTTCTTTATTTTTCATAGTAGATTTCAGTGTAAAGTAATCAAATAGAAATATAATTAAGCATACTGTAAACATTGCAGTCTTTATACTTTAAAATTGTGATCCCAGTCCCCCCTCCCTTGTGTGTGTGTGTCTAACAAAGATTAGCCTGGTCAGTTGGCCTGTTGTGCTTTGACCTGGTCATTTGCATTTCTTCAATAATACTATTCTCTTGATCTTCTGTTTAAAATCTTCCACACAAGCTGTCCTTACCCCTTTCTTGAGAAAATCACCCCACATAATTAACTTAACTCTTTCTTCTTGTTAAACAGCAGATCTTTCATACAATTTCTGTGTAAATAAAAATAAAATCGTATTTGCAAAACAGCAAGGTTCTGTTAAAATTTACACAGTATGAAAAAAAAAACCACTTCTGTTGAAATTTTTATAAGTTTTTCCCGAAATATTTATATATATATTTTATCCCAATAGGATAGTTTAATATTTGTTCCTAAATATGCTTTTTTTCACACATTCCATTAGGATGCTACAGCTACACCCTGCATCATGTATTTTTTTCCCTTTTAAAGGGATAGTAAAAAAAATAAAATAACAATACCTAAAATAACTAAACAAAACTCTGTGATCATGTAGTCACCTTCATGTCATTCCAGACTCGTATGAGGTTCTTTCTCTCCTTTGTAGAATGTGGGTAACCAAAAAATTGCTCCTGTGACTTCCATAGAATTTTTATTTTCCATACAATGGAAGTCATTGGCTACTGTCAACTGTTTGATTACCTGTAATCTTCAAAATAATTTAATAAATGAAGCTTTGAAATACAGGTTTGAAATGACATGAGGGTGGAAAAAATGATGAAAGTGTTTTTATTATTGGCTATCTATTCCTTCAGAGCTGTGTTCCAGACTGATGAGAGCGGCTAGCCAGAGGCACGATGTCCATCCACAACTCCTGCACAATAAACAGGAAGACACAAGAATTGCGTTTGGACAATCAGTCTCTGACTGCCAGGTTGTAGAGGACAGGAAAAAAAACTGGAGAAGGCCACAGAAATCCAACAGCTACAGGATGACCCCAAAAATCTTCTGAAACAGAGAGTAAATCATACATGTAAATTATAAAATATATTGTATTTTATTATTTAAAATATATGCTGGAATATATTAATAATAATAAAAAAAGAGTTTCTTCTTAAAATTCCACTTAATATCATGACTGAGTAGCAACATTTCAAATAAAGTGCATCCAGTTAAATTACTATTTTGTTTAATTTACTATCAATCCCATAATACCGTTATTCTTTTCCACCTTACCTTTAGTTCCATTGTGCAATTTCATCACTTGTGAACTTCAAATGTTGTTGATAAATCCGTACGGGAGTTCTGTGGTCAGTGACCGTCTTGGTCAGCGTCCTGTTCTGTCTCTGTCGGTATCTGTGTGTGTTCACATCTTTCTCTCCCTTTCCTTCTATCCATCTCATTACATGCAGCAGTGGGGTTGCCTAAGAGACCAGGCCTGAAAAGAGAACATCTCTTGTACTACAATACATGGAGAAAGTGACACAGGATTGGGGGGTGGGGGGTCGGTAGAGAGGGAGAAGTAGAGATGACAGGTGGATGGATGCAAGAATAACTACATTGGTTTGTGTGGCTCTGCTGCAGATAGTCAATCGGTTGAAGAGAGTGTCTAAAGCCCTTGAATCGGATTTATAAAATATTGCTTGATGATATGCTGAGGCAACGTTTTCCAAGTTCTTATACCGAAGTTGATACTAAAATTTGCTTTCACAGTAAAATCAGAGTTGATCTGTGAAATATTAAAGATTATCAAAGAGATTACCTCTGATTTCAAAAATCAAACAACTGAAAATCAAGCAGAAATGAGAGGAAATTTTGTTTTACTGTTATTTGCTAGTCAAGAAAAATGTTATTAATCCATGCTTGATGACAGCACATGACATTATACCTTTATTTCTAAGATCTAGGTGTCTGTTTAGAATTATTAGAGATGATTTCTCTTATGTTGTTGTAACAAGTAGGTATTTGAACAGACCTTTTTTTTTTTTTAAAGTATTAAACTTCGGTGCACAATGTGTTTTAAATGATGCCATAAATCCTGTAGCTTATTGAGAAAACGTCATTTAGGTTCATTGAGCATTTAGGAATACAATTTGAATCAGGCATATCATAGAATGAGCAGAAAAACTATTTAACACTCATTAAAGAAAGGATACAAGCCATATCTAATGTCCAACATATCAGAGGTATGGACACTTTTGGGCTGGTAAACAACCAAATAGTGATGCTTTAGAACTCACTCAGAACACCACAGTGATGTCTAAGCAAATACCGGAAGAATGTGATATGGAAATTTACTTTAATGGTTATTTCCTTCTCTTCGAGTTGTTGATTTCTTAACTATGTTCCCTGCACCAATAGTGTGTTGACTCTTTGGGCTTAGCGACTCTAAGTCAAATCACTTCCTTTATGAAATGTTCCTTTAGTAGGATAGCACATATATTACCACTGACCACTATGTTACCATGGCAAACTTCACACAAAAGGGTGTGGCGTGGGAAAGAGTCGCTGAGGTCAGGAGTGAGGGTCAGGAGGTCAGGGATCACCAGCAGCTGGACAACACACAAGAGGAGAGGAGGGTGAGAAAGGAGCAGGGGGCGGTGGGACTGCAGCTGCTGACACAGGGGCTTCAACAAGACATTAACATTGAACTGCGCAATAATAAAGGATATTGATGAGGGTTTGTGCGAAATCCATGGAGCGGTCTTTAGTTGACATACCCAGATCTGCAGAAAACCCGCTAATGTGTAACGGTCCATGCCTATTAACAAGAGTGATTTTGTGACATCTGTTTCGAACTCTTATTGGCATTATGTACCATGTTTATGTGAGATCCAGGGCATGCAGAATGTCCCAGGATTGCTTCCTGAAAGTAATAACAAAAATCTGCATCTGGACTATATAGCAGACTCTATCTATCTATCTATCTATCTATCTAGTTTGGACAGTTTTTAAATTTGAATTAAATGAAAAAGGAATTTATATATGATCACGTATTTATTTTGTTAACAATAACATAACATAACAAATAACATAACAAATGTTTAAACTGAGAAATATTGCATATAAATTATTCAAAATAAAATGTCATGCACAAAATTTCATTTCAAATTTACTGTCTGCTACAAGTCTTAAAATAGTTGGGATGGGGGCATGTTTATTATGGTTTAGCATCTCCTCTTCTTTTCAAAACAGTTTGAAGATGACTGGGGCTCAAGGTTATGAGTTTCTGGAGTTTTGGTGATGGAATTTAGTCCCATCCTTGCCTGATATACGTTTCCAGCTGCTGAAGAATTTGTCATCATCTTTGACATTTTTTTCCACCAAATGTTCTCTATAGGTGAAAGATCTGGACTAAAGGCAGGCCAGTTCAGCACCCGGACGTCATCTGTCATGATCTTTGCATGATAGAGCTGTTGGTGCCATCTGCAGATGGCGCAGCTGAATGTATATACTAATAGTGGTTTCTGGATGTATTTCTGGATGTTATGCACTGTAGATGATGAGATTTACAAAGAAATTTGCAATCTGACATTGAGGAACTTTGTTTTGAAAGCATTCCACAATCTTTTTACGCACTCTTTCAAGGATTGGAGAGCCTCTGCCAGTCTTTACTCCTGAGAGACTCTACCTCTCTTAGACATCCCTTTCATACCTAATCATGTTACAGACTTGATATCAATTAACAGCTGAATCTTTTTAAACGTTCTTGCTTTTTTTTAGCCCTTTTTTTACCCAGTGTTAACTTTTTTGAGACCTGTAGCAGGCATCACAATTGAAATGAGCTCATTTTTGTGAATAAAATATTCTATCTATCTATCTATCTATCTATCTATCTATCTATCTATCTATCTATCTATCTATCTATCTATCTATCTATCTATCTTTCTGCCATCATGTATATCTGGCTTAAATGTATATTAAAATTAAAGGGTATTAATTAATCTATATCAACACTCCCAGTTGCTGTTGAAAATAAATTACTAGTTAATGTAGTTTATTAAATATATTATGCATGGAATATCGAATATTGTGTTGCCAATTGAGGGGCCTTCAAGTAAAACAGGTTGAGAACCACTGTTCTAGACAAACCTATCAACGACATAGCAATGCAGAGTTTTGTAGAACCATGTAGAACCACTCCTTCCAAAAGGTTAAAATCTATTTTTGCAGCCGTTCGCACTAAAAATAAGCATCACCACAAGGACGTAGACAGGACAGCTCGAAAGCCCCACTGTCATTTCAGAGTGAAGCACACATTTGCATCTCCAAAATTCTGGCAGAGGATCCAAACTCCCACCGGGCCTAATTTAAGCATCTCAGGTATTTATATTACCAACTAAAAATGAAAGGACTGAATGAAGCTGCTGAAAATGTCAAACATCATTGGAAATAATGCAGCATTGAATGTGTATCTGCAGCTGAATGCCAAATGTCGAGTCCACTAGATATAAAAAATAACAACGGCCAGATGCTGTTTGCACTAAATACCCTCTTTTCAATTTGTGTCGCTATGGCAACCATCTGTGAATAAGTCCTCTCTTCTTAACCTATTCCCTTCTTTTGTACGCATGCTTTTTGGCGGCATCCCCATGTTGTTTTTCCTCTTCATCCACTCAACATGTGTCTTCTAAAGGGAAGTACTGGCAGTG
Organism: Enteromius treurensis; assembly: GCA_032275025.1. Lineage (NCBI taxonomy): Eukaryota > Metazoa > Chordata > Actinopteri > Cypriniformes > Cyprinidae > Enteromius > Enteromius treurensis. Next base: position 7,002,489 of record JAUCMU010000030.1, read on the forward strand.
GCAGCTCCGCTATTCCCAACTGTATCATTAAGCATGCCTGCAGTGGTGCCGAGACTGTCGACAGTCTGACAACTGTCTCTCCAGCCAAGCATCGCCTGGCTTATGAACACAAACAAAGACTTTCTTTGGCAAATTTTGCCTGGCAATTACCTAAAACAGCATGGGATTTGACATGATTAATTCAGTTGGTGTAAACATTTCATTACGATGCTAACAGGTGGATAAACAGATGTGGGTTGATATAGCATGGCTTGTCGTTTCTTGCGAGAAAGAAAGATGTGAGAAGACATCAATAAAAGATCTTTTTCGTACATGCGCTTTAATGAAAAGAGTTGAAGTCGGCCAAAGGATAACGACACAGGCATTTTCAGTTTCATTACCTTTCGAATTTAGATACCGTTGGTTTTTGCCGCAGAACCACATAGGGGATTTGATAAGCATGAAAAAAACGAAAAGGAATCTCTCTTTAAGATTTAGGTTGACAGCTAGAGTTGGTTCTGAATGTACTGAGAATAGAACATGAGATCAAATTTCCTTCTGCTGACGTGATGTTGTTCACTGACGAGATGCGCAAAACTATGTTCATTATCAGCGTGGATTTGCGCAGCTCGTTAGTGAACAACGGCTGTGTGTAGTATATACGGATCAATGTGAAGTCACGCACATGATGGCATTTACCGATGATTACATGACTGGCTTTACTGACAAAACGCGCAAACATATCGGCCGAACTGGATCGGTGCATACCTAGTTCATGTAAACAATAAAAATCTACCTGGTGTCATGGCATAAATGTACCTTGGTGCACTTTTTAGCGAGACACAAAATACAAACCGGATTACAAAAAAGTTGAACAAATTGTGAATAAAAACTGAATGCAATGATGTGGAGATGGCAAATGTCAATATTTTACTCATAAATCACAGAACAAAAGTTTAAACTGAGAAAATGTATAATTTTAAGGGAAAAATATGGTGATTCAAAATTTCAT
>JAUCMU010000030.1:7003579-7028311 GCA_032275025.1 Enteromius treurensis
AAGACGCTCTACTGACTATAAGTAACTTTGCAAGTACATATCAACTTATTCTAACCCTAACCCTACCAGTCTACTAATACTCTGCTGGCACTCTATTGAGAGTTAGTAGATGTGTAGGGGCAATGTTACTTATAATCAACAGAATACGTTAAAGGGGCCATCAAAACAAAGTGAAACCAAAGTAGGAAATGGTTTGTAGATGATCCAAGCTGGTGATGATTCAAGCTAGTGGAACGTCAAAAGAAGAAAAACTGGTCAGCTAGCTTAGACTAGCAGCTTGGACCAACTAATGACAACTTTAAACTGAACAATTTGAGCCAGGTAATAACCAAGTACTTATTTAGACCAGCCTGAAGCATATAAAACCCAGCTTTGACCAGCTGATGACCAACTTCATTTAACTAATTGATCAGCATAACTAGCTTGGAGTTGCTATATTTTACATCAGCTAACGACCAGGGGCCTGTTTTATAAAACAAGTTTACCAAATAAGCCAGGCTTATGGCAGATAGTCTGACTTATTTAAAACCAAATTAACTGGCAATCAGTCAGACTAACTGAAATAAACCTGGCTTACTTGGTAAACTTGTTTTATGAAACAGGCCCCAGGTTGGATCAATAATGATTAATGCCCAGTTAATGGCATGCTCGGATAAGCTAATAAGACCATGGATGAATTCATTTAGATCTACTAATAACTGTCTTTGTACAGTTCATTTGGATCAGCTAATGACCAGCTTGACGGATGTATATCAGCTTGGGCCAGTCAATGACCAATCTGAACCAGCTAACAACCAGCTCGAAGAAGCTAATGACCAGTTTAGATTAGCTTCTGACCATCCTGGATCACGTAATGATTAGTTTAGACCAGTTAATGAAGAGGTTAATAATAGAGTTTATACCGAATTTTAACCATCTAATGATCAGTTTAGACTGGCTCTAGCTACCAGTTTAGGTCAGTTAAGACCAGTTAATGATCATCATGGCTAGCTAATAACCTGCTAACGTTTTTAAAAATCAGCTTAGTCGTTTTAAAGTATGGCAAACAGGTAGTTAGTTTATTGCTGAAACACAAGGATATGCCACTTTGGACTAGCTAATGACCAGCTAATGAGCTGTTAATACTAAGTAATGAGCTAAGACATGCTAATCTGATCAGTATAGATAAACTGATGACCAGAAATATACTTTTAAAAGCACTGCATTACAATACAGTTACTTTTTATTGAAAGAAAGACCAACTAACAACTCACTATCATTTTCCAAAATACTACTTAGGTGGCCTTAACTACATACATTTAAATTAATAATTTACATACAATGCACTTAATGTGTACAAACATGTTTTTGTACATTGTCCTTAAATTAAAAAAAGGAAACACTTAATTTTTTTTATTATTGTAGCAGCAAAGGTGTTTTTCAATACAATATGAGCACAATAAGTACATTGTACTTATTTTTATGTAAGTGCATAATATTTAAGGCCACCTAATACAAAATGTGACCAATATATATTTTACAGTACGTTGAACAGCTGTCAAAGCAATTTAGCTGCATTAAATAAGTCTTTTGCTTTAAATTGAACAGAACTCTATGAGAACGTGAATGCCTTAAACAGCACAGCCTGATTATAACACTATTCCCCAAAAAAGAACACAACCATATAGAAGAACATATACATTTCACATAAGAACAGATTTGAAGCAAATGCTGAACATAAAACATTTCTCATCTTTAAAGACCTGTTCTTCTTGACACAGTAATGACTGCCTGAGAGAAAAAAGAACGGCCCATGAAGGCTTTCTGATCAGAGCCAAACCACAAACTGCCTGTATAATGACTGTTTCTCTAATTCTTGACCAGCATATCCAATCTCATTGCCCAAAAATGCTGATCACACAGAACAGCTTGTGAGGCCTGAGGGATAAAGGACTGAAAACAGAGCCTGGCCCTGATTGCTTCTAACACACCGATTTCGGGTTCAAAGCGCACAGCTGTGAGAGAGAAACAGAGCCCCGAGCCTGGAAGGTCAACAGACAGTGTATGAGGTTCTGGGGCACGGAGCGATCCACCCGGAGACAGCCAGCAGCTGCAGAGTGACAGCGTGAGCTGGCTGGACCGCACTCCTCTCTCAACACACAAAGACATCACGCCACATCGCTGTCATGGCTGTCAGCGCACAGACCAGCTCGTTAACAAAAGAAGAGCCAATCAGAGCTCTGATGCACCCAGTATTGATCAGAGCGTGAAGACGTTGAGTCCTTAAGTAGCCAATCAACAAGGCAGACTGGACAGAAGTTAATTAACCAAATTTCTGTGAAAGGGGAGAAAGTGTTTTTGACATCAGCTCAAAGGCAAATGAAAGGTTGATTCGATCACTTAATGGGGAGTGCATTTTACCACACCTAACCCACCCCTAAACCTACCCCTTAAATATATCGTACAAAATCCTGCTAAAAATCCACCTTCTAAAATACATACGAGTTGGTCGTGAGACTGTGTCCATGCTCTAATTACAGGTTGTTGGAGTTTTGTTTAAAACTTGATGTACTAAACACCCAAAATGAAGACATACTGTAGCCTGTGTGCTTTAGAATCTCCCGTCCTGCCTTGTATTTACTGGGAGGGCAATGAGAGTTTAAGCATGCAGTCTTTGAAAACGAATGTTTATGTGTGTTTCATGCATTGAGTGTAAATATCAAGCTTTTTTGCCATTTGCGCAATATTTATTTGTGGAAGGAAAAAGGTTGACATGTTGTGGACGTTCAGCTCATGAAAAGGCTCACTCAGGTCCTGTCCCCAAGTACGTTCCCGTCACATGCTTCTTGACGTAAATTATTCCAGGCAAGTGAAGAAATACTTGAATGATTTCATGCAAAATATTGCCTCTGGCCTCTGGGTTGTGGACTGTAATAAATTCAGTTCGGAGCATGCAATGTTTTTATCCAAAATGTTGCGGTGACAGTTTAAAGACTCTGAAATTACTGTTAATTAAAGAGACCTTAGTGAACATCAACTGTGACTGGCAGGAAAACGCTCGAGCATCATTCGGTGAGTTTATGCATGTCATAAATGTAGACAACAGCAAAATCAGTGCAAAGTCATCTGGCAAAACCAACAAATAATTATGTCACAATATTTAGATCATAAGAATTCAAAGGCTGCAAGTGAACTAAAGGTTTGTAAGTATATAAAAATAGAAAACGTAGTGCTTTGAAATAAAGTCTTTGTATTCATTTTGTTTTCATATGGTTTCAGAAGCTTAATAATTTACTTTCATGTGATGTAACCATATTTTCATTACTCCTTTTCAGAAAGAGCACATGTTAGTCATTATTTAAAATGATATATAATATATAAACACTAAACCATTCTCTTCTAAGCCAGTATTTTAAGTTATTGTATGAAGTGCATTTTTTATGTATTATTGTGTCAATTAATAAATCGTGGTCCCAAACTAATAATATCATGCCATTGAGGCATTTATTGACAATGTAAGAAAAGGGAGGCAAATGGGAGGCAAATGTACAAAATGTATAAAACACTGCGGCAGACACAAAGCCTCACGTCATCCATTCTGAACTGATTCAGAAAGCGTATATTCAAAAGAGTAGCGAGATCCCTGATTGTGTTGGGGCTGTGTTGTTCTCATTGGTGTTTGAGCTTCAGAGTCACGCATGTCTCAGACTGTGAGGGCACACATCTCTCCCATTCCCAGGGTTTATTATTACAAATAACCACTTCCATCTGCACGCTGACACTCAGTGGGGCACGGAGCCAGAGCAGATGCATACCAGTCTGTCCCGCTCCCTGTGAGAGAGGGTCTGTCAGCAAACCCTCTCCCCTGATCCTCACTTTAAAACCACTGTGGACACGGTGATGAAAAATAAGAAATGGTCTGAAGAAATCCGCAGGAATTTAGTTTTCATAGTCTTGCTTCTCTCTTTTTCTGTCACTCTGTCCTCTGTTACTCGCCTGACCCTCACCTTCCACCCTGCGCCTCTTATCTGTCAGTGATCCCTCATTCTCCTGACTGTGATTGGCAGTCTTTAAGGGAAGCTCTCCAACCAGAGTGGAGGAGGTCCCGGTACAAAAGAAAGTCACCACAAAACAAACACTCTGTTTGAGAATGTGGCGTTTTTCTTACTCACTGCTGAGTTCAACAAAGGCAAGAGTATGGGAGGTTTAAGAGTAAAAGTTATATGGCTCTTGCATAAAGCTGAAGTGATTTTTTTTTTTCTTTTAATAAAATGCTTTCATCTTTCCCAGTTTGAAATGCAGAGATGGCTGTAAGATATCCATAGGTTGTTAACCTCAAAACACTGTGGATATATTTTGTTATTAAAACAGTTTCTTCCTTTGTTTGAGCATCACCAGCTTGACATGGCAACACTGGCTCAGGCAATGGCATGAGTTTGGGGGCGGGGCAAACTGTTTGGCCAACCAATGGTAGATGTGGTGAGTATACAGAAAATCAGATATTTTCAAATTCTACTTGGTAAACTGGGATGTTCTTCACAAGGTTTTGCAAAGAAATTTTTTTATTAAAGAGATAGATTTTTCAGAAATGTATATATGTATATATATATAAATATATATATATGAATGGCATACTTATGCTATATAAAGACAAATGTATATATAAATGTGAAAATACATTATATTTAGGCTTTCAGCCTTCTTATACCAAAATATACATTCAACTTATATTTTCAAAACATACAAAAATTGGCAAATCATTTTGTTAGGAAATATATTTTCAAAATTATTTTAGCTAATTTTTTTGGAGTCATGTAAAGCATTCAATAACTTACAATAATAAATATAATAATTAACTTACAACACAATACAGTAAAACTATTATATTAAAATCTGGCACATTATGCACAGTTAGAAGAAAACTGTACAATGACCTTTTAAAATTATGACATATCAGCTTATGTGATTATTGACTTAAATTTTGTTATTTACAAACATATACAAAGCTATCATTGTGATGGGGAAGACTTGAAACTTATTGACTACTTTTATGCATAATATATTAATATATGTGTTAACATTCTGCTACAGAAAGCCTATACAGGTTTGGACCAAATGAGAAAAACAGAACTGATGACTGAATGATTATTTTGTACCTTTAAGTATGCCATATATATATATATATATATTCTCTTTCACAAAACACCTTCAAGTTACTATACTTTGTATACCATTTGCTCTTCTAGCTGTTTAAGTTATTCTGCTGTGGGCTGAGCATTCAATATCTCATTTCAGCTTTGTGGAATAGTTGTGAGTGGCCTGCCAGTGACCCTTTGCTCTTTAGGTGAGGTCAGGCTCTCCTGTAGGCCTCCCAGCTGTCTCTCTCCCTACACCCACACGTCCCTCTCCGCTTGCCCTCTGATTTCTTTCTCCCTCTTCACTCCCCCGGTTTTTCCTCTCCCTCTTCCAGAAGAGTTGACAGCTCCAAACAAAACAGGGCCTGTGAGCTGACTGACACATTCTGCCTCTGAAAGGAGAGCATTTAACACGCCTCACACCCTGCACTGCCCACCACACACACACACACACCCTTAGCCAGTCGAAACAAAACGCCACCAGAGAGAAAATAGAGAATCGGCCAGAGTTTGGGGGGAATCTGCACCTTGAAGAACAGAAAAGGGGGAGAAAAGAGTTGAGAAAGGGAGGAAAAAGAGTTTTTTTCAGGTTCAAAGGCGGTCTATTCTCCCGCCTGCACCCTGTCACTCATCCTGAGCGGGTTAGCCCGGAGGATAGCGCTCCTTTTTCACTGGTGTCATTCATCCATCCGTCAGGCTGATGTGCACTCCAATGGGTTTGGTGGAAAGCTGCGGAAACATCCTGTCAGGGCCTGCCGGGAGATCAACACCTGTTGGAGTAAGATGGAGGAGCCACTGAGTTCCGACTGGAGTACCGCTTTTTCACTGAAATCACAAATACACACTGAGCTAACACACCCAAACAACGCTATGTGCTTCCTCAGAACGCAAAAGTGGGTCTGAAATGCTAGCTTATCAGCTTGAAGGCTGATGGTGTTAGAAGCAAAAATATATAAATATACGGAAGTATAAGCCTACAGTTACTGTATGTTAGGCTTTTTGATTTATAGTGTCAATGCAGATTTGGCATGTACCTTCTAAAAAAAAAAAACTCTTATTTGTTGTGTGCCAAAACCTAAGTGTAAATAATATATATATTAGATAGGTTTGCCCCAAAAATAATGAAAACCTTTTTATGTATAACTTTAAAAAATGATAAAAACTGGTAAAAACAATATAAAATCTGCAAAAAATTTAAATATCCAACACATACAGCATTCAGACACTGGCTGAGTTTTTGTGCTTTTGCCTTTATACACCACTAAAATGGATTTTAAATAAAACAATCAAGATGTGATTTAAGTGCAAATTTTAAGCTTTAATTCAAGGGTTGAACAAAAATGTAACCTAACATGCTTAGGAATTAGAAACATTTTATACACAATCCCCTCATTTTCAGGGGCTCAAATGTAATTTAAAAAATAAATAGAATTATTTTTAAAAAAAAATTGTTTTGTTTGTTTGTTGAGAATCCAATGAATGCCTTAAATCTGGAACTCATGGACTTCCCCAGAGATAGGGTTTCCTACTTTATCATGCTTTACCAGGCCTTTGCTGACAGTTGTTGTTTGATTGTAGGTGTTTATGCCTTTAGTTCTGTCTTCAGCAAGTGAAATGCATGCTCAGTCATCAACCTGAGTTGCTTATGCTGTATGTTTTTGTGATTGTCCATTTGCATTAGTTCAGTATTCCCTTCAGAATTCTTCTGGCTGCTTCCGGCTTCTGTCACGTCATCAATAAACACCAGTAACCCAGTGCCACTGGAAACCATGCATTCTCATGCCATCACACAGCTCTATGTCTCACAGATTATGTTGTATGCTTTGTATCATGAGCCGTTTCAAGCCTTCTCCATACTTTTTTTCTTCCTGTCATTCTCTTGATTTTAATTTTAGACGTCCAAAGAATGATTTTCCAGAAGTGAGAATGGCTTTTTGAACTTTTTTTGGCAAAGTCTAATCTGGCCTTGTTTACATGGTGAAGCATCTGTATTTGCTCTCATGAAGCCTTCTCTTAATAGACTTTGACAGTGACACGTCTACCTCCTGGAGAGTGCTCTTGTCTGGATGTTGTGAAAGGGTTTATCTTTACTATGAAGAGGATCCTCCAATCATCCCCCACTGTTGTCCTCTGTGGACATTCATGGATTCATGGAACTGCTTTTCTTATAATAAAAAAACTTTTAAAAAATCTGTTATTTGAATATGCTGTGATGTTTTTATTGTGTTTTTTGTGTTAGTTATCTGTATTTGTAACCTAATCAAAATGGCCCAGCTGCAGCTGGATTGGGATTAATTGGAATGCATAATGAAAAAAAACATGATTTTTGAGATTTTTGAAAAATACAGTTATCTGTTTAGTCAGCAACTAAAACAATAAATAAAATAGGCAAAACTTTAGTATTAACTATAACTTTTCCTTCAATAAATTCTTAATAGTTAATAAGGTGGTTGTTAAGTTTAGGTATTGGGTAGGATTAGGGATGTAGAATAAAGCATTAATATGTGGACAAAAAAGGCTAATATTCTAATATGCATGTTATATGCATGCTTATGAGCAACTAATAGGTGTAACCGTAAAATAAAGTGTTACCAAAAATGGTGCCTGTGTCCAAATATGTATGGACCTGATAATAACATAAGCAATATATAATATATAGCATTATATATAAAGACAGGCATAAACACAAACAACATTACAATTTCAAGTGAGTCCAAATGCATTATTGTTTTGTAAAATAGAGTCATATGTTTTTATTCTATTTTATTTTTTGGATCAGACATAGACGTATGTACTTCCCGGTGATACGGAATACTGCTCTATACTCAAGACTTTGATTTCACCACAGTTTCTCACAGCAAAACTTCACTCTCAAGTCACAGTGCTTTTCCTGGCTGTACGCGGCCAGCAATCTGAGCCATGTATGTTGTCATGAAGCTGGATGCCAGAGGTGCCGTGATGCTAAATGAACTGACCGCAGTCCTGCTATAAGCTACATTCTCATGGAGACCATTAGTGCTGCTGTCCCCCGAGGCGGGCCTTTGAATAATGCATGTGAGAGCTCAGGCTCTCAGCGGCCCGAGGCACATCCAGCGCTCTTGTTACCTCTCATGGCATATCCTGTCAGAGTCACAGGTCAACATGTCGCCTGCTGGACTATGTTACACGCGGCTCAAACCACTGCTGCCAGATTCTGGTTTCAAAAGCAGAGCAGAGCGACAAAAGTAATCACAGGCTTTAAAAGGGCTCTTGGAGAAAACGTAATGGGTGCGGGTGAACAATGACTGCACTTTTTCCACTGATTCTGTTCACTATTTTCTCCCAAATCTATTCAGCATTGTTTGAAGGATGTACTCTAGGTATCTGAGTTGCTTAAGAGAAAGATCCAGGAGTTGTGTCAGGAGAGCACTATTCAGCTTGTAAGGAGTTATGGATCATCTCTGCATATAAGCAGTTTCTTTGTTTATTCTTCAGAATTAAACTGAACGAAAACAGCATTAGCTTTCAAAGATTTGGGGTTGATAACATTGTCTTACTCCTATGATGGCAAAGATTTTTTAGTGGCCTTCAAAAAAAAAAAAAGATCAAACATTTGTAATAAAAGTAGAACAAACTTAATACCTACGAACAAAAAAAAATTCATACACACATACATAAATATTAAGGGGACATGAACTTATTAGGAAAAATGCACAAATAACTATTGTATTTGGATAACATTCACAGCATGAAACATTAAGGTTTGTGGTTCTGACTAAAAGCAAACCTGTATTTATTGCATACCCATATTTTCTTTTACCTTGCATAGTTCGCTTCATGGTTTTTAAAGATGAAGTCATGTCATGCAAAGTGCCAGTGTTGACATCTGCTTTCCTTGGCAAGCGTCTACCGAGCGACATACACAAGAAAACATAAGGGAGGGGGATCATTTTACACAATTTCAGTTAATTTTTTTTTTTTTTTGCCTTTTGCTTTCCTGATCTCTGGTAAGAGATACTGTATCTGATAAGAACTAAACTGAAACTAAAATAGCACCAACACCTGAATCTTTTCATTTTAGATTTAGAAACACACACATGCACTTGTTCAGTCTAAATTAGAGTGAATGAAAGGATTGTGTGTGGGCTGGAGGAGGGAAATGAGTGTAGTGCTGTGCTGAAAGTGATCCCTGTCACACACAGGATGTCTGCTCACTCTCTCAAAAGGCCTTGTCACACACACACACACAACATATATATTAAGGAACGAAATACCAAGAGAGAGACATCAAAATAGAGAGAGTGAGACAGCTGCCAATTCCCACCAGGTCTGTTGTTGTGGGCAGAACGGACTGGAATTCCCCATTCAAGTATGTAAAGGCACCCGCAGTCTCCACAATGACCATGAAACCTATTTAAGATTTTATACAACATCATATTAACACTCTTTCATTGTTACTATTCAGCACACAAGCCAAAGAGGCATTTCTGTTCTCAGTGATCAGAACAACATGCATGCATATGGAGAGAATATCATTTTTGTTCTCCCTCGTGTCACTCCAAACCTGCATGACCTTGTTCTTTCTGTGGAATGCAAATAAATGTATTTTTAATAGTGTTTTGTATTTATTAACTGTCTATGGGCTCCAATGTTGTTTGTATGATGTTGACTGTAGATATTCTTCAAAATATCTATTATTTACACATCACACTTTTCAGCATCATTGGTAATATATGATCAGTGTTTTGTGATTTTCCAAATAAAATGCTGTCATGTACAAATGCTTTAGGTAATACTTTATTTAAAGCCTTTACGCATAATGCATTATAAAAGTAGTTAATTACTCCTTGTAATGCACCTAAAAATTATGTATTTTATAATTGCTTGAATAACTGTAACCCCAGATAATGCATTATAGCACTCATCAATTATTTGTTACCCTATGCATTTTAAATTTGGTTATCTACAACAAGATGTATGTATTACTAAGCACATTACTAATAATGATAATACATTGTACCCTTCAATAGCCTTTTATAATGTATTATACATAATGGCGTTAAGTAAGTATTAGCATTATTTATTAGGATTGTAGCATTAGGTGTTTGTTCTGTTTAAGGTGATATTTCATCCAAATATATAATTTCTGTCATGTTGTTCCAAACCTGTATGCATTTCTATATCAGTTTTGGTTCTGATTTTTCTTTTTCCATAGAATTAAGATCTTTCTTTAAAAAAATTTTTTTATTTTTTATTTTATTTCCCTCAAAACAAAGAATGTCAAATATGTTTTGAACAATACGAGTGTGAGTAAATCAATTTTCAGTAATTTTGAAATTATTCTTTTAATCGACCTGTTAAAACCGAACACCCTCACAAATGTTTTGGCACTGTTTTAGCACTTAGTACAAGACTGTGAAACGGAGCACAAGGGAGAATATTATTCCAGGGTGTTTTGGCACCAGAGGACAGCTCTATGAAAGGTTACCCAGGTGGTCTTTCCTCAACTCCTCAATCTCTCCCAGAGCAGAATGTCAGTTTCGATTCCCCAGTCCCTTACCCAAATCATCATGTGAACCTCAGATTGCTTAAATATGGGCCCATGAATCTGATACTCTGTTGGGTTTTGAGTCTTGACGGAGGTGCTGAGAGCTGGCTGATGAGGGGGCCCAGCCGTCCACCATATTGCTGCCCAGTATGCCGTGTCATGTTCTCTGAACAACCGCCCGTGTCCTTCTAGTTGGGTAAACAACAGAGGCTGTCAGCCGGTGTCAGGTTTGGGCTTTTCAAAGCAAGAGAAGGAGAATGACAGATGACTGCTCTGAGTGTAGCCGACACTTTGCTGATAATGGTGATCTGAGTGCTGATACGGAGAGGCAGAGTGCGATGGGCGAGCCGGTAAAACATACAGAACCCACAGTTTTGACAAACACACTGCTGGGAAAGACTGCGAGACGCTTTCAGTGAGATTCCCCAGCTCGCTTGATTCTCTGATTCATCCGTGGCCGAATTTGACGTGTTGAGGTTGAATCACAACCACGATTGCGAGTTTGCAACGAGAAGCTGAATTTAAGCCTCTTTCGACCGCATACAAAATTTTATAAATAAATGAAAGGAGTAACTGGATAGAATGGAAATAAGTCAAAGAGGCAGTGAGCCAGTAATAAGTAATAACAATAATATTTGTTCAAATAATAATATGAAAGATCCTGTGCTAAGATATTTTTTTGTTCTTGTTCATTTTAAGGTGGTTCACATAAAGTGGTGATTTTTTTTAAAAAGTAAATAAATCTGCAATGCCTTACACTGAAAAGTGCAATATTTGTTTCTCTGTTCGTCAAGTAGGTTTAAATTTAAGGATGAAGTTGTAATAATCACAGATAGCTGATACTTTGTGGAATGTTACGTTTTTTGGGGAAAGGCAATTCATTTTGTGCATAGGAGAGTATATAATAATAACAATAATGATATTTGTTAAAATATAAGATAAAAAATGCTTTTTACATGTGTTATTACATTATGTGTTATTAATTTCATTTTTACATAATTCACAAAAATATATATTAAAATAATATTAAACCTTCCTTTTTTTTAAGTGCAAAATGCAAATACTCTTACATCTGCTACTTATTTAAGAAATTAATTGCAGAAATTAGAGAGAACATTTGAGTAAAAGTAATTTAATTTGGTCCAAAGTAGGAGCAAATGAATATAAAGTATTATAATAAATAATATTATTTGTTCAAATAAGGTGGAAAATACTTTATTCCTGTGTTTAAAAAAATAATACACCGTTCTTTTTAGAACAAAGTAGTCAAAATAAAACCCTATTTGATCTGCAGGTTTCAACATCAGGACTAAATTGTAAAAACTACAGAGAATATTCTGGTGGGAATTCAATATTCTGAAAGAAAAAAACACAGATAATTACAGAAAATCTGGTCAGTGTCGGCTCTGAGATGCACAGATGAAGTGATCGTATTTAATGTCAACTGTTCAGATTCCTTGGTGTAAATCAGCTGACCCTTTCACAAAGTGCTGGATGAATTAAGCTTCACAGAACACTTTCATTAAATTGAACTCAAACTAATCTGTTCAGGGTTCATGGGGTTGACAAGCCACAAAAAAACAACATGTCTGACACGGCCGGCACGAGCGTACCTGTAACCTGAGCCGAGGGACGGTGGCGTGCCAAAACTCGGCAACCCTCACGCTGAGAAAGAGTCCAGTTAGACCGGATCCCCACCCCACACATCAGCCCTCTTTGCCCCTCGAGTGCTGGCCAGGCCTGCACAGTGGGGTCCCTCCATCTGGATGCATTTCTACCCTGACAGGAGACATGGCTGCATTAAAGAACGTATTCACGTACGGCCCACTCAGGACTGTCACTGCTGGAGACGGAGAGCAGACTGGAGGACTGAGAGAGAGAGAGAGAGAGAGAGAGAGAGAAATCTGGGATTTCGCTTGAGCACAACAGAATTCATATTCTATAGCCCATCTGTCAAGCATTATGGACCCGGGCCCTCAGCTCCTCCTACACATGGAATGTACAGAGAGGATTGTTTCTGCTCAGAATAAGGAAAAGGCTGCACATTATGCAGATGAAATAACCAAAGATGTATTCTGAACGAATAAATTAATGTTTATATGATATACATACACCAAATTTAAGATATAACAGCATGGTTTTACACATTTATATGATAAAATGCATTTGTTAAGTGCAGTACAGAACTATAAATAAATAAATAATAATAATTAGCATTACAAAGGTGGGAAAAAATACCTTAACTGATGTGCAACAATTAAAAAAAAAAAAACTTGCTTGAACGACAGTTGGAAATAAGTTTCACAGAATGTCAAAAGGAGTTATAAAGTTAATCAAGAAGCTATAAAGTAAATGTAGGGAATGTAAAATGTGCTTAAACAAATGTAATAAAACATTTTACAAGTGATCTCGTAAAAATGAAGCTTTTTATGAAGAACAAAAGAACTACTGCAAATTGAGATGACAAACGATTTATGAATGGATAATAGTGACCTCTTGTGGACACAGAAGATAGAAGAGGCAAGGGTTGGTTTGAAATCAAATATGTAAATTTAGAAAGTCAGGATTCTGTCTTAATTTTGTCATTTTGGTTGATTAAATATTAATCAAGTAAATGTAAAATAAATAAAGTAAAAATAAATTTAATTATTTATGTATATATATATATATATATATATAAATATAGTTTGTGGTAGGTTTGTGAAACTCAACCAAATATTTCTTTCTTTCTTTCTTTCTTTCTTTCTATCTATCTATCTATTGGGTGAACAACTGAACCAATCCAAACAACTGAACCAAGCCTCTCTGATTGGAAGGCGGAAACTGTCAATCATTTCTAAAAGGGGAGGGGTTTAGCTTCTGCGCCGAAAGCAGTGGTCATTTACATTTAAGCGCCCTGAAGTAAAGAGCTCCGTCTTTTACAACTGTAAAGTAAAAACACTTTATAACCCCGTGCAGAAGAGGTTTAGATGCATTCTTTAATGACTATTATCATCATTGTTAAATGTATTATAATTAATGCATTTTTGCTTTACATATATTTATTCATTTACCTCAATAAATTACCGTAAATATTTCTGTGATCTTATTTATAATTTATAAGTAATAAATATATAAATCCATACATACATACATTGTTATATTAACAACAATAATAATTAGTATTGTAGTTAATATAATAACAACCTACAATCAACAACATTACTATTTGTATTATTATAAACCAAAAGGTCTAAAGCTCGTTTTTAATCCGATTTTTTTTCCGGGTATACAATTACATGTCATGATAAACCTGGATCACTGACTGATCTCAAACCGTTGGGTTGCACCAAATGAGTGGCGCATGCGCCCTCCAGTGTCCTTCGACAATACTACATTTGTAACATCAACAAAACGTATCGATATTTTCTCTCTTTCAAAAACCGAAACGCTGAAGTTGAAATATACAACAAATCCCTAACGTAAATTTTTTATTCACAAAAACTGGCTCTAAAAACTGCAAAGGTTGCAAAATGAATGCACATTTTTCCAAATACAATATTAGCTGCTAGTAATCCCAAGGCTAACGCAACTGAACACGTCCTGCGCTTAAAGAAAGAAAACTCTCTGCAGAGAGAAATCCAGCCATGTCTTGCTCTCGGGATGCGCCTTTAAGGATTCCTCCCCCGGCTTTCCTGAACTGACCTCTTCCCTTTGAAACCACTTCCTCCCCTTCTCCCAATCGGCCATGTTTAATTTGACTCATTCATGAAAAGTTATGTAAACACACCAGTAAAGCCATGGCCGTGAAAGCTAGCCAGTGAGCGATGCACGATTACTGAACTGCATTGTGATCTTCCGTGTGGATGCAGCGCGTTGTTTGTACAGACTGAGCATTAATCAGCAGCAGTGGGAGTAAAGAATAGCGCGTGAGGCTTCGCCAGGTGGGCACGCGCACTTACCAAATTCACAACAGTGGCGTAGAAACTAAAGAATAGCATATACTATAACAATCATTCATAACATTAGATTGCTTGGTCGGCGACTGAGAAAGTTTAGTTCGTGGGAAATTATACGTCATGCATATAAGCGGCGACGTATTGTTGCCATTGTTTATCTAAGTCGTTTCTGGTTGCTCCTCGTGTTATGTGGACAAATGCTTGACATATGCAGAGCAAAGAAACAAATACATACATTACGACCTCTGTGTTAAACGTTTATTTTAAAATTATTTATCATGCATGTAATATTTGTGTAGCCTAATGTAGTGTGTAACGTAAAGTTTTCCCTTAAAGGCCTATATTATAACAACAACTGTTAATTGTCATCACTGACTAGTTTCCTTAAGCTACCTTATGTCAAATTATGTTATTTTAATGCTACACATATCATAATACTTAGTATATTATCATATCATCATAATATTATCAGTATTATGTATGAATGTAGTGTTGTTTAATAGGAAATCATGAGGAAAAAGCAGAATGTGAAAAACAGGAAAGCAGAAGAGACGACGGTTGTCCAAGAGTTTGCGGTGGAAAAAATAATCCGCAGAAGAGTCAACGATGGAAGAGTTGAATACTATCTAAAGTGGAAAGGCTTCACGGAGTGAGTTTCTGGAACCAGGGTTGCCTGCGTGTCGGATATTATGAATATTTACCAGAATATGACATGTCTGTCATACTTTCCACAGCGCAGAGAATACCTGGGAGCCAGAGGACAACCTGGACTGTCCTGAACTGATCGAGGAGTTTCTCAGAAACCTAGCTGTCTCAGGACAGACTGATCAAGAGGGGTGTCAGTCTCTAGACCTGGAGGTCCAGCCTAAGCAAGAGTTAACTGAGCTGGATGCCGATATGGTTAGTGTCTTTATATACTGTACTGGTGCACATGCTGTGCCATTTACTTTCACTCCTGTAGGACTATTACCACACTAGTAACTTTTCGTGCCCCAAAAATATGTCAAATGTAATTATGTTAGACAAGATACTTGTCATAACATGAATAACTGTCAGTGCATTGTAGAGAGCAAAAGGGTCCAGTCCTGCTTCTGCAAAACAGGTTTCCACAGTTTAGCCCTAATTAAACACACCTAACCAGCTGATCAAGGCATTCAGGATTGTTAGAGGAGGTGGAGCTAAACTGTGCAGGCTGGCAACAATATTAAACACCAATGATACAGAGTTTAGGTCGTCTTCTTCAACACTGCAGGTTTATTGCTCTTGCTATGTGATATATAATGTATCCCTCCTGTCAGACTTTATGATAGTTTAGTTCTGTGTCTGGAATCATGCAGGCTCACCAGCAGCCTCAGGAGGAGCTCATTGAGAGGGGTAATGAGGAGGTTGATGATCACCATGCTGAGATCCCAGCAGGCCAGTCAAGCAACCCGGAACCAGACTGCATCATCGGATGCACAGATCAACAAGGAGAACTCATGTTCCTCATCAAGTGGTAAAATTTCTACATATGTGGAGATTCTCTACACTGCTTTTCATTTTGAATGCTGTGATGCTATTTTTTTATTTCTTAATGATGTAATGAATGCATAGATTCTTTTTCTTCAGATCATGCTTTGATACACACCTAAATGTTAACTTGGCTTTAATGCTATACATCACATTGCCTGTACTGGCAAACTGTTTAGAATAGCAACAAACTGATCAAAATAGCAGCGCGTTGTTGTCAGGTGCAGACATTTCCACGACATCAGGGTTATAGTAAAACTAAAACAACATTTGAAATACAATAAACAGTATCTGAAATAAAAGTTTATTCTATTCAGGTAGTTGCCAAAGCAACATTTATAATAATCATTTAGCTTAACGTAATGTAGTAAAATAACTTGAACTGAAATAAAAATGTAATAAAAGCTATACCCATTAAAAATAAATAAATAAATAAAAATGACAAACACCTGCAACAAAACTACTGCAACTTTAACCAAAACTGAAACCAGAAAATAGAAATATTTATCTATCGAGCTATCTTTTGAGTCACTTAAATCACGAGGTTGATATTTGTATAAATAGCCAAAAATATGTTGTATGGGTCAAAATGATTAATTTTTCTTTCATGTCAATGTCCATGAAGATATTTAGTAAATATATTTAGAATTTTGTTTTTCAAATACTTTATCTCGGCAAAATATTGTTCTATCATAACAAACCATACATCAATTGGAAAACTTATTTATTCAGCTGTCAGATAATTTCTAAATCTCAATTAATTTACACTTATGACAATAATATTAGTTTCTATATTAACTATATTTACTATTTAAAATGTATATTGATATTTCAAATCAGCATTTAAAATTTTAGCGGTTTTCATATGGACTGTATTTATTATATATACTGATCATCATTTCTTTATTTCATCTCAGGAAAACCACAGATGAGGTGGCTTTACTGTCGGCCGGAGAGGCCAGTAAAAGGTGGCCAGAGATGGTGATCCGTTTTTACGAGGACAAGCTGACCTGGCACGGGGAAGACGAGCAGTGAGAGAGAAATATGTAGCAGTGGATACTACTGTACCTCCTGGCAGCTTTAAAAATACACAAACACTGTGGCATAGGTTTACTGTTTGTTGTACCGTGTATTCAGAGTGTTTGAATCCACACTCCAATGTGAAGCTCTTCCCAACACACTAACCTGTAGAAATGTGACTGGAGTACTAGAGCTCTACTGTAGTGTATGGATTTACGAATCCAGAAGTGGTTTATTAATCAGACGTTGTTATATCTTGGTCTGTCGTTTGAAAGTTTGTTTGTGATGCTTAACGTTCTGTCTTCTTCGTTACTATGATCTGAACTGTGATTACACATAGGAGATGATGACAAATGGTACAAAACCCGCTGGAGAAGAACTGTTTGATGTGTAGATGTACTATTAACCCCTGGTTACGCACTTAATTCAAGTTATACTGTGATGGATCCTGTGATGCAGGTATAAGTCCATAGATTTGCACAAAACCAATTGTAGAATGTAGCCGTTGCAATCATGTTTCTGTGTCAGTTTCATAGCAGTAGTGTTAACAGGCCGTTTGGGTTTTGAGGTTTTGTGTTGAAGCCGTTTGTCCTGCAGTTTCGATCGTCTGGTTTCCTGTTTTCTGTAAAGATCACTGTTAACCCTTCATCTTGAGCGAGCAATCTCTGGGTGCTTTAAATAAACATAAAATTACCTCAGAAGTGGTGTGATTGTTCTTATGTTGCATTGCAGTCATCTGTAAAAAGTGTCTTAAATCATATGACTGTAGCTGCCTTTGGTACATTATATTATAAAAGTGGATGAAGCAACCTTTTAAATTGCAAAATTTTCTAAATTACATTTTCAAATAACCAGTCAGTGTTATTTTAGTATCAATCAGATATTTTAGAATGTTATTTATATTGCATTTATATAATAATATTCAGAATTAGTTTTATATTACCAGTCAAAGGTTTCTGAACAGTATGCTTTTTTTTTTTTTTGTCAAAGCCTCTTCTGCTCACCAGGCCTGCATTTATTAATTCAAAGTACAGCAAAATCAGTGCACAGTTTGAAATGTATTTTATTATTATAACTTCTATCTGAATACATTTTAAAATGTAATTTAATCCAGTGATTTCAAAGATTTCAAAAATAAGTCTATAATTTTTTTAAACATTTTATTTCAGTTAACCTTTTTATTTCCAGTAATGAACTTTTTTTTTTAATATGTATAGTTTTCATTTTAGCTAAATATACTAACCCTGTTATTATCTGTAATATCAAGCATAATGTTTAAAGTTTGAAAATCTGTACACTAATAATTATAGTTAAACATGCAGGCGTTATGATTATGGTTGCCTTTTTTCCAGCTGTTTTTTTCCTGCTCCTTTTATTTTTATGGCAGTGCTAGTCTGCTCTGTCTCTGGTGGCTGGTAAAAATGAAGCACCGCTGTCCATCTGAGACACAAAATGAGCTCGGATGTTTTTCCCCTGTCTACAGTTCCCATGAATCAGCCCTGTTTGGTCAACAAGACCAATGTCTCATGAAAATACTTCCCTTTTTTACTCTTCCCATTTTTTTTAAACCTCTGAGTTACTGACTATGTGTCCTTGTCCAATGTGAGTTTGTGAGCGTATGCGTGAGGTCTTTTCCAGCGTTCTTGGACTTATGCAGGAATTCACTGGCGTGTGGGTGAGGGATCCTCGCATCCAGAAAGAGGATTTCTGGCATGCTTACATGGATTATGAAATCTGTATAAATGTAAGTGCAAATAGAACATATGATACAGTGCCTAAAAAGAGGGCAGCAACCTCAACCATTTTCTTATATTTCATATTCATTCAGACAAACAGTTTGGCTTTCACTAAGAAGAGTTCTTGTGTGCGGCGGAGATACAGCGAGTTTGTGTGGCTAAGAAAAAAGCTACAGGAAAATGCCATGCTTATGTATGTAACCACTGCATCCTTTTATTGATATTTACAGCATTTGTTCACTGATGGTTAATGGTTTGTAATTGGGTTAATGATGTAAAACAGTGTAATGACCACCGTTTTAGACATAAACCCTCTGTGTATACATTTTATTGATATCCTTTTTTATATACTATCTTATCTGGATAGGTTTTGTACATTTTGATACAGAAATGAACAACATGATCATCATAGAAGGTGTACTGAACAAAGAATGAAAGAATCATTTTATTAAATGTATTTTTTAACAAATAAATTAATTTGAGTGTCACACTCTGACATTTTAAATTTTGATGGAGAAATCAAAATCATGAACATCAGTTGTAGTGAAGTGATTGTATACGCAAATTCCATTTTTAATTATTTAAAATTAATACATTTAAGCATCACAGCATTGACTCAATTTGTATCCCAGTTAATATAAATACAATTTATTAGCGTTATTTATTTACCATTTTAGTATTTATAAATATTAATTAAATTTTTGTCATTTTTGTATGTTTAATAATAACTAACAATTTCTAATTAACTACTTTACTAATGTTTAAGTAAAGTAGTTAAGTTTAGGTATTTAATAGGATTAGGGATGTATGGATTTGAATATGGTCAGGCATTAATATGCACTTTATAACTATAATGAACAGCCAATATGCTTACTAGTATGCTAATTGCCATATTAGGCAGCAGTATTGTAGCCATATTAAAGTTTCACTCATAAGGCAATTTTCATTTTGGCAGCTGAAAACTGAACTTCTGTTGTTGTCTCTGAATTGCAGAACACATCTACCCAAACTTCCTCCAAAAAACCCATTCTTCAGTCTCAACAATGCCAGAGAGATCGGAGCCCGTATGGAAGGGCTCAGGAAATTTCTAGAAGAGTAAGTATTTTAAAAATCGCCCTACAGAACAACAAACATAAAACCATGACTGCAAGAATCCGTTAAGCTTGAGATCTCAGTACTTTGCCTCTTGAAACTCAAAAAATACAGTAACTGAAAGGCTTATGGCTTCTGTGATCAGTTACTGTAAATGCTTACATCTTCAAAGGGTGGTGCACAACCCAGTGCTGCTTTCGGACAGCTGCTTACATCTCTTCCTACAGTCCCAACTAAGTGTGAAAAAAATGGAGGCCTGTGCCGAAGGCCGAAGTCGCTACACTGTCTCTGAGGCCATTCGCAGCTTCGGCTCAGGAAACAACCGCTTTGGATCTCGGTCTGAAGAGAGCGTGGAAGAAGAGGATGATACTTGTGAATCAGAGTGATAGATAGACTATTTTCTGCTTAACACATAAAGACATTGCTGAGAAACATAACATTCAATGAATGCGGATAACAGCGCATAAGGAAAGACAAAGGAGCAGAAAAAAGTTAGAGTCATTGTTGTAACAGTGTTGTTTTGTCTCTTACTTTCTGTTTTGATGAAGATAACCTAATAAATTCATTTATTTAAACCACATTCGCGCACACATTAATGTCTTCCTTGGCAATCAAGTGAATGTATGAAAGCATAATGTGGCCTGTGTGGACAGTTTGTTGTTAAAACTACAGATGTGCACTGAGAGGTTTACGAGAGGGAATTTATGCTTTCGTGTGAAGTCCCTTAAACACAATAACCCCATCCTAATAAGCAAATACAGAGCATTAAGACATTACGTGATTTAAATTCGATCTCACAGAGCTAAATCCTAATAATAATCTATACTCAAACAATTTTATTGCCATACTTAGCCATAAAAGATCATTGTCTGGATGTCATACAAATTGTGCCCTCTCATAAATATTTTACAATTGTGCGAGGCCACACACCACCAGCAGAGGGCGCCGCTGCTCTTCTGTCTTTCTTAATATGGGACTGACGGTTTCGTACATGCAAAATCATAAACATTTCATCAAAGACAAAAAGCCCTCAAAGCTAGCTGTGTTTTCCCTTATTCAAAACATCCATTGCTTTCGCGGGCTTTGACTGGGACATCGAATCATCAGACATTTCAGAACAGGAGGATAGAGGTCTATCGCCACAAGCAAGAGGTTTAAAATATAGCCATTAAAATAAGCTGCCATAAGCATTAGGCTATCAAATACACTAAATTATATCTGGAATCATAAAGGCATATATATATTTTAGGTCACAACAAAGGGTCATGGTGGGGCTGGTTAGTAAGGCCCCGTCAGATAGGCTATAGGCCAGCCAAGCTAATCATAGGATCATGTGAAAAGGTTATTAATATATTTTTTCTACCGCTAGATATTACCATATAGGTTTATAATTTTGCAAACGTTATAACTTTAATGGGAATTTTACGTTTGAATGTTCCCTGAAAATTACAAAAAAGTAGCCCATTCTAACTAAATGAACGACTGTAAATAAACTTTATGCTAGAAGAATGTTTGCTAAGTCGTCACAACGTTCTGAGAATGTTCCCTGGAAACAACCTGGTAACCATTTTCTGTGATAATATTTCAGCATAGTCATATGTGTTTTCTTATACACTGTAAAAAATGGCCGTGAATTTAACTGTAAAAACAGTGAAAATGCTATGGTAAAAACCGGTTAAATGGTTAATGGTAAATTCCTGTTAAATTTACAGGGAAACACCGAAAACTGACATTCCCAGAATTCCCTGCATTGCATTTTAAATTTTGTTTGAATTTCATGTTTTTTCTTTGAAATAACTAGGTTTCTTCTTAGTTTTTTGTATCAGTTATGTTTATTAGGGTTGTATGTTACATTTAATGTTGTTAAATGAATGTTTATTGCCCATTTTAGTTTAATAATTCTTACCATGATGGTGTTTAGTGCTTGTGTGAATGAAACTGAGCACCTTCTATATGTTTTACTATATTAAATCTACTTGCGATGAGCTTTGGTTCTTCATGTGACTTTCTCATAACCACCTGCATTTGGTAGTTATTAATGTATTTCAAAGGTACAAAATGGATTTCACTATTTTAACAGTTCAGTATATTAACATAATTTCAGATATTACAGTGTCTTATTAGAAAATACGGTTTTTAACTGTAAATTAAAAATAAAACCGTAAAACTATTGACAAAACAAACATTTTTATATAATAATTTTCAATTTTTTGGCGTAAAAGAAATTAAGGTTTTACCGTTATTTAACGGTAGAATTTCGGCAACTCCAGCTGCCGGTATATTACCGTAAAAATAACATTTTTTTTTTTTTTACAGTGAATGCTGCTGTGCAAATAAGGCATAAGATTGTAACTTTGATTTTTGTTTGTAAAAGAGCTATCGATATTTTTAGGGACATTCAAGACATCCTTTATCATGTACATAACTATCTTGAGACAATTTTGTTGTTTTTCTGAGAAAATAATTGGTTGTCTTAATGGTAATTATGAAAAGCCCTGGAGAATCCAAGGCTTAACAGCTTATATTAGCAAATGAATTGGTTACAAAATGGTATCCACTCATATTAAACTTTTAGTCCGCTTGTTGCTGTCAAAAAAAAAAAGAAAAAAAAAGAATAGGCTACAGTCACGTTTCTAAATGCAATAGCCCTTTCTTGAGCAGAAAACCATTATATTACAATTATTTCTGCAAAATATATCCATTGAGAAAACTCTTATTTTGTTTTCATGGAGCCTTAAAAATAAACAAATTTATAGGAAAGTTTTAGTTGACATTGATTTGCTGACTTTCCAAGTGCCAAAAACATGATGTTGATGTTGATTTACTAAAGAATAGACCGCGCTGTCTTGCCAAAACGAGGCCCTTTCCTCTACACAGCTAAACAGCGGGTATTTACAGCATGACTTGGCAGAAATCAGGTTTGATTGCTTTTGTGAGCAGCTTTCTCTCTGGCCATGCAGCCGGGGATTTCTTAAGCCCAAACAAAGAGTGTCAAATGTTGGTGCCATTACTGCCAAGCATAATGAAGCATGCGTCTTTTCAGGAGGGGGAAACGCTGAGTGACTGCGTGCAAGTAGGGCAGGTTGACGCCGTGTGGGCTTCAGATTGAGTGATGACTGCGTGGCGTGATGGAGTAAGCCTTGGAAACAAAGCGAGCTGCGCTCTATTTATAATGCGTAATTGGTAATGTGATAAAGGCAGGGTTTGAGTACAGGCTACCTCGGGTCTGCACTCATGCTTTGTGGCCAAGAAGAGCATTTTTCACAAAGCGTTTATGGCTTGCCGAGTCTGTACAGCAGGTTCTGGCTCTGAGGTTGGGTGGCATGACGGTATAGACCCAGCTACATAAATGTGTCAAAATATAGAGATGCTGAAATGTGACACCATTCAGAAAACTTAGTGTCAGCAGCTTCATTCATGTTAATGGGAGTGGGGTTGTTGATTCTTCAATAAATAATATCCATTAGAAATTTAAATGTGGACATTTTGGGAAATATTGGATGTTTCACCCATTTATGGATCAGAAATACATGATTTACTATAAAGTGGATTTTCAAACATTGAATGAATATGAATGGAATGCACATCATTAGACAGAGAGTGATCTTGAGCTGCTGTGACCAACAAGTTTGAGCAGGGTTTTTTACTTTTTTTTAACTTAATGTTTCTTACAAACATACAAATATATAAAAACATGTTTCAAACTGTAAATAAAACAGATGATTGGATTATAGATTATACAAAATACTATTTTATTCTATTGAGTTAAAAATGTTTGACTTTATTCAAAGTGTCACTTCTTTGTAATTATTTAGAAAATGTATAGCAGTTTCTGAGTGAAAATCAGTGTAAAAAAAAAAAAAGAAAATGTAAGAAAATGTATATTGCATAAATTGTATTAAAAAAAAAT
This sequence comes from Enteromius treurensis, assembly GCA_032275025.1. Taxonomy (NCBI): domain Eukaryota; kingdom Metazoa; phylum Chordata; class Actinopteri; order Cypriniformes; family Cyprinidae; genus Enteromius; species Enteromius treurensis. The sequence goes on from JAUCMU010000030.1 coordinate 7,027,426, forward strand.
TCTATATACAGTACAGTGGATACAGAAAGTATTCAGACCCCCTTATATTTTTCACTATTTGTTATATTGCAGACATTTGCTAAAATCATTTAAGTTCGTTTTTTTCCTCATTAATGTACAAACAGCACCCCATATTGACAGAAAACACAAAATTGTTGACATTTTTTCAGATTTATTAAAAAAGAAAAACTGAAATATCACATTATTAAGACTTTTACTGTGACACTTATATATTTAACTCAGGTGCTGTCCATTTCTTCTGATCATACCTTGAGATGGTTCTACACCTTCATTTGAGTCAAAATGTGTTTGATTATACTGATTGGACTTGATTAGGAAAGCCTGTCTATATAAGACGTTACAGCTCTCAATGCATGTCAGAGCAAATGAGAATAATGAGGTTAACTGCCTGAAGAGCTCAGAGACAGAATTGTGGCAAGGCATAGATCTGGCCAAGGTTACAAAAAAAAAAAATCAGCTGCACTTAATGTTTCTAAGAGCACAATGGCCTCTACAATCCTTAAATAGAAGATGTTTGGGACGAACAGAACCCTTCCTAGAGCTGGCCGTCCGGCCAAACTGAGCATTCGGGAGAGAAGAGCCTTGGTCAAAGAGGTAAAGAAGAACCCAAAGATCACTGTGCTGAGCTCCAGAGATGCAGTCGGGAGATGGGAGAAAGTTGTGGAAAGTCAACCATCACTGCAGTCCTCCACCAGTCAGGGCTTTATGGCAGAGTGGCCCGACAGAAACCTGCTCAGGACCTCAAACTGGGCAGAAGGTTTACCTTCCAACAAGACAGCTAAAATAACGAAGAAGTGGCTTCACAACAACTCTGTGACTGTTCTTGAATGGTCCAGCCAGAGCCCTGACTTAAACCCAATTGAGC
>JAUCMU010000030.1:7028411-7040756 GCA_032275025.1 Enteromius treurensis
ACAGTATATATATATATATATATATATATGTGTGTGTGTGTGTGTGTGTGTGTGTGCGTGTGTGTGTGTATATATATATATGCAGACACACACAGGTTTAAAGAAGCATACTTTTTTTAAAGTTAATTTACATGTACAGTAATAAATTGCAACTTCATAACAAATGTGTAATTACAAATATGTTTAAATTAATGAAGGTTTGAATAGAAATGACATTCAAGTATATTTTAGTTTACTAAAAATTCTCACATTTACATTTAATTGCAATTAAGATGCAATTAGGAATAATTTTTCTTTTCATAATTTGAAACAATCACATTCAGTTTGCATTTAAGCATTTAAGCAAGTGTAAACGTGATGCTGACATGCTGCTTTTTTTCGTATAGCACAAGGCAAGTTATTAAACAAAATATTTAATTATACATTAACAAATTAGGCACAGAAATTCATATGAACATACGTTTAGCTTTTATAGCTTTTGTACCTTATTACTTTATTGTATCATTTGTTGTTAGCGCCCCCTTTACCATTAAATCTATTTTCATTTTCAGTTTCCTGAAAAAGTATGTGCACCATCTGCTTCTACAGACCGCTAAAGGAAGCTATGCTATGCTAATGTCATATGCCGTTAGCTAGAACACGTCTGACACATTTGCTACATTAATTAGATTACTGTGTCGTCCGGAGGTGAGGGTGATATTCATTATAAATTCATAATCGGGGAAACAAAGGGCTCCCGGCTGCATGACTGACAGGTAAAGTCACCTTTGGACCTCCTCTACTCAGCATAGACCAGCCAGGGCGGCAGGGAGCACACCAAATTGGGGTTGAGAGGACACACCGCTGAAGCTGTCTTATTAAACCACACAGGGTTTGTCGAGTTGTCTGGGGTGTGTGCGAGAGAGAGACAGAAAGAAGGAGAGAGAGAGATAGAAATTGTGGGTGGGAATGCAGAGAGCACAGTGGGCATGAGTGTACCGTATGCATTACCCCTCCCGTCACTTTCACACATGGCGGTAATGAAGCTGTCATGGCCGCCAGCATGTGGACATGGTTGATATTCAAATGAGAGCGCTGTTCACCTGCTGAAGACAGACCAGTCCAATTATGGGCTCAGGGCAGAGACCAGGTCCAGGAATAGGGCACATACACTATTCCACTGCCGTTATTTCCAGATTTTTTTTTAGGAAAAATCACCTCGCTTGGTGTTAAGAAAACTATGGAGAATTAATTGTTAAAGGAGACATCAGATGCATATTTTCAACAAGTTGGAATGCATCTCTTTAGGGTCCTCAGGAAATGTCTGTAGCATAGGCTACTTTGTTTAAAACTTTGTTTAAAACGACCCATTTCCGTGCTTGTCTCTTTAAATGCTAACAAGCTACTGCTCACCCTGCCCCTTGATAAATGTCACCGTTCAGATTTTAGGGGGATTAAAAAACATAAGATATGCAACTTGCATTGATATGCAAACACCATTTTGCATCCGATGTCCTCCTTAAATGAAAGTATCTCGCCATTTTCTGTGGGAAAACAGCAAGTTATTCAATAGTACACCATTTTTATGTTTCCTCAGTCATTTTTATGTGGCATTTGATTATAGAGAACCTTTATCTCATGTCAGTGTACAGCATTTTACACATCTGTCAAAAGTAAAACGTTAAAGCTTAAATAATAAATGTTTAAAACGTTAGTAAGGAGGAAAAAATTACAGATTGCCTCTTTAAGAAATAATCAATGCCAAACCCGATGGACTTCGTTTGCTGTCTCCCAAATGAGAGGAGTATTGTGACAGTAAATTTCTTTTTAGCCATGCAGCGTGCAGCTAATAGGAAGCCATTTCAGATGCTGCTATTGACTTCGGTGGTATACAATAGTGCTCCTCTGTGAGAGAGCTATTGACTAGTCTGTAATTGTCTGTTTCCCTCTTCTACAGACTGTTAACCTTGAGCTGCCACGGGGGAAGAGGAGCAGGAATGGCCATGGCTGTCAGTCCCGCTCCAATCTCATGACAGCACTAAAAACTGAGCAGACCTTCACCTTCAACAAGTTTGGAGCGAACACTGTCTTACATCTGAAGCCAGGGTTTTCAACAAGAGATGATCCAAGGGGTCTGGGGATCTAACTTATGAAGAAAACTGAATTTTCTAAAGGTTTTGAACCATGACATTTCTGAATTCTAACTGTTCTGACATTCTAAAGCCCTGTTCGCGCCAAGCATCATAACTATAAAGATAATGATAACTATATTTACGTCCACACCAGCGAAAAATATCATCTGTTTATTATAAGCTTAAAGCGTGTCTGCCACTTTAAAATGTTCAAGCGCGTGAAAGCAAAATTGATTCTGATTGGTTGTCGATGTTTGTATCGTTCATCAGCTGGAAAATGATTACCAACAATTACGTTTCTCTGTCCTTTATAATTATAGTTGTGGTTTGGACAGTGCACAAGTTAATCCATTGAATTTGACTGTGTAGCAATGCTAGTTTATGTCCACTAAAATCAACCAGAGAACAAAAATTGTCCCTATATGTAGAAGCTAATTTCTGACAAATGAATCTGTTGTGTGTGTGTTTCTGTGTTCATCATAGTGTGTGGAGGTCATCTGTTCATGCTGAATGAGCAGAATGAATTCCCCACAAACAGAAGCTACAAAAGGTGACAGAGAGGGGAATGACTCCACAGGGGACACCACCATCTGCTTCAGGGCATGTCAGCACTTTTTATGATACCAACTGCGTCTCAATATACATATGCTCACTCATACAAACATCAGAATCATATTTACCATTGTTTAGCTTGCAATGGACCTTTATTGGGTTTATATGCATGTACAAATGGATCAATATGTAAAGGGACCATTTCCATGCAGCCCAAAAATCACATCAGATAGCTAAAGTAATTGTTTGCTATTTTTACAGTCAATCTAATGGAGAGTGAACGTTCGGAGATGAAAAAAAGCATATGATTGCAAAATTACCTAGAATAAACAGAGAATGAAAGGTTCACTCAAAGCCTAAGTTTTCAACTTATTCTTACTGGAAAGTTTATGTATTTTATGAAATGAGTGATTTGATCATTATTCATCACAAGTGTAAAATAAAAGATGTATTTTTAAATAAAACGTTATATATAAATAAAACATATATTTTTGAATATATCATATCATGTCTAGTGCACCAACTGAATCAGCACTGGTGCCACCTCTAAAAAATATACCTCTAAGTGTGTGATAAAAGCTGGTATAGACGATAGAAGGTCCTACAGTGTGTTGTGACAGGATGCCAACAAAAACACACAGTCGCTTGCTTCGAAAATTGAATTACAAACATACAGACACGGGTACAGTGATCTACAAGCAAGATCCTCTTCAAAGGCTTCTTGTGTCTTTCATACAATATATACGCTCTATCACCTTGCAATAACTCATTGTCTTCCATCAGATCTGGACTGCGGTGAAGGGGAGGGGATTCGTCTATGTGTCCTGTCTAAACATTCAGCTCCATCTGAAAAACAGCCCGCCATGCCACCCCTGCCAAAGCCAGACATCTTCCCCGTCACTCACTTGTCGGCAGGGAAATGAATCTGGATGCAGCATGTCCCCCATTCATCAGCCTTGACAGGCTACCTTTGGCTGGTTCCGCTCGGATGGGGTCCCCGTCACAGCGGGCGGGAGAGCATATTTCTGCTGGAGATGGAGAAATTACTGTGTGTGCAGCGCTGTGAAGTGACTCGTGAGCCGGGTGTCATTCGGTTGGGTATTAAACGGTATCAGGTTGCCCTCATTTCACAAATACTTCTAGAGGGCAAATCCAAAGATACCTTTTCTATTGCAATCTCAATATTCAAATTATTTCATATTATAATGGATTGATATAACCTTGAACATATAACATCCTACGTACTATTGTGTGTACCTTAAATGTATTTGTATGAAATATTCTGAAGAAAGGGGGATAGAGAGTCATTTATTTTATTTTAATACACATTAATTAACATGAGTAAACAAGTTTACGAAACTGTAGGTGAAAATAGTATGTTAAAAAGTAGGTAGTATGTTAAAGGGTCGTATATCTGAAAGTACAGTGTGTTCAATAAACTCTACAATTGTTCAGCAACATACTAGTTGTTAAGCTCAAGAACCAGTCAAGAATTTAATAGGGAATTGTGATAATTAAAAAAAATCACCAAAAGTAATACAAATTCCCCAAAAAGTCTGAAAACATACTTGTAAGAGATCATGATTTTATATTATATCATCATGTGGTTTGGTCTTGATTTAGTCCTACCCTGTCTTGCTCTCAAGCCCTCGAAGTATTGGTCTTGTCTTGATCTTAACACACTCTGGTCTTGACTTGGTCTGTGTTTTATCTCACAGTCTCGTTTTCATCTGCATAAAATTCAGTATCTGTCCTGACTAAGGTCTATCCCATGAGGCCAAGGGAGAGGAGCTGTGAATGGCAGTGAAGCCTCATTCATTAAAGTCTAGTCTTGTGCTGGGGGTACACGTGACAATGACAAACATAGCAGATCCAGATCCATTTAATTCATAACAAGACATTCAAAGTTTAAATATGTTTTTTACCAGTTGCTACAGTAAATAATTGCTTATAGAAATACAAACCTGCAAAGTGGCCTAAAAAAGTCCACTAAAAATACACAGGACAAGCAGCAAACAACTCTACTCACTTACTCACTCTAGTCTGATTTAAGAACCAGAATTATATGTTCTGCACATTGTTTTATCAGCACTCTGCTTTGAATAATAAAAAGCAGATACGGATTTTGCTTTGCACATTCAGCTTAAATCACATTCCCTACAATACATTTTAATTCACTTCTAACCTGTAGTTCTTCATCTATGGCCCATTGTATTGCACTTATTGAGACAAAGAGCCCCTTAGAGGAAACCACCTTAAAATGGCATCATTGTAACCTGTTCCTAAATGAATGGGCATAACCGATTTCCGCAGACATATTTTAAAATAAATGTGTGCAGCATTTAAAGGCTGTTTCACACAGGCCCCTCGGCGTGATGGATACCAGTGCCAGAACTGCACCGAACTAATATCTTGTTAGAGGAAGAAAGGGGAAGTGCCCAGTGGGTGAGCTCTATGTGTGTGTGTGAGAGAGAAAGAACCTGGAGCTTTGGGAGGGAGGGCCTGGTCTCTTGAGGGTCCCTTGTATCCCTGCCAGACCGTATAAATCAGCACGTGGCCCACGGCCGCAATAAGCTAGAAAATAAAAAAAGCATAAAAGTGTCGGAGTGAAATAGAGGAAGGGAGAATTCTTTTATGATGAAACTAAATTCTCCTTACTCTGCAGTAGATCCACTTCCCTCGGTCTGATTGTTTACTCCTGACACCATTCATCATTACGCTGCCACAAATGACTCAAATTACCACACCTGCTACTCGTATAATACCCACACAACCAGGGCTTAACACTCAGGTAATTGTTTCAGAAGGAATTCCTTCAGTACAACCTGATGTGACGTGATACATGTGGGGGAGAAATTATATCCACACACTTTGGACCCGTGGTGTCAATGTTTTTATCATTCATCAGATGGAGAAAAAAAACTTTCTGAAAGTGATTCAAACGATATTGTTTCTCTGTGCTTTTGTTGTTAGTACAGCTGTGGTATGGAATATCCTATTCTTTAATACTGAGAATGATTTTATTAAACTATATCTTTATCTTGATTGTGGGTGTGGGTGTGAAAAACTGTGTAGTGTAAAAAAAAACATAAGGAGCCCTAATTTGATATAATATTTGATATAATACAGAATACATCATTTGATATAATACATAATGCATAAGCTATGATTATATTATTTTATTAAATTATCTATTTTAACATTTTTGTTCAATAAACCCATACAATTACTTGCTTTTGATATTTTATTTTAACCAATTATTATTGCCCTGTTGCTATTATATGTTTATTTTAAGTAACTTTAAAGTCTATCGTTTGCATAAACAAATGAGCAGATTACTGAACAATCATCTGTACAATCGTTTAATTGCTATGGACTAATACATCTAATGCTGATTGACACTGATAAACTTAAAAATCTCTTAATATCGACCATTAAATGATATGTCTTTGTTTTTGTTAAGGTCACATTGGCTGACATGGCAGTTGTATTGAACATATACTGACACCTAATGGTGTGGATGCAGCATCAACTAAAAGAAAACATTTAATAACCGATGCCAATGTAGAAATGTGTTTTTCAGAGTCAGCCACGACTAATGTATTCTGAGACTGAAAAAGAATCCAGTAACAGGATGATTACTGACATAAAACAAGTAGCTGTCAATGTGATTTAATCCTGGCAGCCATTACGAGATGACCAGTTTCATCTAAAACAAAACTGCTTTTATTAGACTACTGATATGAATGATCTTTGTGTGATGTGTATGTACATTCATTATATGTATTTAAAAAGGCACTGTCACTTTCTTTATGTGTTAAATGTTTCAGTGATGTAAAATGAAGGAGTTCACTGCCTCTTTTTCATCGTCATATGCTTAAACAGCACAGCATTGGAGGGAAATGATCTGCTTGACTTCTCCTGACTCAGTCAGACATCTGAGAAGCATTTGCAGTATTATATCAAAAAACGCAACATGTCCGTGACCTCTCCATGACATAAGTCACCTCTCCAGAAACCCCTGACAAATGTGAGCACCCTCTCGGGCTTGAGGTGCTAAATCACCTCAGGGACACTTTGGCAGGTCCTCAGAGGAACACGGCCCAGCTATGAATGTCCAGTCATTCCTCAATGACAATTTTAAGCTCAGCGTTTCCAATCTGATCAAGAACCGAGTTCCTAACTTATCCTAAACGCTCACTTCCCAGACCCAAATCCCAGCTGGATTGTGAATCACAACACTGAGCTTGATGGCTAAATGTGTGCGTGCCTGTGTCTGGAAGCTGTAACATCGACAGTTTCAGACAGAGTTTGGCAGCTGCCTTTGGTCTCGGATGTAGTAGTATCAGATGGCTGATTTGTCTTCTCATTGGCTAGCTCACACTATGAACACACAGGACCATCAGTCATGCGCTAACAAGCGTTAGCATGCCAAGCTGGACACTTTTCTGGCAATCAGAGTCAGGTGTGCCATTGCAGTAAACGGGGAGCAGCTCAGTAAATATTCTGTATTGCTGGGACGGACAAGCACGTGGGACAGATGTTTATAGCAGGTGGAAAAACGCTTGTCATGCTGATGGCCCTGATTTATTCTGGGAGAAAATTTGGCACGTATATCACCTCCGATGGCCAAGCACGGATTCATTCTTACACACACGCACAGGCATTCTCTCTCAATGCTATTTGCTTTCTCTCTCTATTAGCCTTTCAAATACTGGGTGGTCTTAAACATGACACCAAGCAGTGGGATGATGACACCCACCCTGCTGAGAAACTTATATCTCCAACCGTCTTTAATAAAGTCTTACTTTATTTTTGACACTACCAATTACAAAGGGATAATTTAAGGGGCCAAGGCAAATACAGCTGAAATCTTTTTCTTAATTAGTAGGTTTTTCTTGTTTTCGTCAAACAAAAAAAACAACAACTTCTAAATGTTATCTTCTTTTATTTACTAAAAAACAAAAGTAACATTTTCAGAAATTGAAAAAAGTTAAACTAAAACATAAAAAAACCTCTTGGGAACTAATTGAAAAATGTTTGTAAGTATAATAAATTCAATACAGCTATAAATAAATAAGCTATAAATAAATACAGCTAAATAGGCTACAATAAAGAAATACTAAAAAATAATATACATAAAATAAATAAAAATAAAAGCCCATTTTAAAAAATGACAAAAACTAAAACTGACAACCTAAAAATAAATTCAAAATAGTAACAGATGCTATAGTATTACTGTGACGAACTCTCAGAAACAGTAGGATTTGCAAGCTTTTTAATAATTAAAGTCAAAACAGGCAGGGTCAAATCCACAGCAGACAGAGCAATCAGAGGTGAGACAATAATCGTGGTCGTATAAACAGGCAAACTGGTCAGGGAATGCAGCAGAGATCAGAAAACGAGAAACTGTCCTAGAAAGCAAACATGGGAAATAGACGCTCAGAGCTGATACACAAGGCAGTCAAAACTTCGCGAAGATCCTCTTATGAATCTGTTCTATTTATAGTGACAGATAATATGCTACACCTGTGAGAGATCAGTACAGGTACGTGAGCCAAATGAGTCTGGGAAGTGAGGTAAATTTCGGGCGAAGGTTACTTGTGATAACGGTCAGAAGGAGCCACAAGAAGGGGAGGAGTATTGGTGGCAGCAACGTCGTCCTGGTCCCTCCCTCCTTCCGGAGCATCAGCGGGCTTAAGCAGAGAAACATGGATAGTGAGATACAATATTCTGGTGGCAATTGTAAACGGAATGAAACAGGTGTGATTTGACAGAGAATTTTGAATTGACCCACTTACCTTGGGAGGTGTAGTCGGAGGTCACGGGTAGACAGCTATACCCATTGACCGGGCTCATATGTGGGGCATATGTGGGGCTCGGGCGTCAAAGCCTATTAACCTGACTCGGCGAATGGCCCTCTTTAAGTGGATGTGGCCGGCATTCCAGGTCTGTTCGCTGCGGCGAAGCCAGTGGTCTACAGTGGGCAGATGTGAAGGTTCACCGGACCAAGGGAACAGTGGAGGCTGATATCCAAGGACACACTAGAAGGGTGTCATGGTGGTGGCTGGTTTTCTTTTCATATTCAGCCCAAATGAGGTATTGACTCCAATCGGGTGAAATTCTGATGGCAATAGGTTCTCAGAAAGCGGGTTAATTCCTGATTGAGTCGTTTGTCCATTCGACTGTGGGTGATACCCTGAGGTTAGGCTCACATTTATATTTAGTTGAGAACAGAAGGCTTTTTGCAGACTCTAGAAGTAAACTGCGGTCCCCAATCAGACACAATGTTCTCGGGCAGTCCATAGTACCTGAACCCCTGCTGCATCAGAACTTGGGCAGTCTCCCAGGCTGTGGGGAGCTTCGGTAGCGGAACCAGACGGCAGGCCTTGAAGAAGTGATCTACAATAGATAGGATGGTTGTATGGGAATTGGATGCTGGTAAGTCGGTGATAAAATCTACGAATATGTGGGACCACGGCCTTTGAGGAATAGGCAGGGGTTGGAGTAATGCTGCAGGACACTGATGTGAGGATAAGGTTATATTGCAGATGTTCCTGTAGTATCTGTGATGCCCGGATGACCGGCACTAGGATTGTCGTGTATAAGATGAAGGACGCAGTTGCGAAGGGTCTCAGGGGCATACGTCAGGTTTGGAGGACAAGTGGGAGGCGCAGGGTCAGTGGACTTGGCCTCTGTGATCTCTGACATGATATCCCAGCGGATCGGTGCCATAATAAGAGGAGCGGGGATGATAGATTCTGGGGTAGTGTATTGTCCGGCTGATTTACTTTGACGTGAGAGAGCGTCTGCCTTGCCGTTTTTGGATCCGGGTTGGTGGGTTATTCTGAAGTTTAATTTTGGAGAAGAATAGAGACCAGCGAGCTTGGCAAGAATTTAGTCTTTTAGCTGTCTGGAGGTACTCTAGATTGCGGTGGACGGTTAAGGCGAGGAACGGTTGTTTAGAGCCCTCTAACCAATATCGCCATTCTTCCAGAGCGGCTTTCATAGCGAGGAGCTCCCTGTCTCCTACATCGTAGTTACATTCGGCTGGATTAAGTTTTCTTGAGTAGAAAGCATAGGGGTAAAGCTTGGAGGGTGACCCATGGCGTTGAGATTAGATGGCTCCTACACCCGTGTTTGAGGCATCCACTTCCACAACAAAACTCTCGGTTGGGATCAGGGTGTCGTAGGATGGGAGCTGTGGTGAATCGAGTCTTTAGCTTTTGAAATCCCTTCTCACTCTCTGCAGTCCAATGTAAGAGGTTCGGGCCCTTGCGTGTCATGGAAGTCAAAGGAGCAGCTACCTGACTGAAGTTTCTGATGAATCTTCTTTAAAAGTTGGCAAATCCTAAGAAACGTTGGAGTTCTTTGATGGTTCGTGGCTTGGGCCAATTCAACACTGAGTTTACGTTCTACTCATCCATAGTCACACCCTTGGAGCTGATGTTGTAACCCAGGAACTCACACTTCGGCAGTTTAGAATACAGTTTGTTGTTGATCAGACGTCTCAGAACAGATCCTCTGAATAAATCAAAATGTCATCGATGTAAACTATCAGATATTGGTTAAGCATGTCTCGGAAAATCTCGTTGACCATCGATTGGAAAATGGCTGGACTGTTGGAGAGGCCGAAGGGCATGATGAGGTATTCGTAGTGCACATTCGTTGTAGAGAAGGCCATTTTCTATTCATCCCCTTTGCGAATTCTGATCAGATTATATGCACTCCTCAAGTCCAATTTAGTGAAATACTTAGCAGATCGAAGCTGTTCCAGGGCTGCTGGCTCGAGTGGTAGGTGGTATCTATATTTTACCGTGATTTTGTTAAGGCTTTGGTAATCGATGCATCCTTCTTTTGACGAAGAAAAACCCTGCCGATGCTGGTGAGGTAGATGATTGGATGAAACCCTTTGATAATTCCTCCTCAATATACTACTTCATGCTGTTAGTTTCAGGCTAAGATAAAGGGAAAACTCTACCCCGTGGTGGTGTTGCTCCGGGGAGTAGTTCGATGGTGCAGTCGAATGTTCTTTGAGGTGGCAGTTGAGTTGCTTCCTCCGTAATGAAAGAGATTTTTAGGTCCTGATACTGTGGAGGCAGGTGTTTAAGAGGACTGTTATCAAGTTGTCGTTTCGGGTTACTAGCGGCCTTCTGGAGAGCTGAGAGGCAGTGATTTTTGCACATTTCAGACCATTGAACTATGTGTTGATTTTTCCAGGAAATGACCGGGTCGTGGAGTTCAAGCCAGGGGAGACCGAGGATGATTGGGTGTTCTGGTGAGTATATGACGTATAGCTGGAGAGTTTCAGTGTGCAGAGAACTGATTTGCAGTGTGAGATCCTTGATCAGTGAGTCCAGATCCTCTTGTGATCCTCTTGTGAACCTGCTCTATTTATAGTGACAGATAATACCCTATACCCTACACCTGTGAGAGATTCATTCAGGTACGTGAGCCAAATGAGTGAGGAAAGTGAAGGTTCCCGCTAATGACGGTCAGAAGGAGCCACAGAGGCGTGGCTCGTGCCCACTTTGTAAACATTACCCTCAATAAATGTTATATTTATGCTCAAAACAAATTAATCTTTTTGTGCTATTCTCATTATCAACAGAATTCATTTTATTTTAAGAAAAATACAAAAACAATGATAAAGAAATTATTTTTGCTGTGTAATAATAATAGTAGTAATGGTAATAATATTAAAAACTTATTTATTAAAAATATTTACTGCTATTTAGAGTTTAAGAGGTTTATTTGATCCATAGAGGATCCACTGTGTTTTATGTAAAATAAATATCTCAAGCCATGGTATTTGTTTAGGAACTGCAGTACTAGTCACATTTCTTTTCTAGAAGCTTTTGAAAAGTCTTTGGTGGGATCTTTCTGTTACTTTTACGAATGAGACCTGGCTACATTCTGCTATCACCACAGTGAAATCAACAATTGGCATGACGACAATTAATTCGAGGTCTGCAGGGCACAGTGCTTTTAATGAATTACCCATTGCTTTCCTCTGCTGTCCTGTCTCTGAGTTTCTCAGATCACCCTGATACTGAAGATGGAGGAAGTCAGGTTTGACTCATTCTTTCAAAGTCACTGCGAATGCATTTGGAAGAGGGGCAATATAAATATTTTGGGTGCTAAATAATGGCACTGTACACATGGTAACTAAACATTTACCAGCAACGGGTTCAAAGCTAAAGCAGTTTACATCATGCCCTATAAATGAGGAGGTCTAAAATGCATTAAGAGAGCTATCCGTCAGCATTCAAAATCAAATAACTGGTATTTGCTCAGCTGGCACATGCCCCTTTGGAAATATGTGACCAGTAGACGAGATGGCAAATTCATACAAATTCCAGCATGCCCTCCAACTAATACGCCCGTATGGGTCGTTTCTACAATAGCTGTGAAATACAACCCATCAGAGCGTATACTACAATTTTGCCCCTATCGGCAACAGAACATTTGCATTTTAATGTTTTGTACTATTTTATCGGCCATGTGATTCCGGGTTGGCATAGCTCAGTTTATAGGGAGCTGTATTATAAGATGAGATGTGATCATGCGATCATGGGTTCGAACCCAGAGAACATATAAATCATGATTTTGCACAATATTTGTAATGGGTAGGTTTAGGAGTGGGTTTGTGTGGTCATTCGTACAAATTAAACCTAGTAAA
>JAUCMU010000030.1:7062943-7114806 GCA_032275025.1 Enteromius treurensis
ATAAAATAAAATAAAATAAAATAAAATAAAATAAAATAAAATAAAATAAAATAAAATAAAATAAAATAAAAATTAAATTAAATTAAATTAAATTAAATTAAATTAAATTAAATTAAATTAAATTAAATTGGCATCTCCACAGCCTTCCACATGTGGACAAATGGATAATATAATATAAGAAAAAAATTTACAATATAACATAACATAAAATATAATAATATAGTGCTGTCAAGCGATTAAATCACACTTAATCGCATCCAAAATAAAAAGTTTTGTTAAACTTGTGCAGTGTATACAGTAGTCACATGTATTCCCATGTCAATATTTATATTAAGAAAATGTATATTATATAATAAATATTTTGGATGCAATGAACTGTAATTATATATATATATATATATATATATTAGTTCTGTCATTAAACTATTCATTTTTGTTTTAGTTTTTTTTTTACAAGAAATTGAGGTGCAAACCTGGGAGTTCTTCATAAATGTCATCATCAATAGGTTCAGGATGGCTGCTTGTTTGGTTCATAGATAAGCAGTCATCATACTCTTCTTCATCTTCAGGAATGACTCCACCCATGTCTGATAGTGAAAACACATGCAAAACATCATGCATTTTATCATTACCCACTAAGCCATGTTAACAGAGTGACACTGTTTTTCTGATGCTCAGTCCTACCTTTAATCAGAAAGTCAATGTGCTCCACCCACTCTTTTGCATCTTTCTCGGAGGCAGCACAGAACTGCAGCAAAAAGGTAGTGATAATGTAAATAATAACAATCTGATGATATGAATGAACACTGCATGTTTGAGACATGTTATGAGAGGTGACCAACCTGATATACACGCTTGTCTGGAGCAGAGATCTCAAAGCAGCAATCCCGCTTTGCATCTTTCCGCAGGGTGTTGTTCATTTTGACCACGTATCCGACTATATTAAACTCTCCCTTCTGCTGTTTATCTAGTGAAGATTATTAAATGATCCAATGTCAGAAAAAAGAAACTGAATTCAGGACTACATTCAGTAGCCTTCCCACCTTTCTCGCTGCCATAGTAGTAAAATATGTTGTTGCTTAAAGCGCACCATCTCTTCTGCCATTCATTGCCAAAGAAGCTGTGATCTATAAGAAGTTGAAGGGAGGTTATTATAATTTTTTCTACATTTCTGATGAGCAACCTGTTTGTGAATGCATTACCCTTTCTGCGCTTCTCCAGAAAGCCACTCTTTAAAACAGACTGAAGGTCCTGAGCTGCCACCGGAGGAGACTGTTGAACTCCTGATTTCAGCAAACAGAAAATTATTATATTTTAGTATATATTCATAACTGTGCTGGTGAAAAACCCACTAAGATGAGCATCTGCCTTCACGACAAATTAAATATATTTGCTAAAAGCACCCAGAAAGCTTTGACTCTCAGTGTAAAAATCAAAGGTTGACATCAAGCGAGACTTAAGTTAGCAGAGATTGAAACCTGGATAGAGTTTCATGCACCGATCTGTCAGGTACAGCAGTATGTGAAACAGATGCATGGTCTGTTTTCAAAGCAAACCTCCCCTCTCGTTTACACTGCCCTCCCTTCTCTTGTGTACACACTACCATTGCATTGCTGAATGAGTGTGAGTGTGCAGAGCTGTGTTATGAATGACACAAGCAATTGTGGAATGTTTGCAATTATGTAATAAAGTGCTGTCAAGGGAGCATGACACACGCTAACTGTGAAAGCACACTGAACACCCTCAGAGTTGGAGCGGCATTCTCTTAAAATCTGGTAGAAAATGTCTGGTAGAAGCACTAGCTAAGAAATTATAAATCATGCTGTCTTTTTAGAGCCAACGCTGGCAAAACAGTTAAAAAAAAAGATGACATTTTTGAAAATACAAAATCATTGGCATAGAGCATCACTTTGATTTTTGCTACTTCCTTAGTGAAAATTTGAAATAAATAATAAAATAAAATGATTAATTATTAAATAAATTAAAAATAAATTATTACTGTTGAAAGATTTGTTATTCACAAAGGCTGCATGTATCTGATTAAACAGCAATCAGCAATATTCAGCAACATTGTTACAATGGCTGATTTTCCATTTTAATATTTGTATTTTTTTTCCTTCGTGACAGGAAAGCTCCTTTTTTTAGCAGATAAGTGTTCTTCTTAGCCCTTAAGAAATACATTTTAATATGCTGATTTGGCAATAATCAAGAAACCATACTTAAAAATGTTTGTGCTTCTTAATGAAGTGTGGAAATTGAGATGCAGTGTTCTTTGATAAATATACAGTATTTATTTGAAATAGAAATCTTTTGTAACATCACAACGTTATCAAATGTCTTTACTGATCAATTGACCTTGCTCAATAAAAGAGTCAGTTTTTTAAGTCATAATGATCCCAAGCATTTGAATGGTAACGTTACACAAACTTTTAAAATTTGTACTATGAACTCCCTTTGAATGACTTTTATCCATGTTACAATGCTACCTTCAAAAGTAGTGAATGTGGTTGCAAAAGGCTGTAAATAAACAGTTGCAACACAACTTCCGCTATAAAATGAGCTTCCTTGAAATGCGCCGATACATAAATAGAGGCAGAGGCGAAGAACTCTCAACAAATACAGCCCGAGATGTGCCTGGCTTTCTCACATAACATGACAATCCCCATGCCTTTAACCAAATAGTGGCATTGTGGTTGAACAAGCTCATAACTTCACTTGCTCTAGTACACTTGTCCAAAACAAATAGTCTCAAATAACGTTTTGGTCAGTGTCCAAATGACGTTTTGATTCGCCTAGGCTCTGCAGTGTGCACTAAGAGGCTTCAATCCGATCTTGGAGCTAAGCAGCTGTTCTCTCTGGCAAACGCAGGGCAAAAGGACCTATAAAACACATGACTGCACTACAGCAGTAAACCTCTTCCTACAGTATACACACAAACCACTCTGCCTGCATCCTACCCTCCCGATTGTGTAAGTTTCTGAATGCATTGTTTAGATATGATGCATGATTCAAAATGAGTCAGATGAACTGGATTTCCTTAATTGTATATTCTACCAAATGCATTCATTTAGCAGACGCTAATAAAACAGAAGCCTGAATTGACATTGGCTGTGGGCGGCATTGTCTGGGCTGCAGACCATAAACCATTTGCTCAGAGACAAAAGAGAGCTAAACCCTTGACGTCTGTGCCTTCAAACCGTTCCTGAGCCTGTTGCCGGGTTACATCAGTCTTCAAGCACCTCATTCAGCTTTTGTGTTCTTCTACCACTACTAAAAAAATCCTAGACAGGACATGACAAAGGACTGCCACAATGATACTGTGTTATGACAGCTGAGGCTGCAGAAAAGATGATAAGTGATTCACACATAAGCGGAGAGAGAATTGCTTTTTGTTTCTTAATTTATGTGAATTCTGTACAAGCGTTCTGTGTACAGAATAGATTGCAGTGATTCTTTCTTAATACTTTTCTTTAGACTTCCGAGAGAGGATTCCAGGGTACAGAACAACGTCACCTGACATTCCCGTCCCACAAGCTCTTCTAAAACAACTGCAGATGCTCCATGCTTCTCTTTTCTAGTAACACTTTTAAATAAATCACACAATTTTCCACGAACCGTCATAAGCGCCTTCCTCATCTCTGTCAGTCTGCTCCGACTGCAGTGATCCTCCGTCGTTGGTGTCTGCTTCATCAGGCTCTGGAAACTCTTCATCTCCTGCAAAACAGAGTCTTGATCATAATTCTCAAAAAGGCCACATTTTCATACATTAAGCTTGTCCGTTTCAGATATTTTATATGTTGCTTGCAGATATGATATCTCAAAAAGGCCACATTTGAATTTGAAAATGGTGCCTGGGAGGTGAAGCATTTTGAACCTTTGGTCTCCAGTAGTGCTTGCTTTGTAGTGATTTGGGATATCAAATGTCTCCTAAAAACAATCATTTGTTGAAAATGTGCCATTCAATATGCAGATGAGTTGAGTTCAATAACAGATTTGGAGACACTCACTTAGCATTACATTGGCTCAACATCAGTCAGAAGTGGCATCAGAAAAAGTTTAAACTTCTGATTAAACTTCTGCAAACAGCTGATGAAAACATCACAATAATCCACACTTAACTTCAGTCACAGCTTGTGAAATAAAAAGCTGTGCGTTTGTAAGTAAAAAAATCAATCAATCATTATGGCATCCAAGAAACTATAAACCATCATAAATACTAATAAGTGGAAAAAGTCTATCACCTGTCATTCTCTCACACCTAGAACTCGCGTTTAGAATGTATTAGAACTGTTTCAATTGGATTTTTAGACGGGATGGTTTGTCACTAGATAAAGAATATTGAAATAAAACAGCCTCACCGATGCCGCTTTTGCCATGCAAGACATGAACCGACTGGCATCAATTACTTGTGGATTATTGTGATGTTTTTATCAGCTCTCACTTTAACAGCACCCATTCACTGCAGAGGAACATTCATTGGTGAGCAAGTGATGCAAATCTAAACTTCTCCAAATCTGTTATGATAAATAAACAGGATCAGTTTTGAAGCCCTGAGGGTGAGTACATTGTTAGCAAATTTGCATTTTTTTGCTGAAATATATCCTCAATGTGGACAAAAAACAGATCTCCTGTAACACTATAGCCTGTTAAGATCACATTCCCCCGCAATATAATATTAAAGATGAAAGCAAAGCAAAAAGTATGCATATGTTTGTGCCATCATGTTTAATTTGAGCAAAGAACTTCCTGTTGTGGTAGTGGTGCCTCTGTAAAGTGTTAAACCCACCTCAGCCCTTTACCCACATCTCAACCTTAAATTTGGCCTAGGAAACACAAAACTGATCTGTGAACAGTTATGTGTCGACTTAAAGGTTATTTTTAAAGCACTTTCCCGTCAGAAAAGAAAGTGTGTGTGTGTGTGTGTGTGTGTGTATATGTTTGTCATTCAAAGATGTTTACACACGCATAGTGGAAGTTTTCACGTTCAGAATGAATGCTAACTATGATATACTGAAGCACACACTTGTGGAAGTACTAGTTAACTTCACCATGCTTGAATTATAGCCCCTCCCCCAGACACACGCACGAAACACAAACACATCAAAACTTACGTTTGTCCTTGAACTCTTGAGAGTAGCTGAAAAAAAACAAATAACTTTATCAGCATAGAGTCACAAACATATCAGGTAACAGCTATGACATGAATACATTCTGCCGTACCTCGTTTTCACATCTTTAATGCGCTTGATAAAGGCATCCTTTTTCTCTTTTGCTTTCTTGCTCAAATTCTCCCCTTTAAGGACATCGGTTAAATACGTTTCCAGATCTAAAAACAGACACCGTTTTATAAGCGTAGTTTCTTTTCTCAAATTCCTCAGGTAGCCAGGATTTATGCAAACAGGTGCATGTTTGAGGAACATAACTTTCGACTACTCCAAACTAATGACACTGCTGGAAAGTACATCTTAAACTGGTCTTTGGCCAGAAACAACTACTATCAACCTGCTTTTTGAAACATTGTATCTGTTACTCCATCTAATTAGCATAACGTAAGCTGGCTACTATTTAACGTTACTGTGTTCAAACATCGCTAGCATCTTAAGCTGGAGTCTCCCACAGGTATGTTAGTACTGAAACATTAAAAAAATAGGCTACTGCAAAATAAAAACAATAGTAATTGAATCTGCAGTTGAATCTTAACAACTTAGACTCTACTTTCATACCTAGTGTTAACTTAGTGTTTAAAACAACAACTATACAAAATATCTATTCGCGCCCAGCCTCGTCTTTAGGGGGGAAAAAAGTAAACAAAGACCACTTTGTGCTCCAAGTTACAGGGAAATATTCTGTCGGTAAACTAAACTTCCTCTTTTCAGCCAAGTATGGACAGAAATAAATGTAGATTTTACAACTGAAGAAGAAGAAAAACTATTATACCCTGACTGCGCTCGAGACCTAAACAAACGCTTTATCAACTGTTATCATCAAATATTGCGATTGTACCTGAAATGAGCGACGTTAAGTCTTCCGGGATGGACCTCATAGTGATAAACCGCTTGACCCAGCAAGATAGCCTTCGAAACACGGAAGTTACAAGTGGACTATGAAATACGGAAGAAGCAATAGCCTGCCCTGCAGAAACCACTATTCAAGTTAGACAGTATGTTATTCATCACGCCTGCTCCAGCAGAACCATTTGACTAGAGTGCTCACCCCCAAACAGTGCACTGGGGAATCGCACGTTTCCTCATCCAGCTTCACGTGCATGATTTGACAGGAATGAAACACTTCACATAATTATATTATTGTTAATTATTATATTATGTATTATTCCTTGAATTCCCTTTTATAACTTTCCTTTTTGTGTTTTTGTTAGCACAAAAGCGGAAAAAAACAGATGGGAAAGATACAGCGTGGCCATATGATCTTATCTAATCTGAATCTAAAACAAGAGGCAGCTTCACTACTTCCCTAGCCAAAAGAGGCAGTCCTCATTTCCAGACTTTGGTAAGTGACTGCTGAATGTTCTGTTTTTTTTTTTTATTTGCCCTCTGTACATTATATTCACTGCTGGTGCATTAGAGGATTTTAGTGAGAGGATCTGAAGACCTTTTTGCCCTTTTAGACGGGCCTGCTGTTTGGAGTGGGGCCCACTTATCCTGAGGAGGGAGACAGGTGAAGAATGGGGGTGATGCACAGCTTTCATAGGAAAACACATAGCTATCCATCTCCATCTGGCTCTGTGCGCTCTCTCTGGGCTCCTCTGCTGTTTCACAGAGATTACTGCAGAGAACAGATCCCTGCCAGGAGACCTGCACTCTGTCACCTTCTCAAAACACCTCTCCTAGAAAATGATAAGGAGTGGAATTTGTTTTTTGAGTCCAAAATATTTTAGTAAGTAAGTAATACGGCAAGTTATTTTGCATGTTATGAACAGATTTTGCGAACACGCCTAAGCAAAAACAACCATTCATAATGACTTAAATGAAGCAATAATTTTACGTTATGAAAGTATTGGTTGATATTCAACACTGACATCCTGCCTGCTTGTACGCTCGGCTTGAGCACTGCTTGAACCTCGTTTGACCTGGCCACAGATCCATCTGGTGTGGAGGGGGAAAGAGAGGTGAAGTGCCCTTTGACCTTTTGAAGGAGAGGGGAGCAGCTCCATATCTCACGCTCCTCAGCCGTGCCTGTTTGATCTGGACTCACCTCAGTTCACACATTTCAGCTTCTGGCCCCAACCCACAAAGGGAGGAATGTGTGTGAGTGTTTTAATGCAGTTTTACATCAGATCATTTATTAAGTTAGACATATTGCACTTCTCTTCGTCCCAGACTCTTAGCATTATACTTTGTTGTTTTCGCTAGGGTAAAACAGTGTTTGAATCATTTTTGGTCGACATGGCTCTGTGGTGGCTAGCACTGTCATACTTGTGCATATGGAAACCAATGACTGCCACATTCTGAATCATTCCTTCTTTTTTTTTCTTGCAAGCCTTGTGACATAAGCCTGTAACATTTTCCTTTGCTTTGGTTTACTTTCAGAGAGCTGGTAGAGAAGAATTGCTTCGTTGGCCCAAAACAATACTGAAATGTAAGGTTTATGGCAGCTACGTGAAGACATGCTAGACTTGAAAACATACCTGAGATGGGTGAGGTCACCAGCAAATACTATGACATGTGACAGGTAAGTCATATCTGAATCAGACCACCTGAACAGCCTCCGAACATGAAGTAAGAACATCTGAGGGCACGCTCTTGCCACTGTAATTCACACTGCCTGTAGGGTGCAGAGCTATCTGTGAAGTTCAACTTTGTGATGAATGAGATGGTGTTTTTGCCCCTTGGCCTTTAAGGGATTAGGCTGCTCAGGTGTTGTTTTTAAAAGACTTAGAATTAGCTTACATTTAAACATTTAAACTGTCTTTTGACACCACTTTCACCACCTGTTTCTGGAGAGAAAAAAACAGCCCTCCCTCCGATTGAACCTTGAGTTAATGTGTAATATCTAATGCATCAATCATAAGGTACATCAGAAATGTACATTTGTAACCTGTACCTGTTTGGTCCTAGCCAGGGATTTGGTTCTTTTGGTTGTTAATTACTCTTGGCATATTCATGAGGCTTTTGCAGTATTTCTGCGTGAACCTGTGCTAGTCATTTGATTTAACATTGCATAGTGAAGCCTCGGTTGCAGCCGCAGGAGAAAAGAACACTTAATGTTAGATGAAAAGAGATGTTTAAGAAGCAGACCACGTAAGTGCAACTAGAAAAAGAATAATTGCATACCTCAGGAATTCCATAAACATGATCTATGAGATAATATCATGCTTCATAGAGCTAATTTGTTCAGTTGTATTCTGTGGTGTTGCTGTGGTCGGCCTTCTACTTGAGCCATTCAGTTTGATTTAGATCCTTAAAAGATTTAAACCCTTAAAGGAATATTTCACTCAAAAATGAAAATCCTGTCATAATTGTTGCACCCTCATGCCATTCTATATCCTAAAGACCTTTTTTTTCAGAAGCACACGGAAAGACCATGTTTTTGTGGAGCCCTAAACAACAGGGTTTTTTTTTTAAATATGTTTTGTTTTTCACAAAAAAGAGTCAGTATTTGTGGTTGTGTAAATGGTAACAGATTGTGTTTTTTGAGTAAACAATTCCCAAACGTTACATAACTGCACAATTACAATTCACACACACACATACATACATATATATATATATATATATATATATATATATATAAACAATTTACATTTTTTCATGCATCTTGCAGTTTATATGTAGTGTTTCTGCTCTAATTTCACTCTACCCTCAGAATATGTGCATGAAGCCCACCTGCATAGGAATGACAAAAGGGACCACCAAGATTAAATGGAAGGTTGCCATGGAAACCAGTTGTAGGCTGACTGCACTGACTTTAAATGCCTGCATAGACATTACAGACTGAGTCAGTGGCCTAACAGTGCATATAGGCCTTTCCCCTTTAAGCGTTTTATAGCTGTCAGGACAGGAATTTTACTTTGCACAGATTGTTCATTGATCCTTGAAGATGCTGGCATGACCAAAAATATGACAGGCTCCCTAACCAAAGCCATAAACCTAGGCTGCAAAACACTTGAGAAAATAACATTGTTGCAGGAGCCCCAAATTACAAGTGCATATTATGCATACCAAATGGTTTCACATCAGTTTGCATTAAGGCAAAGTTGATTGTTCAATTTGGGTAGGATCATGAAAGTTATGAGACTGTCAAACTTTATGGCAGTCTTTAATAAGTAAGCAGATAATTATACTTGAAGCGCCCAAGCAAACATTTTTAGCAAATGTATCTGCAAGGATGCCCAGGTCCTAGTAATGACTCATGTGAGTTATTGTAATGCATAATTACTATGGAAAGGCACTTTTGGTTTATACAGAATTCTATTGTACAAACACAGCTTCAAAAATGGGGTTCTGCCACAAAAGTGGTATACAGAATTCCAAAAATGTATATGTGTAGAATGTAAAATGTTGCCTGAATGAGAGGTTTACAGTTATACATTTTTATTTTTATTCAGGGATTTTCACAATTGTAATAGAAGATTAATTTTTAAATTGTAAAAAGAATACTGTAATTCTAAGGCTTTCCCTGCATGGTGCAAAAAAAAATCTCTTTTGGTTAGCTAGTTGGATGTTGATCACTTCTTTGTGCCAACTCTCAACTTAAAGTCTTTAACCTGGTCAAAGAATGCCGATCACGTGTTTGTTTTCGTCAAAGGACGTCAGTCAAACTATTTGTTCAGGCTAGATTTGGCGCAACGCCTTTAGATTTTGAGCTTTGTTTTGTAAAATGCGAGCTTTTTTGTACACATTTTTTGTATGTATGATTGAAAATTCTACATAACAAACAAAATAGAAGATAAGAGCATTTAAAACTACTTTCATACTAACTGAAAACCTCTCGTACCACGTTTAAACTGCATAATAGTTCTGCGGTAGTTATGGTGTATCAATCCTGCGTTGTGTGAGTGTAAAGTTTGCCTGATCTAATACAAGGACTCGGATCATTCTGTCTCTGAGACCGATGCCTCAGCGGTGTGAGCTCTTGGCCGCTAGGCCTCATTTCCATTTCGACACTTAACACAGCGATTGCAACGTGGCGTCAGATGTTTGGAAATTATCCTAGCTAGATTTCTCCGAAGCTAGGTTTCACCGAACACTCTTCTCGATGTGCCACAGAAGTCGTCTTTTATAAATACAGTTATGTGTTGATATCCTTACAATAGAATTTCCTTGCACTTCATAGAGTAGCCTAGGCTATAACCCGTTAACAGAAGTGGCTCGAGTCACAATAATTATTAAACTCGATAAACCAGCCACGGGTAGTCTATTGATGGTGAAACTATTTATTTTATTTTGCAATTATTTGTACTCGCATCTAATGTGGGACAAATACCAGTGCCAAAATTCTATTCAAAATAAATATTAATAATAATATTGTAATTTTAAAATAAATGTTGGCTAACTAAATTGCAAATGTGCTTGTTAAAGTTAAAGGCTATAACACTGGTGTTGATATGCTTTTTATTGTGCAAAAGGTGGAAAGCGTTTGCCAAGATCCTGGCTCGACTGCAAAGATTCAAATTGAGTTGTTTTTAGCCTGTAACAAAGAGCGGGTATCAATCGAGTTAGTCCTTAAGTTAGACACACAGGCCCATAGAGTTCAGAGCATAATTTTATATTGATAAAACACGAGCAGAATGAAGTTTTAGTTCGTACTGTCAGATAACGTTGACTGCTGATAAAACGACACAACTTCATTTGATAACTCTTGTATTAGATGCACTGATCTGATTCGGGACTCAGTTGCATTCATCAAATGTAAATTAAATTTGTAAACCGCAGATAAGCTGATAATTATAATAAATTAAATAAACTAAATAATTAATGTTAAAATGTGGTATGACTCCCCTTCTCATTTACAGCGGCGGATTGAATTACGTGGAGTGCTGCCTCAACACCAACCCCCTGTCGAAGGTTTAATAGGCAATAAAATTTAATTGCTGAACTCCAAAACGTTACAACTCTTGGCCAGGAGACTCCCTGTGTCGTCAGATACAGTAAGGGGACTTATTTGTGTACGCAGCATCAAGCCATCAATCTCCTTTTTGAGGCATTCTGTTTTAGTCTACAAATTTGATGGAAGAGCCTATAAACTTCCCATGGGTTCATTCCACACTGTTAAAAAATCTAAATTTAACACCAACTAGTCTACAGGGAAATTAACAAAGATTAATAAAAAGAACGTAACACGCAATTACATACCTAACTGCGTATTAATTTTGCGCACAAATGGGGATAACTGGTATTAGTTTTGATTAGCGATGATAAACACACATTTGGCGGCTATTTTTGTCCCTCCAAAAATGCTGATAAAAATCATTAGTTTTCGTAAATGCACATTATCATAACAAATCAGCAAAACTGTAGCCTACGGTAATATCCACTTAGAATAGCCTAGGGTATTATCTCGTTTAATATCAACCTGTTATTTCTTGATACCGAGGAAATAAATAACACAGCTGTTATTTTCAATAACAAGTACAAATTTATTCTATGAAAATATGGCGCTTTGCCGGCGAACGATACAAAAATAAAACGTGAAAAATATCACTTTTTTCCTGCCATATTTTCTCTGTAAACAAAAATTATCACTCGATTATTGAAAAACTTACCTCATTGATTAATGGTCTAGGCCTATTTTTAAAGTCACAATTAAACACACAGACCATCAATGTGAGAAAGATATTGACGTCCCTATAATGAAACTTCAGCTAGAGTTAGTAGCTCAAGTGTTGCAGGTCGATTGTTGTAAGCGTCTCAGAGAAGAAATCAAAGGCCTCCGTAGATAAACCGATGGGGCTGTCGACGGATTCTGACAGACTTGGGGACACGGCATCTGAGAGGTGTAAGCAGGAATCATTGGAGAAAACGTTAAAGTCCTGTAAAGAGACGTCCAGGGACGAGGGGCTGCTATTGTCCTGAGCAGATGCACAATCCGGGGCCATTGTTGAGGCGCCGATAGGAACAGTGGGTGACGGGTTGGGAAAATGTTTCAGATGTTTGTCATTGCTACCTAAAGGCGAGGCAGTTGCGCTTTGGGAATCACTATTGTGTCCATTCTGTGACTGTTGAGAAGTTAAGGTATTTTGCTGAAATGGGTAACCCTCTCTTTCCAAAAGCGCCCCTGATACATTGTTTGCCACTTGTTCGAAAAAAGATTTCCCATCACCCCGTCCGCCTGCCTCCTCCAGGCTCGGTGGTTTCCCATCGCCGTGATGGTTCTCTTTACACTGCGTTTGCCGTTTGTGTTTCATTCTCCGGTTTTGAAACCAAACTTTGACTTGCCGCTCGGTGAGGTCCAGCAGAGCGGCGATTTCCACGCGCCTTGGCCGGCAGAGATACTTGTTGAAGTGGAACTCCTTCTCCAGCTCCAGCAGCTGCGTGTTGGTGTACGCAGTTCTGAGTCGGCGAGTCGCCCCATTGCCACCATCAGAAATCTCGGGCGAGCCTAAGAAGGGATCAGAGCGTTATACATTATTGATACGCCTCTAATTATAACTCTTGATTTTTACAACGCCGCTCTGGGGCTTAAAGCTGACCCCACAAACATGTCAAATATATTGCGTTTCTCAGGGAGCATAAATTGTTTGTGGGAATGGAGCCACGACACTTGAATAATTTGTGTCCTCATCCCCTATGCCAGAATATACTGATGTGTCTGGTGTGAGTGCGGAGAGGTCCGAGTGAAGATTAATGAACACGCCAGCTGCCGAGTTGAGTAATGGCAATCTATCATTCTTCATTACTGTCAAATATTAAAATTCATGCCCTACACTACAAGTAGCTAACACAGAGTTTAGGAATTGTTTAGGACAGATCCCGCGCATCCAAAAACTTGCAAAAAACCATTAGATACTAACTTATTCGCGTTAAGTTCGAATGACCAACAAACTGTCTTGCACTTTCAAGCAGCATGGCCTTGCCCAACACAGCTATTGAAATTAATAATAATAAAAATAAGAATTTGCGTTTCGTTTAAAATATACTATAAAACAATACAATTGCATTAAATCCAAATACCTTGAGGGGAGAAGTATAGTGGACCAGGGTCGGTGGTGGTTGTTGCTGTCGAAGTTGTCTGGTTTTTCTTGGATGCTTTTTTCTCCTTCATCCAAGGGTACTCTGGGGGTAAGGATGCGGCAGGCAGCGGGCATGAGCCATTAGGGTTCTGCTTGGGCCGGCTGTGGCGAGGGTGGCTGCCGGGGTTCAGGCTTGGAATGGTCTGCTCAAAAGGAGGAGGAATCAGTGTCGAGTGTGAAAGCGTCGAGCTCTTGATTGATGAACTTTGAAATGCATCACCGACAGGGGGAAAAGATGTCAGGCACTCAGCGAGCGACGGCTGACTATTGATAAAACCCGTCTCTCGCTCGAATTCGTAATTCATCTCCTCCAAGTCTTCCAAATTCGCCGCTCACAAATTTGTGACCCAAGGAAGATAAAATGAAATATCGTGCCGGGTTAAAAAAAACTATTTTGCTGATTACGGTCGTATGGGGACCGCGGTGCCATTAAACTATTGCTTTCATGGAGACAAGGTTGAAATTGGACCGTATTGCTTGTCACATGATTACCTCTGTCCAATGACAATTTGGGGTTTAATCAAAAGAAGCCACTGTCTGTGTGATTGATCGAAAAAAGTCCAAGAGGAACGCCTCACTCTCTGGGACGGGCTAGTTTATTTACGCATTTATGGTCAGTTTGCCCACTGCTCCGTAGAATGTAAGTATAGCCAGTACCTGAAACAGTGAGAGTGACAGTGAGTCCGTCTGCTGTTCTCCCTTTATTGTTTGACCGGCCCTCTGCTGAAGATCCCCAAACAGATCAACTGGACACATAAACTCACCAATAGCCACGATCGAGGAAACCCATTAATCCCGAGTCTGGCTTTTTACTACTTTCTTAGAGAAGGCGCGCTCTCGTTTGCCAGTTCACGCGCAAAAGCGCGCGAGAGAGCACGCGCGCACACATTGCTCGCAGACAAATTCTTTGAAAGCCCCTACGCGCCCGCGTATTCACACGCGCACTGGCGCATTACACTTGCATGTGTATGAGTGTTGTTTTAGTTTAAGATATATCGCAGTCCTTTTTAAATTACTGCAGCTGTGAACTATATTCATTCAGAAACATTCCAGATTACGTTCTTCTATTAATAGTCCAATTAACATAAATAATGCTCAGTGCAGAATTTGTGAAAATGAAACTTATAATTCAGTGTATTATGTAAAAATGAACACGCTGCACGTTTTACCTGAATCGATCTTCACTATTCGTTTGAGCGACGCTGAATCGCCTCTCACGCTAACACCACATACAATAAATGCATTTATATAAAATAAAAACGTATATTCATTAGTCTTTAACGTTCAAGAATGTGTCTTTTTTGTTGTCCTCAGAAGTCTTTAGCTAAGTAGGTGTAGGCCTCGAGCACTTTATTGCTTATATTCCAAACAAAGAGCCCTGGAAGCCTGCACGCTATCAATCTTACACGCCAAAAGGTCTGACAGCTTAGTGCCCTAAGAACACATTTAAACCATCTAACACTCCCTTAGATCATATGTGGCCAGGAAGAAGAGAACAACGTAGTACTCACGGTTGAGAGTTTCCCCATTTAATGAATTAATCGGAAAATATCACTTTTTAAAATGTAAAGGATTGACCTTGATCATAATTTCAAACCGGATGTTCTTCGAGTGGACCAGCTTATTTCGGACCAAAAAAAATATTTTTTTTATATTTTCGTTTTTGGAAAGTCATACTTTATCGAAGGTCTGGGAATGAATAGGATTGCATATTGATTTTACGAGAGAAACCATGTGCTTTTGCAGCTACACAGGAGCTATTGTGTGTAGATGAACGTGGGTGTCGGCATCCTTCAAAAATACCCACTTCTTCCTACACAGTTCCTCCACGAACGAAAATTCTTCGTCGTTTCCCACGAGCTGTACATCGAAATTGATCAAGGATGTGTCTTTACGGATACTGTTAATTGTCATATTAATTATATGTTAATCTGTCTGTCTATTAATTCATATTTACAATGTATTGCATTTATTCTCGTTAGATAGGCCTGACATAATGGATGTGTGAGTATCAAAATATATTGCCGTGCTTTGAATGAAAAGCCTGCTTTTTTGTTTGTTTTTGTAAATTGGCATTTGAAGTAAATTCAAAGTCTTTGTAAATATAATAATGCATGTACATGAATACTCTGTTTATGTGCCTGTAGGATATTATCGGACATGTGTTTTGATATTTGTAAAATTTTAAATTAATTCGATAAAAGATTTAATGTAAGGCTTTACAGCACAGTCTTTTTTGTATTTGCCTAGATAATATTCTCAATAGTTTCTTGTTGAGTATTTTATTGAGTTATTAATTTAATGTATGTCGAATAAATGCATCCGTGCAATCGAAAAATAACACTCTGAAATTTAAGTCCACATTTATGACTGGCATTCAAATATTAATTAGAAACTGTTTATCTACATTTTTAAATCCGAGGTTTCTCGAAGGACAAATCTATATATAAAAAAACACAATTTTAAGATTAAATTATTTCCTTATTTGGCAGTTTGCATCATTTTTGTCCACGTGCTGAGTATGTTCCAGCACTATGTCTTTTTGGATATGTCAGGCTCAATGGACAGACCCGCTGACCGTCTGTTAGAATAAATTATGAATGCTGACGGTCATAAAACACAAGTTAAGAATGAAAACTTGGCTCGTTGGATCATCAAACAAATGAAGCGATCAATATGCTGTATTCAAAACTAATGCGTTAATAGATTAAGTACATATAGGCTATATATGAAATTGATTTACGCATTTAAATACATAACCGTTATAGGTGTCAAAAATAACAATAATCATAATAATTATTATAATTACAATTATGTGATGTAGTTGTGAAGTTTTTTTGATGTGTTTTGTTTTTACAATATATTCTAAAATGCGGTTTCATTTTATAAACATCACTGGTAAAACATGTTCGTTATAAACTGTAATTCTCCATTTTATTTTTAATGTGTAATTAAATATTCATGTTGGGTCTTTTCTTTTGGGATTTTGTTATATTGTCTTAAATTTTATACGAATGAACTAATTTGTTTTTCAATTATTGAGGTGGATGATTTACGCGTAAATTCGGAGGTTTGTTTAGTAGCGAATTTGCATAATGAATTGAGTAAGATAGCACTTACAAAATAAGATATTCCAGAATAGAATAGCAATATGTGAATGAGATATGGTCAACTGAATGGACTTGATCTCGGGATACTGTAAATACTTCTGCTTCGATCAACCACGTTCCCAAACCCATTCGTTCACGTAAAAAAAAAAGGCCAGGGATTGATCTGTTCGTATCCCTCTTTGTAAATTAGTGCGAGTGAGGCGTATATGGGGTGTTTATGATGTCTGCGAAGGCAGCAGCGGCAGTAGCTCTAGCAACAGTGGCGTTTGATGGATGACCCTCTACCCACACACATTGCACTGGGTCGTAAACGAGCTCCAAGCTCCTATTGTTGTGCTAGAGGTGTATGTCATTTCCGGGCATATGCACTATACCCCTGCCCCAGGAGAGAATCGTGCAGTTTTATTCAGGATATGACGTTGCAGGAGTATAGCCTGTGCTATATGACATTAACAAAAATGTTATAGTTTATTTTCTTAATGCTAAAACAAGACATTAAAGCAGGATTCATTCGTAAGCCAATAATCAACGCCTAGGGCACTGGATATAAATATAGGCTATTTCACTATGGTGGGACGTCCCCTGAACTGCACGCGCAAAGATTAAACCATTTCAGTATCTGTTTCCATTATACACAATGAATCAATCATTTAACTATGATTTTACAAACATGAATTCATCAGTAGTGTGTATTTATTTATTTATTTTACGCGAAAGGTGAGTAAAAATAATTGAGACCATAGGTCTATCGGTTTACTTGTATGGCACCTATTTTGTCTTCTGGAAAGTTGTGAGTCAGTTTACTGTAAATTATCAGGGTAATGTGATCCAATAGTGCGCGGCTCTAGTATTACGCATTGACCATAACGTCGGCTATAGTAACCTTGTCTGATCCTCGAGGGCACCCCAGTGTCTTAGACATGGACCTCTATTATTTTAGCAACTTTATACTTTTAAGACGATTTAAGATTAATTAAATGTTTCAGGGTTGTTTGCCTCGACAACGAATTTCTTCCGAGAATAACCATATTATACTAAAACTAAAGTAAGCTATATATAAAGGCCTGTATGTTAACCTATATATATTCTGATGTCCCATTTTAGAACTATAGTAACATTGCTAAAATAGTCTCATATAAAGTACAGCCTTTATTTAAAATATGCTTTACTGTTGGATTATAATCATCAAATGACTTTGAACGAGATATGGTTTAAAATAGCGTTTATACTGCAAGTGGAGGCTCGACATCGCCCCCTTTCTGCTATCCGACCTCATTCTGTATGCTGGGTTTCCATGTAACGTCACGGATTTTAACTTAGAAGCCTTACAAGTTATTTATAATGTACACCAATTGTTTTTATAATTTTACCATTTACGCATTTTTGTACTAAGACGTCTTTCCTAAATTAACACGTATAGGTTCTTTGGGAATATTTCTCCCCAAATAAGATAGCTAAAAAAAAAAAAACTTCCAATCTTTTACATCTCAGTTTAGTGATTAATGAAGCACTATGCACTTTCTACCCTTATGCATTATGCATTTGGCTGCCATGCAATATAGAAATGTACATTATTAATAAGCCTAGCTTTACAGATGTGCAAAACAATAAATATTTTTAACAAAGGAGTTATAAAAAGGTGCTCCTTTTCATTTCACTTCTTCCTTCATTGTAGGTTTAAATCAGTTTTTTTTTTAGCCTATAAAATCTGTATAGCATGGAAGCTGCGTATCGCATTGCTGTGTAGTATGCAGCTTAGTTCTCTACATAGGCTAGTGGATGTCCAACACTGGGTGCATCTGTTCCCATCCAAAGGAGCACGATGGCTAAATAGTAATGGCAGATGCCCTCAAAATAATACATATATGGACCTTAGTCAGAGTAGTCAAAGTCCATTTAATTTTTACTGCAGTGAAAACGGGGCTGTGAGGAATGCAACTAGGCCTAGTGCATTCAATGGACTGTAGCTACTACTGATGTTTGACAGAAAAATATGGATCATAAGTTAAAGTACAACATTAGTTAGACGATCCATGCTTTGCAATCTCAGTCCAGCTCAGAGCAATGCATTTTTATCTTTACATATTGCTTCCGATGCATGCATACCTGTGTGACAAGTTAAATATATAGACAGGAACATGATGCGTAAATGGATTTTACCCTTTTTAGTGAAAGAGGAAAATGACTAACAACTGTCTGGTTTCCCGAAACACTAGGCTAAGTGGGACCCAAGTAGTAGGTAAGTGGTACTTTATCACTGTGGCCCCTTTCCCAAAAGTGTTTTTATATATGTAAGCTACCACATAGAAATGCTTGTGGATTAACAAGGGCCCCAGACCACTCGTAAGACCGTAAGGTGCTACTTAAATAGTGCCCCCCCCACTTTGATCTACGACACAATATAAACAATATGAAGGCATTATAAAGTGTTCAAACTGAACTATCAATTACTTTTTAATCATACGCTGAAATTTGCAAGTGAGGAATTTTTACCTGTGATGTTAACTCAGTTACAGTCTATTTCCCATGCATAAATCTTGTCTAGCCTGTAAAATATTGAAAGATTGTGCATAATTAGTTTCTCTGTCCACTGGTGCACTTACACTTTTTACCCAAAAATGAATATTTTGTCATCATTACTTACCCTGCATTTTAAAGTCATGCAATGAAAGTTAATGTTGTTTGAACCTTAGCGCTCTTCAAAATATGTTTTTTCTAAAAGAAAGTCATTGAGGTTTAGAATTACATGTGGGTAAGTAAATGATGACATCGTTTTATGTTTAGGTGATCTATCACTGTCACTCAAAGCAGTCAAGCCCACTTTGTTCTGTGCATGATTACGACACCTATTAGGTGCAAAGTACAAGTTTTTTCTTGCTTGTAGTATACTCTGCCACATTCTAGCATTCCCATTATCCATTTGGATATCCAGTACACCCCTCTGATCACTGTTTAGGACCTGATACCTCTACTACATTTGCTCTTAAGTTCTACTTCATAGGTGCTTTGAATTGCAGGCACAACTCATTTGAACCATATTGACTCAGAAGAGGAGTGAAGCGAAGTTCTGGAATGAACAAGAACCACCTGTCTTACCTTGAGCATTCGTGTACGCGTACTTCTAGGTATGTAAACCAGTGCTGCTCCTGGGTGGCTATATGCACCTCCTGCAAAGTTCAACTAACCAGGGTGTTTAGGATGACTAGACACTTCCAGGCAGGTGTGTTGGAGCACATTTGAGCTTAAATCTGCAACAAGTTGGCTCTTAAGAAGCATATTACAAAAACGTAATTGAAACAGTCTATGTGACTTTTTGTTTGATCCAGATGTATTCTTGGAATCTGAGGTGGTGAAACTACATCTGGTTGTAATTTGAAGTAAGGTTATAGTAGGCAGACATATCACAGGTCAACACCGCATTCAAGAAAAGTCCAATGATGAACTTAGATGCGATATGTTTTCCAAATGTCAGTCATTTATGCCTGTTTTACACATTTATCAAATTAAACATAAGCATTGTTTAAGAGCCATTTGCATCATTATCAACTGAACATGAAAGTTTTGCGTTTAGGCTCAAACTAAGTCCTTAAAGTAAAAATCAAATGAAAGGACAGTTCAGCTTTCACAAGCCTAACCAGCAATCATATTCTAACTGGCAATTGTTTGCATTCATTATTCTTGATACATTAGCTGAAATATTTGCATCAGTAACTAGGTTTTGTTTGTGGCTGGCCTTTATTAAGTGAGCTTTCTGTAGGGCAGAATCCAGTTTGCCACTTGACCGTTTCAAACAAACCGCTGTCTCCACCTGCTGGATACTACTAGTACTAATGGTCTGTTAAAATAAATTCTTAATTCTGCTCAGAGGCCCCACAACACTGCCTAATTTGGATGTCTCACTCTTATCAGACACACCAGATTCAGATCATTAAGCACTTCATTAATGAGCTGATTCACTGATGAATCAGGTGCGTTAAAAGGTTCAGGCGTCCACTAAGTGAAGCATTGGGGGAGCACCTTTACTAAAAACGAAATATTTAGAATTCCAAGTTATGCCATTAAGCCAAAACCAGTGCACACTTGTGATTCATCTCTAGGTTAAAAAACAATTGCGCTATTTACAACATTCAGGCAGCCTAAACATTCACTTTAAAACAACATTTCTTTCACATTTTGAAGTTTAAATGACCGAAATGCAAAGTAGCAGTGATATTGGACGCAAGAAAAAGTACAATGCGTCAATAGGTTGTGTTTCCGTCGTCACTTTATGCATGACGAGGCAACAAATGGGTGATCAGTTCTGCAACGTTTTAATTGTTGCTGAGGAGTAATAAAGTAATTAGCTGAGAAAAAACAGACAGTGGGGCTGAGCCCCGTTTTACGATGCAGTCTGGTGTAGAGCCTTTGAAGATTTGGTCTGCAACAGAGTTTTTTTTTCTTTTTTATTTATTTATTTATATTTTGTGTGTTTATTAATTACGAAAATAATAATAAAATAAAAACGAATAAAACCAATAGTCTTTTATTTGTTTTATTAAATAGATCATGTGCTACTGTAATTGTAATATAGGCATTGGGCGTCCAAAAAGTCGTTCCAGTCCCGCCTTCAATCGCTTTGCACCCCATAAACAGTTAAGACTGTGATTGTGGTTTATTGCCGCACAGCCACTAATATTGCTTGCAGGGGCAAGGCACAAATAGAATGTGCGGGCCTGTCTACGAGCATCAAACTAAGCTTTATTTATTCGGATAAACGGCATCCGGGCCGTTAACAGGACACTAAACAGTGGGTTGCGAGATAACGGTAGAATGAGCGCGAGAACATGAGAAGTGTAAAACTGCTTGGAGGGCGTTATATAGCGTAAAAATACCATGGGATTGCAGTCATTGTCAACCTCGTTCAGCTACGATTTATTTATGTTGAGTCTTTCACGAGTCTGGAACTTTATGTGCTGTATTATAGTAGATTATTGTAGAAATACAGGACTGTAGTTATTAGTGACAACTTACTGCAATATCGCTGATTTGCACTTCGTTAGGCACAAGGGTAACCCTTGAAACCAAATGGTAAAAATGTTTTCGTATATTTTTGCATTGGTATTGAGAGTCTTAACGAATTGTTATTTATTTATCAGAAATTTATTTATGTACACAAGTGGAATTTAATTTGAAAACGACTAACACTGTGTTGATTTGAGGTATTGGCGTATGCATTTTATGTGTTCACGAATAACATTACAAGCACGTAAATGTTACAAAATCCACTGAAATATTTAAATGACGAACAACACAACATAAATTAATCTTAATACATAGGTAGTTCAAATACATCTAGGTAGTCACATTAAACATTGATACATTACGCTACAAGTCTTCTTTTTTAATAATAGAAAAAATCTTAAATTCATGCACATCATCAGCATTTCACATCGCAGAACCCATTTCCCTGAAATCATGAACTGGTGCTTTAAACATTACAAAAATAAAAATTTAACATATTCAGAATGTACAGAATGCGAAATGCTAGACCTACAACAAGCAAACCAAATAAGAGAACTATCACCAACAAGCTGTATACAAAGACACAATGATTTTTACAAGCATACCCTTAGATCAAAGGTTTGTGCAATGTACATCTAACATTACAAAATGTAGGCTATCAATAATAATCTACTGTGGTTGTGCATGAGGAAAAAGATGATTCAAAAACACCTTCGCACGAACCAAATAACTTCATCCAAATGCAGTGCGCATTTACAGCTTCCCACTTTTAAATGTCTTTTGGACGATCTTTATTGCATTTCTTCATCTTCATCCTACGGTTTTGGAACCAAATTTTGACTTGTCTCTCGGTGAGATTTAGGAGTCTTGCCACTTCATATCTACGGTCGCGTGAGAGGTACATATTAAACAGAAATTCTTTCTCCAGCTCAAGAGTTTGGTGCTTAGTGTATGGACAGCGCTTTTTCCTAGTGGACTTCGCATGCAGCCAGTTGGACGCTGGGTTATCTGCAAGAAGGGTCGGAGAGAGAGAGCTAGTCATGTTGCCACTTGAAAAAAAATACTGCGGCCATTTTATGATCAGCACGCGAGAAGAAAGAAGAGTCTCATATAAAGGCTACGATACAAATTTGATATGCTGAAATTGGAAAGCACAATCACGGATCGCATGCATCTGGGCTGCGGGGTGTTTTTTATATGATCGAAAATTTTATGTGCAAGCTATAATTTCCTTCTTTGCTACTGGCAATTTTGGCAGCACTGAATGAGGGATAAACAAGGGCCTTGCTGTCTATAAGGGGGGAAAAAAGCTCAGAAATCCTGATTGTATGTTTTACGGCAACAATTGGGGGAAAAAAACTTACGTAACATTTAATCGAATGCAATGTGTGGGACAGCAGTCTTGTTATATGTTATTGCATATTTTTTTTAATACTGGTGGTCAGATTCCACTGAAACAGTCATATATGCTATCAGATGCTGATTTTTGCCACCCACAGAACCAAAAAGAAAGGCCTAGTTAGAAGACCTTTAGCCTTCCATGACCTATACTAAAAATGCCACGCAATTTAGGATTATTTAACTACAATAAACAGGCCATTGTTGAGGCTCTCAAAAAAGACCAGCTTTTATAGATTCTGTTTTGTTTTTTGTTTTTTTATATCAGGCTATATAAAAACGACGCCTTTTGAATTCATCTGTTAAGGTGAAAGTAGCTGCATATTCAAACGCGTTCTGATATAAACTTGGCTTTACTTACTCGGATCTATATCCACCTTGGTCCCTGCTGGAGCTTTTTCTTCCTGTGATACGTTGGAAAGCGCATCGTCTGGTATCTTCCTCTCTGCTTGGCTGGTATTGTTTTCAGTCTCGGCCACAAGCAACGTGTGCGTGGTGCACTCACCACTCCCGACCAGTGGTTCAAGTTTTATATCGTGATGCGCATCTGTGGATAATCCCGTGAAAGGCAGGGCGGGCAGCGGTTCTAACGCCCAGGAACGCACGGATGCTCCGTCGGTTTCTACTGTTGAGCAGGGGTGATGAATGTACGGGTGGTAGGCGATGGATGTGCCTGGGGGCTGCACGGGCACGGGACTCCATGACGCACCAAAAATTGATGATTTGGCTTGGAAAGTGTACTGCTCCTGTTCGCCATATTCAAGTAGCGTCAGCTCCCGAGCCTGCTGCTGGACCACGGGTCCAGATGAGAACCTCGGTGCCAAATGATCGTCATTCTCGTGTGGAATGTGTGAGTCAGCGTAGTAACTCAGTGTCCCCAATGTCGACATAACAAAAACAAGCAAAGAGAGCCCAGGCGAACGGATACACCCACAATGAAACTGACACAAAAGCAGAATCCGTTGAAATCAAGTAACTAACTACTTGACTTCGCGGTGAACTACAGACCTCTGATAAGTTGAATCACTGCAGAGATTGGATTGGATGTGCTAGACACGTGACTGTGGGAGAGAACGTGGGAGATAAGGGGGGAAGCCTAACCAGTGCACACGGTTAAATGGCCTCCATTTTACAAGTCATATTTTTAATGGTATAGCCATATGCTTTTATGAAGGTGGATTTGATTTTATTCATGTTGTTAAGCTTCAGCATCCAATAACCAAGCGTAACAAGAATGGTTATTTGAGAAGCGTTATTGTAGAATTTCCGTATCCAGTTTTTTTATGGAGAAGGTGTACTGTTTACAAAAATAAAAACGCGTAGGCTAAATGTGTTGCCATTTCATTGTATAGGCATCTAGCTGTCCAATCATACAGTCCAGTTCAGCTTCCCCTTTTTTCATACATTTTGCAGACCCAAATAAATAGCAGATCTGTGATGAATGCGCGTATTCCGCGCGGCCTAGTCGGTCACAAGAAGACGTAAAATAGTTCAGACATAAAAAGGGTCTTTACGTGAGCCATATGTATACTTTATATGGCAATAAGTGCCACTGGATGGTTGAGATATGACCTGCTAAGTGACCAGTCATTCAGTAACAACGCGCTCAAATCTTCAGTCCGCTCAAGGCAGATTGAGATGTGCGGACAAGTCAAAATAAATCTGAACGTGAACTAAGCTGGAAACAAAACTAACTATAGGGGAGGGGAAAAAAATACTGAAAAGCCTAACCGGACTCTATTAACTAAAAAGACCTTTTGTTTTATGTTTTAAGTAAGCTTTACGCATTAAAACTTTACAACAATTAAAACTATTAAACCATAAAGATTAAAAGAGTGAAAAAAAGATTTAATGCATATTTTAATGGGTTTGATTAACACTACAAAAATATGATCATAAACATAGCAATAATATGACACAATCACAATGTTGTTATGATGTTCTATTGTTAGTATTCTTCAAAGGGCTGATACAGAACAGAAAAAAAACTTTACTTTGCAATATACCACACATTCACTGTAATAGTGACTGCATGCTTCAGAATTAAAATGTTGTGTTTGTAAAAATATTTTGCAGTGATTAAAAGTAGAGTTGCACGGCATGTTTTATTTAGAATATAAACAGCTTGCATGTTTGGATATCAGCAACATAACGTTATTATAACGTTTAAGATATACTGTTAGATAACATAAAGCATGAGTAAATACAGTGATGTTTTAATAGAAAATACATTTAATCCTAATATTACAAAAAAAATAATAATAATTAAAAATCGACTAGAGCGTTCTCTCCTTCTGGTCAATGAGCATTGCTGTGATCTTGTCCTCGGAAGAGTGGATCTCTGGGCACTTCAACAGACTTTGTTTATAACAGGGGCTATTACTCTGTTTTTCTTCGGGTTGTAACTTGGCTGTCTGGCCTGAATATGGCCAATAAAGCTTTTGTGTTTTTTTCCCTCCGGCCCAGCAGACGCATCCGGCAGTGTGGGCGTGCTCTTAGTCTCAGATGCGCACGCGGCTTTGGCCAAAGTGCATTGATCGTAACCGAGGCCTTGCTAACTACACCTGCACTCCAACATTTACTTTTTATACAGCTCTAAATATTTCACTCATGTCGTGCAGTTCACGCGTTAGAATTGTGTCGTTAAAATATATGTTGCTGAGAATTATTGGGCTTTTTTCATGGTAAAATGTACTTCTGGAAACACTTTTAGAATTCGCCGCAACATGTTTGTCTTGTTGTTGTTGTGCTGAATCTCACTGCGAGGCAATTAAGACAGTTTCGTGTTGTGGGGATGTAAAAATAGAGCCCAACAACATGAAACTACCTAAATCACTTAGCAGTTGTCTTTGTTTCTTGCTTGCGAAGATAAGAAGGCAACGTCGTATTTTTTTATCTATTTATTTTCTGCACAAACAAACAAGTACAATAAATGTGAGTTTCTCCCCACACTGGCTGTGATCTAACCAATGCTGTCTCATAAAATGTGTTGACTTTTCATTGAAATGAAAGGAAATTGGAAATATAACCCGAAATACAGGAATAGAATTTGTATAGGAATGATTGTAATCATTTTTGCGTGACTTATCACGGGACCAGTACTGACTGTGTAGATAATTATAGAAATAATTTCATTTTACAGTCAGCAAAATTCCATTTATTGCTTCTCCAAAATCCCCGTTATAAAAAAGCTCAGAAAATCAAAAGTGTTTTGAACTACATTAATTGTCTTAAAAAGTAGGCTAAGATGATTTTAGGTACATGCCTTTATTTATTTTCTGCCATGTGTGAATAATTAATTTACATCTGAGACCATCTCTTTAGCCTATGTTTTTAAAAAGATGCTGTTGAAATAATACAGGAAGTCCCGTCATGTTTAGAAGTTTCTACAATTTAAGAACCGGATTTTTTTCACTTATGCCTAGAACAGCAAATACCTGACAATGTCGTATTTAGAAGAAACGTGTCGTTATTATTTAAAAATTGTTTCATAATAGTTATTATTACAACATGCAAATACCGCAGTTATATACATTAAATGTACAATATAGTCTGAATGCTATGTACAATGAACCCCTTGAGCATTCGATATTTTCCTCTCTTGCTTTTACAGTGAGGTACTCTTGACAGTTTATAAATAACCATGACATGTTATGACGACTGGGTTGTCAAATAAAATTATACATAAACAGATAAAAACGTCAACAGTATACGACACACAATAAGTTATCAATAGTATCTTGCACAAGTCATATATGCACACACACCTACGGAGACGGTTTGTTGTAAGTGGGCTACCGCTGCAGCTGATGGAGGAGGGCGCCAGAGATCTATAAAGCGAGGAGGCTTCATGAAAAACTGAAGTTGGCCGACAACTCTCGGATTCGGTTTTCTCGGCTCATCTTCTTCAGCTTCATCCGTCGGT
The DNA here is from genome assembly GCA_032275025.1 of Enteromius treurensis. NCBI lineage: Eukaryota > Metazoa > Chordata > Actinopteri > Cypriniformes > Cyprinidae > Enteromius > Enteromius treurensis. The sequence continues at coordinate 7,089,567 of JAUCMU010000030.1, forward strand.
TTTGAAACCAGATTTTGACTTGTCTGTCCGTGAGGTGAACACTGCGGCTGATCTCGAGGCGTCGTTCTCGTGTCAAGTACATGTTGAAGAGGAACTCTTTCTCCAGCTCAAGAGTCTGATGTTTGGTGTAGGGGCAACGCTTCTTACGGCCACTCTTCGCCGTCAGCCAGTTAGCTGTATTGTCACTTTTGGAATCTCCTGCTGAAAATTTGACGCAATATTAGTTCACAAATGTCTGACCGCCGCGCCAATTTCATAACACTTTCCAAAGGGATGCAGTGATACGCCTAATAAATATTATTTTATCACTAAACCAATAGTACTATCAACAACGTGTAATATCCATACAGTAATTTACATGCGTAAATGCATTCTCACATAATCATTGGACATGTAAAATATGTGTGTAGTCATATTAATGGTATTATATCTGATTATTCAATGTAATTATTTTGTTTTTTGTTTGTTGCAGCACCGAGGAGGCTCATTTCATGTGGGAAGAGTAAAAGAATATTTAAGTTTGCAACTAAACAAACTCTCCGCCTATGCCAGAAAATTAACATTAAATAAAAAAAGCATGATTATAATCTCAAGAGGTCGTAAACAACTTGATGAAAAACAGGCTTGATAAATGCATTTAGCCTTGCTAAATTCATGCACAAAATGGGGATAGCCTTGGGTCTTGAGGAATTAGCCCTCTTTGCTTAAATATTTTTAAATTTGCAATCATTATTTTTTTAGACAACTCTAGAATACTGAAGCACACGTCAATTGCTATTGCTGCCTTTTTTGCTATGTGAAGGTTTGCATTTAACCGGTTAATTAAAATTATTCATATTAACCAAATTAGGCTTATTGAGCTGTTAAATGAGTTCTTGTGGGCAATCTATTTTAAATAGTCTTTATGCTATTATTTAAAAAAGTGAGCTTTAAAAGCACAAAAATGGTTAGTGCACATTGCATTTGGCACGAAGGAATGCTGTGTTATTTAAAGGATTACAGAGACGACTACGGATGTAAGGACTTAATAAAATATTTTCGCACATGATTGTGCTGCCAAATCTGGCCAGTCTAAAGCCTTATAGGGTGTTTGGAATAAAATCTGAAATATTACTGTAATACTACATGCAAAAGCAGTTCCATAGGCTATATGTATATCGCGCGCGCAAAGGCTTGATTGTTTTTACGCGCCCAAAGGACGCCCGAATCCTTTGGACTGGGCGACGACAAAACTAACCTTTTGTAACAGTGACCGTCTTCTCCGGACTATCCGGTGGTTCGGGAGATGAAGTGGTGCCAGTGGACCCCCTTAGCTCCTTGTTTCTTGCCGGGGCGCATATGGGAGGCTCGTCGTTCTCCTCCCTGCCCGCTTCAGCTCCTATGGCTGAAAGAGAACTGTCAAATCGGGTAGAGCGTTGAGCAGCAGCATGAGTCGCCACAGTCTGGTTGTCTGGAAAACCTTTAGATGTGGTGCATGTCTGAGAGAGACGGAAGTAGCCAGGTACCGGAACGCAGCCGTTATTGTTGCTAGATGGACATGAGTTTGGCGTCAGCCGGGAGTACGATATGTCCTCTGTAATGGTGTCTTTTGGACACTTCTCAGACTCGTATAAGCAGTAAGAGTTTTCCTCTTTTATGGTAGGCGAGAACGACCGTGGGGTAATTTGGCTGTTAGGCTGTTCAATGCGACAGGACCTCGACGTCTCCAGCCATGTTTCCATGCCTTGATACGGCCCACACGCAGGTACTACATTTTGCGAATTGCTCTCGTTCCGTTTGAGTCCAGAGAAATAGCCACAGTTAGACAGTCCATAAGAATACTCGGAGCTCGGCTGCAAGTAGACTCCGCTGTTTTGGTAGTAGTGTCCACTTCCCTCGGCCCTTCCGTGGATCAAGGAGTCTACCAGAAACGAATTTCCAGATGGACTATCGGAGCATGACATCTTTGTGGTATAATTTGACGGTGGAAGAAGATTGCCCTTTCTGGATGACATTTCTTGTGCAAAACATGCTGAATATAATTACTGATAACTATACAACTCAGTGTGAGCTAACAGCCAATTAAATCGCAACGAGCACCGATGACTCCTCCCTCTGTGCGCACGTAACCCCTGTGTCCCATATCTTTTTCAAGCCACTCGATTTTTTTTAAAGTCAAATCTGCATAAAGCCGATCAGTCGTTTTTGAAAATATAAACGAATAAAACCCAAATTCCACGTGAAGTGCGTTATGTTTATGACCACTGCCTTCGTTAGCGCTGACATCGCCGCAAAGCCTTGTGAGCCACGTAGCCTATATAAAACCAAAAAGCAACAAGGTATCGAAAAGGAGATCAAGTGCTAAAATAGTAAACCTTTATGATACACTGTAATTGCCCCAACAGCCCTTTAAGCACATAAACAGTGAGTTACAGACTGCTCTTCTGGTTTTCATGCATGCGGTGGGTCAAAACAATTTATTTACTACACCTCAAGTTCAAAACGAGAAGCGGCTTTCAGTCTGCTTTTTGCAAACACTTTATGTGGTGGATGTGAATTTCCTTACTGTATAATAAATATTTAGCATGTTATAATTGTAAAGTCACAAATAGGCCTGTACAGACGCTTTAGAATTAGCTACATGGCTGAAATACGGGTTAAAATTAATTTTTAAAAAATAGTTTAAAGGCTATTGTGTTTAAATATAGATAAAAGATAAATCTAACCAATCTCACAACGATTGCTAACAATAGCAAAATGTTGTATGTTATTAAATTTACCTTTGCCACCTTTGGCGTTCAGGAGATTTATCATTTATTTGAAATTTAGCCCGCCGGTCTAGGCCGCCGTTATGTATTTGTCATTTGATTTGCATTTAATTACATGAAATAGAATTCTAAATTTCTCTTTTAGGTTTGTGTTTTTTCATTTATTTATTTTTCAGCCTCTGTTGCTTAATGTTATTTGGAAACTTGTCCTTTATTGCTCTACCTCTGAACTTTGTTTCCTATGGTTATACGCTTTCAAAAATACTCCACAGAAATATCAGCAAATAGGCCTGTTTCTTAGGATTAATCGTTCTATAGTTGGAATTAACATAAGCTATTTATTAAACAACAACCAAAAAAAAGCACATGAGCAAATGCACGTGAGCATCAACATGCGATTTTAAATATCGACCAAATATCACAACTAGAGTAAATAGATGACTCGGGTCGAAATAAACGATGAAAAAATAGGTATACTTGCCCCAAAGTAGCCTAAACTTAATTTTCTTTTTAGTCAAGATGTCCCTGCTCCAATAATTATGTTTTGATTCACTCTGTCTAGTGGAAGCTGTTACTGTAGTTAACTAACGACAATGATACCACAAAAGAAAAAACGTTCTTAGCCTATGTTAAATGGAGGAAATGGGCAGCTGACAAATTATTATTTGAAATGTATCTTTTCGCCTACGAAGAATTTTAATTATTGGAAAACCTTTTTTTTTTGTATTTTTTGCATTAAGATCTCAAAGGGGCTGAAGACGGGTAGCTTTTGTTTTAAAAGTCATTTTAATTTTGTTAGCCAGTAAAGATTAGATCGTTTAGTTTTTCATTTAACGCATCACAACAATGTGCTAAAACTTGATTTTATGGCCTACAAACATTTTAGAGCAAAAATAGCATGCAAATTTGAACTTACAAGCCAAATATCAAAACATGTCTCCAATTTCTCTCTAAAAAAAAAAACTTTTTTAATTTGTCAAATTGAAACAAACAAATACTCTGAGACTAATAAAACTGTTCGAAGTGATGCTGCTTTTTAAATGGAAAGGTTTTTATCATCAAGCAAACTTTACTTGCAGGCTACGTTTTGAATATTAAAATGTTAGTCTATTATGATCTAAAACAATTCATAAATGAATGCAGTGCTGACAAAAATGCCCGAATGGTAGCTTGGCTATTTACCTGAAACTGTGCCTTGTATAGTTCACGAAGACGTTGTCCTTTGCCCGTACACAAAGTAAACATGTTTCAGCATTGGCTTTTAGATACCCGGCAATGACATTGATCTAAAGTGCGCCACCCAGCGGACAAGAAACGTATCGTCGGAAGAGCGAAATACTGAGCAATCCAGCCGTGGTGCCATGATGGGACACTGAGACAAATGATGGCGGAAAAGTCCGTGAACACAAGCTTTCAATGGTTCCAGCCGTTGTTTTCTAGCTCTTAGTCACAGTTAATAACCTTGGTTCTCAGACGGTTTATGGCACCTCACTCCAATTCTACAAATGCTCCAGACTAAGACGGGTTTTATGACCGAGTTGCTGCAGCAACGGGGGGATGTGCCGTAATTAGGGCGAAATTCCATCGAGCCTCAAAGGATGCGCAAACCGTCAGGGTCATCACGTAAAACAGTCGTTATTATCTTATGGTCGACCTTTTTTATAAGACTTCAGAGTGGCATAAGCCATGTCATATCGTGATCCTTTCGCAGTGGATCATAGATATACTGATACATGGAAACTGTAAAATTACATGAAGTAACAAGAGACTCTTCATTGTCTTTTTCTTATGCTCAAGGGAAAAAATAGTTTAATTCTCAAGAAATGTTTGTATTGATGTTACGTGTCACTTTCAAAATAGCAATATACTATAAAGACTTATCTGGAAGGTCGACACAGAACCATTTGTTGAAAGGCCGTTTGATTCATGGAGACATACACAGCCATGTTTTGGGCAGTTCCGTAATGGATACTAGGCATTAATAACGGCAAACACTTGATCCTTGAATCAAAGAAAAGCGTGGAGGCAATATAACGCAAGATCCATCAAACATTTGATCCTGCTCCAGGAAAAAGAGAGAAAACACAAGATATTTCAAGAGACTGATTTATATAACACTGAAGCGATGTTATAAACATGAGAGATTATCAAGAACACGAATGAGCTCCTGCAACATCGATATATAGTTTCACGCGTTAAACAGAAATCAAAAAGAAAATACAGTTCAGGTTCGGGGTTTCAGAGGACTCGAGCAGGGTCCATGCTGGTTCAGTTATTGCTTTCGCGTTAATGTCCAATGTCCCTTAAAAATAAATAAGAATTCCTCTCTTTTTATGACATTTCTGAACCCGATTTTACTGGAAAAAGGCGCAGTAAAGACCTAATATCAAATATACACTTTCAGTCCACACAATTCAAGTATAAGAGAATATAGCGCGCGCATGATGCATTTAGTTCGTAATAAGCTTAGGCTATATTCATGAAATGTGCGTTATACTCAACAAACAATACAAACCACAAGTAGGAGAATTGAACAGATTAAAAACCACCTTCTTTTCAATCAGAATTTATATCTTTCCCATTTCCCCCATTAGATTTCAAGAATAGCCTACAGCTTACCTGCTATGACATATGCGAAAAGTCCAGATCTTGGTCAGATAATAGTAATAATAAAAATAAAATCCCTGTAAACTGAATAGTCACTAAACTAAATAGAATGTAAAAATAATAATAGCACGTGACAATACCAGTAATAATAATAACAATAACAGCAACAACAATTATTATAAAAGTTTTAATTTCGAACTGTAGAGATTACTGAGAATATAAATTTATGTCGATGAAAAAGTCTGTCAGAGGAATGAAGGTCACATCTCGTCTCGCGGAGCCGGAATGCGCGTCCACGAACTTGAAATTAACCATCTCGCCTAAATGATTTCTCAGCAAGAGACGGTCTAAAGCAAAGGGTTCGTGGTGTAATACTGCAAGCGGTCCCTGTTTAGTTTTTTTTCTTTCATTCTTCTGTTTTGAAACCATATTTTGACTTGACGGTCGGTGAGGTTGAGCATTCTGGAAAGCTGTAGCCTTTTTTCCTTGTTGATGTAAACACTGAAGAAAAATTCTCGCTCCAGCTCTCTGATCTGATATTTTGTGTAAGGACACCTCTTTTTCCGTGTCTTCTGTCCATCTGAAATGTAAAGAAGAAAGACTGTAAGCACGTGACTTTAACTTTAATATTATTTCATAGAAATGATATAGTCTACAATCTCATTAAATTACAGCAGAGAATGCTGAATATTCACTACATCAAATGACCGTTTTCCAAAATTATGCACAAATTGTTGCTGGTCTCTAAATGTAATTACACGAATTAAACGATAAATCAGTAATACATTATAGAATTAGCCCTAAATTGGTGTAATATCGAGTACTAGGACCGCATATTCGTCATTTAATAATGAGAAACCTTTAACAGAGACTAAAATGTCATATGCGTTACTTTTCATTGACCACAAAAAAATAACAAATAAATAATAACCACATGCAAAGATTTATCAGTTGCTATTTATGAAAAACTCCAGAACTATACCTGAATTAAATTGGTATGTGTATTTTCCCTTTGTGCAACGTGCATTCAGAGGCGATAAACAAGCTAAGGATTTCTATGAACTCTTAAATAACTTTGCATCAACAAAAAGCCCAAACTGTAATGAAGGAAGGAATGAACACTTTTGAAGACTCAAAAGGAAATGGCCTATCATTCACGGCCAATTTCAATTTCGAGCACGTGATCACGCGTTTCTAACAAAGTTTTGTTAGGGTAAATATACAGGGCCCTCTATAAACCTTATATGCTTATAAAACAGCATATAAAACCTTTAACAACAGCACGTTACATCAGAAACTTTCTCACACAACTGCTTTAGTACGTACTACTGCTGCCGCTGAGTTTCTCGTCGTTGTTACCGAAAGATGGCTCCGGGCTGCTCGTCTCTTCACAGCGCTCCGTCTCCTCCGTTCCCCGACAACTGTCGCTGCCTGTATCCGCGGGCGGAGGCGCCTTGCTGGTTGTTCTGTCCACCGGCTGCTCGCTCGGCTGGTTTTCCACGTTCCCGTACGCGGTCTCGAAAAACTGGTCAAACGCTTGGGGAAGCACTCCGTTCCTCCCTACGCTGCCATACACGTTGGACGTGTGGCTCGCGCTGGAGTGGTAGAGGACCGAGTTATTTTTCGATAGCATGTCCCCCAAAGTTCCAGGATTGGACAGGCAGTCCCTGTGCACCATGTCCTCGGTCGCGTAGCAGTGTGGCAGATTGCCCCTGGAGTGCCACTTACTGGACGTGTCAATGGCATAGTCCCTGAAAGACAGCTCTCTAACGCTCTGAACTTGTGGCAAACTGGACGTGGAGTATGAGTATGTCATGGGGCACGAAGACGGGGTCTGGGGCAGAAAAGGAGGAAGGCTGGAAAATTCCGTTCCAGACACGTAATAAGCACAGCCGGGCAAATACATGTTAGACCCAACGGGTACCCGCTCGTCAAAATCCATCATGACACTTGGTTGGGCACGCCACAACCATAGTACTGCCTCGCATCGTAGTACAGAACTGCTTCAGCTTCAGTGGCTTTGAAGCAGATCCGCCGAGCAGAAATTTTGAGACGTGAGCTGACGTGGAGATCCATCTCCATCCATTCCTGAGAGCGCCAGTCATGTGACCAAGGGCAGAAATTGACATGTACCTCTTAGAATATTGTATGCCAACATGTGCAAATGTTCAAGTCGAGGAGCGATACTTTTCATTGATGAACGTGTGCTTGCAGTGGACCACAGTTGGTTATGTTGACACTTTGGATTGCTGGAGAAACCCATCCGCTTGCTTAACAGCCAACGCGCCTTAGTAACATTACCAGGGCTTCTGATGTTTGTGGATTTGTTCTATTAAGTCTCAAACATGTCGCTGTAACTCGTCAGATTCTTTTTCTCGCCGCAGTCTACGCTCTTAAAAATTAAGTTGCCAAGAAGAAACATAAGAGGTTTTTGCTGTGATATATATCCTAATTGCAATTTGAATTCGCAAGTGATGCTCTTTGTTAATTCATATAGTGGCGTGTAGGTTAATAAGCGGACTCGGACGCAATATGTTGAAACGGAAATAGAATTACATTCGTGGCCGCATTTATTTGCTTTTATTTCAGATAATCAGGTCAGAATTATTTTAAACGTGGAATACGACCAATGGACGTAAAAACACAGTACACATCTTTATTCACAGTTTGTTTGAAAACGTTGTTTGTTAAAATAAAACACAAAACTACCAATCGTGGTCACAATTAATTTTAAAGCGCAAAATAAAAAATAATTTTAGAAAAGGTACTTATTATATTTGCGTTAATGAACGATTTGGGGTACTTTTAGTACACCGCAAACTATTTCTGTAGAAATTACAGTATTATTCGCTGCTGTTTGCCAGTAACTTACTGTAGATTTAAATATATGTTATTTACTAGCCACAGTTTGTTCAAAGATAAATGAACATTAAACATTAACAAATCTTTATCTTTACAGGACAAATTAAATAAAATAACCGAAGAAGAAAACAGAAAAAAATTGATGAGGATTTCTGTTTCCCAGAATGCTTTTTATGAGGCTTTAATAGATTTATTCTGTAAAGATAAAAGACTTGTTTTGGTTTATTGTTCATTTAGATTTAAACAAACTGTTGCCAATAAATTTGATAAATATAAGTAAGTTACTGGCAAACATAAGGTTTTTTACAGTGTAGGCCTGCATGTGCTGTAATGTTAGTATGAGAACAAATTAATTGAATTAATTGCATAATATGAATGTGGTACACGTCTTTGATGACTTTAAACATGCCTTTCTTATTTGAAGCTCCATTTGCGTCAAACATGCATCGTAAGTTGTTTTCCACCCCCCACATATAATATTCATTAAACAAGACAGTTTTGGGGTAAATTTGCATTCTCTTGCAACATTGCTAAAACGATTTTTCGCTTGCCAAAAAATATTGTAATAGTGCAAGACAAAGGCAGCATTTGCCCGGGTTGGGTATACTTGAGTCATGAAGTGAAGCGGCTCGAAAACACAGTTGAGGCCCATAAAGTTTTAACTTGCTGTGGCCCCCGCAGAATTACATTGGATTAAACCATGAACAATGGTTGAAATTCTTAATCTTTTTTTCTTTATGAATGTCAGCATTTATTAAAAAGCAGGTTGCGCAACAGAATCTTAACAGCAATACGCCGTAAAACCGTTCCAATTAGCGGTTGCCATGTTCAACAACGAAAACGCCTTGTTTTGAGAGATGCTTTACGTTTCCTTTATCAATATTAAGGCTTTTAATGAGTAATCTTGGGCTGAGAGGCGATGAAAACTAAAACCAGTCTAGGACAGATGTGGTTTTATGGTTCTCTTGGTGTCTTCCTCCAGCCATTGTCGGCTCAGACAAGCCATGGCCGTCGGAGAGTGATCATGAGACGCCACCTACTTGGAATTCGTGAACTTCAATGAGACCTCAAGTCACGGGTAACAGTATATTAAAGAGAGACAACGGCCCCGTGCGTTGTATCGGGTGAGAGCGATGTTTTTAGCACACCTTTCAGGTTTAAAACCATGAGATCAAATGCACGTGTAGATAGAAGATCATCATGCATGTTTCGGTCAGTTACTATTTCTATTATTTGTAGGGAACCTTATAGAAGATGCCGTTCAGTAGCGATGCTGACCTGACTGTCCACGTCTGGCTCCACATGACTCTACAAAGAAACAGATTCAACTTTGCATTTAGTTTTGGCATGCTTAAGAGTTTTGAGAACAAGACCTCAAGTTCGTGGAAGGGTGAGGGTCACTTGTGCAAGTGGTTGTTTACAAATAGCCCAAACAGCCCCCCGGATGAGGTTTAAGGGTTTCCACCAGTAATTGTAATATTGCACGAAACTTTGGTATGTTCTGTAGGACTGTTTTCGACCCGAATCAGGGAATCAGGCAAATGCCCGATAACTTTTCGCACCGGCTCATGTTAGCACTTCTTTTTTGAGAAGTAATTGCTACAGCAAGCCAATTTGTCATCACTTCATAGGCTGCGTACTACGAATAATGAATGAAATTGGTTCTGTGTTAGACGCTTTTTTCAGACCAGTTTGAAAATCTGTGGCTTTGGGTTTTTTTTTCTTCTCTTTTTCTAAGTTTCTCATCTGAAATTCAAAGACGTCAGTTGTCGTGTAAAAAGCGGTAAAGCTCGCGCATTAACTTATATATGGTTACTTCCACAACAATTTCAATTCCGTTTATTTCAACAAATGTAGACTATTTAAATGGCGAGACATTTGATTGGAATAACTAAATTATAAATGTCTAGAAATGTATTATAATTGTAAATAGGCTGACACTCTAGTGCCATTTAGAAATAGGCTAAACGTTTTCATAGCAAAATAATTGTAAAGCATGATCGAAAAGAATGCATTTATGGATTATTATTGCTTGAAAAAAAGCGGGTTTATAGAAGACATTTGCTTGTGATTTAATAAAAGAAATGACAATGTCAGTTTGATGCTGAAATTGGATATTAGTGTCGAGTGGCCTTAAAAGCTTTGGTGCATTTAATTAGCACAGATTTTCTTTTCACTGCATTTTGTCGCAGTGCAGTCCATTTTTTATATTTTCCCCCCTATAGAAATGACGTATGATTTGCTGCCATTATAAAGGGTCTTTGAAAATGTAGGTTTGGACAAGGCATATTTGCGCTTATTAGTAGGTGAGTTTGTTTGTATTAAACTACAGAAGGTAATTTAGAAGTAACTATAAAAACACTTTTATAGAACGCTTTCTGCTCATTCAGTAATTTTTGGACTTGATATAATCATTTATATATTAATTGTAAAAGGCGTGTTGAATAAATTAGGCTATAATGTTCTATTAATAGTATCTGTAAGAAATTAGATTATATTAAATGCATTGTTAGGTTATCTTTTTTAAGTAAAAACACTAAAACATATTTTCCGTCTGTAAAATAAATAAATAAATAAATTGAAACTATTTATACAGATTTTGTGGGCAGTAAAGAGTTATTCAGATTGATCCAATTAATATATAAAAATAAGCATAAAATCAAACTGTGCGCACCAGGTGCTCTACAGAATCTATAATTAATTTCTAGTAAACATTCCAGTTAATTCTGCAGTACTTCGAAAAGTATTTAAAGACGAGTCCCTAATGTTAAAATGTTTTTCGGATGAGCAATGCAAGAAATGGATGTGCAATGTATGTGTGGTCGTTGTTGCTTGTTATTGCGAGAAAAAATTAAAGGCTATTTGTAGAGCCTAAATAGAATATCCTTTAGCCTATATCCGAGAGCATATAAACAGCACATATTTAAGTTTACCGATAAGTAAAGCTTTATAACTTGTAACATTGTTATAGACTACGCTCAAACATAGTCCAAAGAGTGTCAATTTAATTTCGCACAGACCGTCTCCAACACTAAGAACCCCTCGTTTATTTAAATGCCATTTCCTTTAACGCCTTTGGGTGGCAGCACAGTCCAAATTAAAATGCTTGTTGAAAAGCAAACAGTGAATCCCGTCCATACGCGTCTCTCCACGTTTTCCGTCTGTTCAGTCGTGTTTCGAGACTACAGCTCATTGGCTGCCTTCACATCCCACAGAGAGATCATTTATTTGTGACCATTCAGCAGTAAGAAACGAATTACTGGTGCTAATTCTCTCTAAATGTAGACGGTTTTATTTTATGCATTTGTAGAATAGAATATAGCCTACATAATAGAATATAATCAATTGTCAATGAAACAGTAATGTATCATCTTATTTGAAATGCAATTGTATAAACTCTGTGAAAATTTACATAATGTGGCTTAATTACTTTCGCAAATGCACTAATAAAAAGCAAAGCCAAAATATCTGGATTATTTAATAGGATTCCATTTAATGTCTGGCGCGAGTGTTTAGCTATTGTCTTCTTAAAGTCTTGGTGGCATTGGGTTTGGATTTAACATAAGCAACTGTTATACCGTAAGTATGCATTCTAAATTGCATTTGTTGGGTAAATAAACTACAATAATATTCCAAAGTTCATGAATAAATAATATGTATAGAAATAAATATATTTACATTACCAGTTTTCCTTCACACATTATTTTAATGGAAAGAATTCTGCGTCTGCTTCTTTTTTATTCTTTCTTTCGTTTTCTTTATTTCAGATCTCATTTTGTTAGGGTTGTCTTTTATTGAAGTTATTTATCTATATTTTGTTACTTTTTTTATATATATAGGCCTATATATATAGTAGCCTTTCAAATTTTAATTTATAGTAGTAAATGCTTGCTAATTTGAATTTTGAAAGAAGGAAAAGGAAAATTATTTTGTCATTTTGTTTCGGAAAGGCAAGGCACAACATTGCAATTACATGGCAAAACATACTTCATATCGAGAGCAGAAGCCTACTGTATATGTGCTGCTACTTTAAATAGCTTTAGTTCCTGGGTTACGTATGATGTATGGCTAAAGATCATTTACGGAGAAGAAAAAAGGGCTACTAATAGCCTATCGGATTGCATTCCTTTTCCTCTGCCTTTCACTCATCTCTTTCTCGATTTTTTTTTCAGTTTGACTGAATGATTCAGATTCAGTAGGTTCAGCCATGGCAAAATACATTTTAAAAAGCACACAAAACATCGACTCAAACACTGGATTTATCCCTATTTTACTACCGACTTCGAAGTGCCATGGTTGTAGCAGATGACTGAAAATAGGCAGCACAAAACGGATTATTATACAACATGTTATGTGCTTTGCTATTTATTAATGTAAACACACAAATCTCGTATTTTAAGGTTTCAAATGTTTGTTTGTTTTTATCTGTTAGGAACAATAAACCATCTGCGGGAAGTCATGTACATATTTATGCCACTAGATGGCAGCATCGTTACACCCATCAGAAAGGGTTCTTAGAGAACATTTCTTCTGGGACCAAAAAATAAATAAATTAATCTTTTACCTTCTCAACAGTGATTTGGCTAAAGAATACAATATCACAGCCATTATTCACCCATTCGTATTATCAGCTGATTTACTTTTCTGGAAACTGAATAATTAAATCGATACATGAAAGAAACTGATCATTTGCGACAAACATTTGTATTGTTTATGCATTTGTGTCAAACAATTTGGCAGAATGTTGACATTCGTAATAATTATAAAGATACAAATATGATAGTACATCATTTAATATGGGGAGTTTTATTTTTATACCGTCTTCAGTAACACATGAATGAATTTGTATATTTCGCAGGTGCCTGGAAGCGACTTTGTAGGCTATTTACAAATGTGCGTATGGTGTAAATATGAAAAATAAAAAGCTCAAAACAAAAAATCTGTCACTTGGGGTAAATTTACTGTACAGTTAGCGAAGCATGCAAACCCACAGTCAAAGGTACAGTTGTTTTTGATGTGTAAAAATAAAAATAAAATAGTCTACACGAATTGTTTTGTTTGTTTACTTCAGTGATTTTCTTCTTGAAAGTGTATTTTACATTCCTTCCACGTCTTTGCCAAATACATTATAGATTAAAACGAATAAAAAAATCAAGTGGTGAATATGGGTTCGTTGTTCTTGAGCAATATCTTCGCCTTTTATCAGTGTCTTATGTAATATGTACACATGGAAGTCAAATATACATTTTCCCTCCTGCGCATTTCCGCTTAGTCTCTTGACGTGGAACAGAAGATGGAATGGATATCAGAATAAATAATGGTAAAGGTCCTTCCATTTATACCCCTTTGGTATTTCAGTTTTGAATTCTTTCAGACCTTAACTGATGCCCTTGTACTTGTTGACCACTTTCTTCTCTTTCACCCGCCTGTTTTGAAACCAGATGGTCACTTGTCGCTCGGTCAGGTTTGTGTGAGCAGATATCCTTCTTCGCTTGTCCTTGGTAATGAACTTATTTGTGGCATATTCTCGCTCTAGTTCCTTCAATTGAACCTTGGTGTAGGGAACCCGCTTCTTTCTCCCTCGACGCACCGAGGCTCCATCGGTCCCCGATACAGAATCTAGGGGTCAGAGGAAAATTAGGTTGGTTGCAATTGCCAAAACGTAGGCTAATGAAAATAGACGGTCATGTCAGAAATGTCAAATATTAAACCAGAAATACAAAAAAAGTGTGTCTTCAAAACAGCGCAATAGAAAAAAACACTGAAGCGTCGAGTGAGATATTAACATAAAAAAAAAAACAGGCTATTTGCAGTCAATTAAAGTGAACGAGAATTTCTTGTAAGCTCCATCGTTTTTAAATATTACACTTATATTAACGTACACTGAATATATTACACTTGCCACTCGTAGGCCTAAATGTCAGTTTTACGCACGCGATATTTTAGTTTAAATGCCTAATACGTTGGCTATTTTTACCCCAGATTATAAACCAGAAATGCCTAATTTTTTACCTTGAATAGACGATTTCCATAAGCTGTTCGACTGCGTTTGGTCTTTGGGGCAGTACACCGGACTGCTCCATCCGTTCGTGATCGCCCAGGGCTGGTACGTTTCAACAGGGAGAAGAGACTCGTGTCTGGGTTCCGCGGGGGTGCTCAGCGCAGGTACCACTGGCACGTCAAGATAACTCGGTACAGGCTGGTAAGGGCCAGACGAGTAACCCTGGTAGAAGGCAAATTCCTTAGCACGAGAAGGGAACTCCTCTCCAGAAACAGACGTGTCCATGTATTTTTCCCCATAGGAGGTGGGCTGCGTGCAGGACTTGGGCATCCTACACGGGTAATAGCTGCCGCCAAAATATCCATAGGGCAAAGAGGCACTGGGAGAGTTCTGTACGGCTGAACACGGACTGCATTGTTTGACAGGTTCCCCCATGCCCGATCCTGGCACCTCGCTCGACGTGTAAGCTGTGCTCGGGGCCAAAGAAGACGGGTGGGCAATAAGATTCCTGCACTGGTTAGCAGCAAAATTGCCTCCCACGAATCCTTCCATGTTTTTGCTCATATCATCCAAACCGTTGTCATAGAGAAACATCACCGGGTCAATCCAGCGGGAGTGGAGGAGTAAAGACGCTGTCATAGCACGCCCTACATGGAGCCTACCAGCTCTTTTAGAATTCCCCAAGACTGAAAGGGAAGCAGTGGATCAGTGGAGTAACAGATACCCATGCGTCCCGCGTGCGTCAAGATCCAACTATTATTGGACGAGCGGAGGCACGTGACATGCAAAGAGGCTGATAAACGTCTAAACTGGAGATAACGCCGATCTAGCAAGACAAGCATACCGCGCAGAACTGAGACAAAGTGGAGGGATTTGGTCAAAAATAGCTATAAAGATTCTGGCGATAAGCTTTATCCTGAAGAGGAAACCAAGTGCCAGTCCATTGCGCAATGGGACTGGTACATATTACGCACCTTCTTTTATAAGTATAGCCTACAGTTGAACTGTAAGAATATTGCACATTGCGTAAATATCATTTTCTCACAGTTAACAGTAGTGAAAAACCCAACGCGGACAGCTTCACCTTTTTTTTTTATTGTGGTGGCATTTCGAACTCGCCTTGTATCCTTATGTTTTGTTTTTTAAAAAAAACATTTGCTTCTCTTCCAAGTCATTTGATGATGTGAAAATTAAATAAGCAACCAAAAAAGTCTTAAAGTGGCTATTTTCTTTCTTTATACATTTTTTTGCATTTTAAAATTTGCACAGCCACAGTGAACCACCACCGTAATACCATTTCGAGCCTCATGAAATTGTCAAATAACAAATCACACTTTATGAAAATGACCACCAGTTTATTACTATATACGGCTAAAAAAACCAGCCCACAATTTGGCAAGACTCGTTTACATATGAGTTACACACGGCTAGAGGCCAAGGTCAAGTTGAAAGTTGCAGTCTGGCCAGGGCCCTTGTAGTCACTGAAGGCTAGACCGTCTGGCAGAAAACAACCACACATCTCCGGGTGCATTGTAAACAGGAGCACAAAGGTATTATACTACTGCTTGTGTTTCCACAGATTCAGCCTGAACGTCTCTTAATCGATGATTGGTTATCTGATTTCTTGGCACAGCGGTCTGGCACTGCTGGATTTAGAGCAAGACGATGGAGTAAAGAGACGTGATATTTAGGCTTGTATTATTTGTATAACAATTATAACATTTAACGTTAATTATTTATATATAACTACTATTATTGTCTATTATTAGTGTGATTATGTAGGAGTGCAGTAGGATGCGTTATTAAATAATAAAATTGATTCCAATAAATCAGTTTTATTCTGAAATGAGCACACAGGATGAGCGGCATACGAGGGTGTCTTGACATAAATAGACAATTTTTGGTAACATTTTAGAATAGGGAACGCTAATGCATAATTACTTGCGACTTTTCCCGTAATGCCTTTTAATTTGCTGCTTATTAATAGTAAGTTTAAGCATTGGTTAGGGATGTAGAATAAGGTAATGTAGAATAAGGCATTAATATGTGCTTAATTAGTACTAATAAATGGCTGATATTCTAGTGATATGCATGCTAATAAGCAACTAATTAAGAGACCTTAATGTGCACGCGTTTTATTTTGCGGTTAAACCCCTTTCGTCTCGGATTGATTCTTTCAAATACACTAAATAATATTTTTGACAATTATCTGCGGAGCTCTGAGTCCCTCACAGCTCAGAAACTTTTAGGCTTTTTTAATATTGAATAATACTAGCCGGTTAGGCTATTTAATGCGATTCAGATTTGTAAACCATGGATTAATTCCTACTTTTGTTATTATTATTATTATTATGTGTACACATCATAGCTTTTTATTGGGAGCACAGAAAAATTTTGAACTGATAAATTAGAGCGCTGTTGAAGAACCAGGTCTTTTTTTTTTTTTAGTTAGCGGGCAGCCGTGTGTGTACGCTCTCTATCCAGCAGAGCACACAGGAAATCAGCTCGCTGGTGGCGTGCAAACACTGGCATGTTAGGCGCCAAGTCCCTATTTGATCTTTTTAAGGTTTCTTGAGCTATTAGCGTTCAGCGTTGTTCGACCCTCTCACAATAGCTGAGCTGTGTAAAAGACAACATGTGCACAGACGGATGTGAGAATTGTTGCTGCGCTAAGATACAGAAGATTCAGTGCACTTCTAAATTTACCTTGAAGATAAATGAGGCCACCGTATAGGCCACATCACTCCTCAACATTAAAAATCAATTCCTTTCTCGAGATTTAACGTAAGCCGCCGTAGCCTACTGCTTGTAGACTATAGTAGTGCTTTTGTCCCCAACTGTGGACAATTTAATAGCCTATGCATGCTATTTTACGTTTACAAATTCACATAATATTATGCAGATTAAAAATGATGTTGATTTAAAATATATATATATATATATGCTACAGATACGTGTGGTAGTACGATTTAGGATAATTGAAATCAATAAGAGGATAGCAAAAAAGAAAAAAATCTCTAAGTGTGTCTGTAATTTCATTGGACTGAAATAAGACTTGGTGTAACAGTTTCAACCAGCAACAAAGATACTGTCTGGATCTAATATCTTCAAAAGACTTGAAAAGAGTGAAATGTATGCAAATTTATCTGCCTACATATTTTTAATTTCAGGCTTATTATCTGATGGTGCTACTCATCTTGTTCTACTAATTCACTTACGAAAAAAACAATGAAGACAAGGTTGTAGGAGCTTGTGTAAATGTAAAGCAAATAGCCTATTTGAGAGGCACGAAGCCTTATTTTGTACGGTACGTTATAAAGCAGTATACACCAGGCTTTAGAGCTCACTTAATGTCACATGCGCTTCATTTTAGGCAACACGCCTACTAATTATTAATGGATAGATAGTAGCCTAATGGTTGCACATGTGAATATAATTATTCGAAATTAAAATGGCCTGAATTTCTTTCCAATTAAATTATTCGTATGACAGTGTTTGACTTTTTTTTTTTTTTTTTAAAATAAATAATCTGATAAATCATTGGTGAGTCGTGCTGAACATGGTCAGAAATATCTTTAAAAAAATAAATAAATACTGCAAGGCATGGTCTTATTGAATGATTATGACCAGACCCATCTAAAAACACTAGGCTTCTTGTTAATCAAGCAAATATAATAGCCTATTAATATCACTTATGATTACAAATCCATAAAATGCACGAAAAATTAATTAATGCAGTTACCTAATATGCATTTGCGATCAATGTATACATCGCCTTCATCCCAATTCAGACGAAATCATATTGAAAAAAGCTAAAACGTTATTCGCAGATAAATATTTAAAAATCATTTTGGATTGAATGTTTTTCTTTGGGTTATTGTTGCTTTGTAATAAAGTCATGAAAATAAATGCAAATGTTTCATAAATGTCACAACTTCGATGCTTTTAAAGCAAAAAGTCGATGCAGTATATTCGTAGAGCTATCATTGTTTGCTCTCAGCGCTGATCAAATATTTTCCAACCACCTTTATTATGCAACGATAAATGAAATGAAAAAAAAAAAAACAGATTTTTATTATGTATTTTTTTTCTGATTTAGGTTACCTTAACAAAGATCAAATTACCTTAGTTAATGTTTTAATGAAATGTGGAAGAAATTGTTTTACTGGCACATCATGATTCAAAGTCCAACATTCGTCATAGCCATAATTCTCTTTCTCTGACACCAAACAGTGAACGAAATACTATTTTTGAGTTACAGTAGCTTCTATATCGCAGCGAAAAGAAACGAAAGATTTTGCTATTATAAGACGCATTTAAATTCCACTAATTATCCTAAATAAAACAATTTTTTAAATAAAGTGTTGGGGGAAAATTCTTTTTTTAATTTTTTTTTTATAAAATATTTTCAGAATGTTTTTTTAAACAAAAGTTTGGTCCCAATTTTTATATCTCAAAGATTATGAATCCCAGTACTCAGTTACTAAATAAAACGATTTGCATAAATAATTTCTAATGAAACAATGTGTGGAAAATAATGAAATAAACCAATCAAGCATGTTTGGATACATATAAAGGCAACACACCGGAAGTCTCAGCTAATTCTATATCGTGTTTCTGTTTTCTGTGTTATCAAACCTGTCTGTTCTGGAAACCTAGATAGTGAGGTTGGCATGCTGTATTTCAAGTAGTTAAACCTAACAACCACATTACACCATACTCAAAATCCAAGTAGTAGGACACATATCCTATTTCGACCACACCTGGTGCTCGTGTCAAGGTCCATATATAAATAAAACATATAACACCTACTGTACGCATTTCTGTTGCATGAAAAATACAATTAAATCAAACAATTCATTATTATTTGAGAGAACTATAGGCTAGTTCACGGAGCATGACGCAGTCTTTTCTATTTTCCCAATTAATCATTTCAGAAATAATAATCTGGGGGGAAAAAGTGTTACTCAAGTGTTTGTCTGAAACGACCTGCTGAAGAAAAATAGTGTAAACTCAGATTATAATCACAATTACGCATAAAGAATTTGCACACGATATTAAATTACTCACACGTGATCATGTAAATGTTCCCATCCAGTGGATAGTTTTAGAAACACATTTTATTCAATCAAGAGACTACACCTTTAAATGCTAGAGAAAAAAATAAAATAAATAAAAGTTGGTCGTTTAATGTTGTTATTCACCACATGGTCTTTTCGTCAGGTGATGATGATGATTGTCCGCGTGATCCGATTCTGAAGCGCCTGTCGCGTGCCGGCGACTAAATTACAAAAAGAAACCACACAACGAATAATAATTACAATTAAGATACAGTTCTCGGTCTGGAAAATCTTTACCTGTGAGAAAGGATTTGTTTCAATGACCAGAGAGCGTCATGCTTTAAGTGGGTTAAACTGGAATGAGATTCCGGGTTTTGGGCTGTCTGAAGTCTAACTACCTCATGGTCCTCTGTTTGTAGGACCTGCCAACTAGATAACAACACAGCACTTAGGCCTCCATGCTTAATGGACTTTTTATGGGGTTGTCCTGTGATCATGTGACCTCTAGCATTATGGCCTCTCTGTGGCTCTTTGGTGGGTAGATCAGAAACATACCACTGACTGCTTTTTCCCTCCTTTTAGAAACCAGGAGAGCAAAAGTGAGTGTGACAAGAAGAGGTGAAAGACAATGAGAGAGTATGGAGCAGCAATATAAAGTTCTAAGGGGGAAAGGAAAGTGGTGATGAGTTATGAACATAAACCTGATTGTGTTCCTTACAGTATTCTCTAGACTGTATCATTATTAGCTGTGTAGAAGTGTGTCTGAAGTCAGCAGGGAACACAAACGGATTAAATTATGTAATTGCTTGAATATCATTTTCACTGGATTCCTATACCAGTTATCTTCTCAGTCTTGTGGCTTTCCAAACCACTACAAATTTCTTTTTTTTAGAATACAACAAATTATATTTTGTCTGTTTTGTCCTGACTAAATAGTGACAATATTATTCGTGGGTGAATTACCCAATTCAGTAGAACACAGAGTATGAAACTAAAATAATATCACATCCTTGATGTGTTAAAAGGTTTGTAGCGTGGATGAGTCATCTTTATTGTGCATGTTACATGCCGCTGAAAAAAAAACATTCCACTGCTTGACCTTGAAAAGAGGGAGGAGACCATGTAAAAATATATGCTTTGTTGCATCATTTTAACTGGTTAACCGCATTCATCAATTGTACACCCGGCTTATTTCCCTCACAATACCACTTCAGCTTCCAGGTTTGTGTAGAAATGAAAAATAGGTGTTATAAACATGCATCAACACGCCACAGTCTTAAACATCAAAGCTACAGATATTTCCTGCTTTAATTTTCAGGGGTTCAAACGCACATGAATACAACATGTAGATCCAACACCGTTAACAATTACCAAGACAAGCCCACAGCAAATTAGACTCTACAGATACATGAAAGATAACTAAACTTGTACATATGTGAAGAAAAGGAGTGTAACGGCTGATCTGAGTCTTGCGTGTTTGTGAGAATGAATACAGAACAGCAACGAATGCCAAAAAAAATAAAAATCAGGACAATTTAAATTCACAGCATCTCATCAATTGATTGGTGGATTAGTAGTTGTACATGAGTGGGCCCACAAGAGTAACACGGTTCCAACAGGAACTCACAGCCTCAAACATCGCTCTCACTACCATCCGATCTACATATGCATTCACCCACTCCTTCATTCATTCATTTATGGCTCCCAGCACACACACATGCCAATGAAATCACATAGCTGGGTCAAAGTTTTGCATGTCAGGTCATGTGAAAGGCAGGCAGTGCTGGGTAAGGCTGTGGAGGGGGCAGAGCGTGTTGCCTTCTACTGGCCCTCCTCTTCTCGAAGGAACTGGAAGACCGATGAGAAGTCCTTGCCGGCGTAGCCGCGTGCGCACATCATGCGGTAAATCTGATGAGCCAGAGAGCCCAACAGCACTGGGGTCTTTGTGTTAGTTGCTGTGTTCTGAGCAAGTCCCAGATCCTGAGGATAAATGTAAGCAAATATCCATGAAAAAAAAAAAAAAGTTACTATTAGAAGTGTTCTCGCATTTAACAAAGGCTCAAACTGCACTCCACCAGCACAATATTTATAATATAATAATATAAAATATTACAGATCCCAATTTGAACACTATGTGTGAATGTTATAATAAAATGTACTCTAGAGATGTTGTAATTATCTTTTTTTTTTTTTTTAGCAGAACAACAGAAAGATTACAATACTAAGATTTATGAATGTTGAGGGAGTTTTTTAGCTCAGCTTTTATTTTTGCTGGAAACCACAGGAAGACCTCAGTGCTTTTCATTGACAACAGATTTATAAATGATTCGTATTACGAATTTGGGAAGATGTTTGACGCACGTATCACATTGTCACATGCCTTATAAAATTCATAAAAATGACGAGTGACGACTGTTTCAGCACAGATGCGTGTCATACTTTGGACTTTCAACTCTGAGTAACGAGCTCACCATCGCTGATAGAATACATGCAATTTGTTCGCGTATTACAAAACATAGGATTCTGCAGTTTATTTATTAATTGTTTAAGGCTAATAAGCAATTTCAATCATCATCCAGTGACCAGCAACAACCACCCCTCCTCTTCTCATCCAAGGCATTTGATGTGCTGTCGGTGCTTAATGATTTTTCCATCGTTCTCAGAAAATTTTAAATGATCTCACACTGCTGACTTGTTTGCTGCATTATAAAGAGTGTGCTCCTCTCACTCTATGCTGGTTGCCATTTGATCGCATAACATCATGGTTCACTTAAATGTATTTGGCATTTTCAGTTATTCCAAACTGCAAACATTTCAGCTGTCAAACATTCAATGCATCTCTATTTAGCAGCAAATAAGCATGATAAAATAAAAATTTTATCAAATTTTACAGGAATAAATTACATTCACATTATGAAAATATAAATAACTTCTAAAAAAACAAACAAAAAAACAACAAAACCATATTACATACTAAAAAAGATGTAAAAATCTTATATATATATATAAATAAATAATTTTTCGCGTTTTCCCCATGGACTTTTGAGCCCTGGCTAACAAGCAGATACACAGCAAGCTCCTGCAGCTCTGTCTGAACACATGCAATCTGTGCATTTGAAAACATAACAGTCATTTAGTCATCACACAGTACCCAGAGACAGCCATACTTCCTCTTCTCATCTGAGACATGAGATGCAGTGCTAAACGGCCTCTTACTGTCGGTGCTTGTAATGATTGAAGCGTCTTTCTCTGACACTTTTAAATGCCTTTACACTGCTGGTATGTTGGCTGCATTAGAGCGTGCGCCTGTTTTTGAACACATTATGTCCTTGTTCGGCATACATTATTTGGTCTTTTCGGTTATTCCATTGCTGAATATTCGGTGCATCCCTTAAAAAACCCCAATGCAAACCTTGGTCATTAGTGCAGTTCCAAAGCCTCCCTGGTAGTTGTTTGCTGAGGGCACTCCCTCCATGACTCCCGGGACAGGGTTGTATGTGTCACTTGCCCAGCATCGGCCAGAACTCATGTTCAAGATCTTTGCCAGAAGTTTTGGGTCAAGCCCTAATCTGTGAATGCACAAGTTAATAAAATCTGTAGAACAAGTAAATGCATCAAAAGACAGCGGTATCATAGTTTTTGCTGAAAATGTACTTAACCAAAACCCATCCAAAAAGAAAGTTTGTTTCTTCATCAGAATAGATTTGGCAAAGAAATCACTCATCATTTTTACCAGAACTTAGGAGTTTGAAGTTAAATAATATTGGACGGCCTGAGAATGAGTACATTTTCATCAAATTTAAATTTTTGGGTGTACTATGTAATTCACCTGATTCCCAAGTTCATGGTCTCTGCTGTTCCAATCATCCCAATGCCCAGCAGCATATTGTTGCAGATTTTAGCTGCCTACAAACAAGGAAGAGAGAGATTATGACCAGAAATAAATCAGCACCTTTCTAAGAATGGCACTATATTCTTAAAGTCGTCCTGTTTGTACCTGTCCGGTGCCAACTTGGCCACAGTACACCACGTTAGCGCCCATACAGCTCAGAAGCTCCTGGGCTGCATTGAACTCCTCCTCTGGCCCACCAACCATGAAAGTGAGCTTACCTGAAGTGGCTGCACCAACACCTTAGAGAAATACAGAAAACAATGCAGATCATATTGTACATTATACACACTTAAAAGGTACACTTAACACTTAAGGAACACAAATTAAGATATTTGATGAAACAAGAGAGCTTTGTAAACCCAAATAGACGGCAGGGGGAACTACCACGTTCAAGTCCCAAGAAGGTAGTAAGGAGATCTTTAAAATGGTCTAGTGACATCAGTGTTTTAAAGGAATAGTTCGTCCAAAATTTTTTGATTCTGGAATTATTTACTCATCCTCGAGTAGTTCCAAATCTGTACAACATAACATCATAAAGAAATTCATACAGATTTAGAACTCCTCGAGGGTGAATAGATGACAGAATTTCACTGAAATAAAACTAAACACTGACTACATCAAATTTGATGTTTGGTCATGTGGCATCTAAGAACCAATGAGGTTTGATGGTAGCTAATATTTGAGGTTTGTGCCGGTTTTGATGTTATTATCTGGATTTGTTCATCAGACAGAGTGAGTCTAGTGTAAGCTACTTCAGACTTTGGATAATTCAGTCAAGTCTAAAGGACTGGATGTGCAGCTAGAAATTTCTGGAGGACAAAAACTGCTAAAACATTAATCAAAACATTATGCATTATGCAGAAGATAAAGTCCATATGAATTTAAAACGGCATTAGGGTGGGGAAATAATGGAGTTTTTTGGGGTGAACCCGTTTCAACGGACGAGTTCCAAGATTCGATCAAACGTGTTACTGAAATGACCAATCAGAGGAAAGCTCTAATGCGTGTTTCCACATCATCTTACCGGTTACCTCTTCAAGCTTAAAGGATTGAGAGGACGCGTCTTCAAAATGTAACACCATCGAAGTGCCATAATTACTCTCAGAGAGGAAAGTTCTATAAATACTCAAGCGCTTCGCCATCTGCTGTGAACACAGACGCACATGACGTCAGGGGCAGTTTGTTGTGGCTTTGTTTCATTAAGCCTCCTTCACAGGCGCAAACACGGAGCTGAGAATAATGTCTGGAGGGTCCAAGTAAAGAGAATGAGCAGGTCTGTGGATTTCTTATGACTGTTTCACAAACCAAGAGCGGGTCCAACGGTTTGTTAGCCAAACCCCACTGACGCATATGAATTGGGAGAGGCAACAATTTGAAGGAAAGCAAACTAGAAGCACATTGTTTTTATGTGCCCAAAGACCAGAGGAAACAACTTCCTGATTAAAAAGGAGGATCACCATAAAACACAAACTAGCTGTTGACTGAGTTAAACCTTTCTTGTTAGGTGACAACACAGGTCGTTTTCACACCTCGGGCAAGTTTATAAGCAGCACACAAATTCGAGAAAAGTATGTGCATAGTGCATTACGCTAGGTGCATTTAATCCACTAGAGTGTTTTGCTCCCTTTAACCAGAGTCTTTCACAGTTCAGTTTTGCTGCTGTGCTGCTGTTAAGTGACAAGCAACAGTGTCTTTTCTTAGGATCTGCTCGAACGCTTTCGGGTTTGTAATGTCAGATTGTTCTTAATGCCCCCATCCCTCGAAGCTGAACCATCAGGGAAATAGGGAAGAAACTCCAGCCATTATTTCTTAACACTAGGATCCTTCAGAAATATATGGAAAGTGGGAGGCATTAGCGTTATTCTAAAAGATCAAGGGTTATTTTATTTTATTTTTTTTACATATATTATGATATATAACCACATTTGAATACTGCTTCTGAAACCAGGGGGTCATACCCCATTAGAGGGCATCAGCAAAAAGAAAACAAGCAAGCATCACCCAATCAATCAAATAAATTAAATTAAACTTGTTTTAATTTAAACAAGGGGGGGGGGGGGGGGGGGGGGGG
>JAUCMU010000030.1:7126304-7163477 GCA_032275025.1 Enteromius treurensis
TCTCAAATATAATAGGTAGCACACAAATTCTGAATGCCTTTGACAGATCTCAAATGAGCCATTTTAATCTAGATTAAAAAAATAATCTATGCCCACCCCTAATATATATATATATATATATATATATATAGGCTTTTTATGGTGAAAAATTGTAAAATTAGATATATCTTTAAACAGAAAAAAACCCACCTTAAAACCTTTATGTTTAATGTCTTATAAAGGGTTACTGGAGGGTATAATGGAATATAATTTATGTATAATGTACATTGTAATACATTATATTGTACCGTAAATAATTATAACTGCATTTAAAATGCATAGTGTACGTGTAACAATATATTAACTGTGGTTACAATTAGTTCAGCGCATTAAAAAATACATACAAATTCTACCATTAATTAATCATGAGTGTTATTTGAGCTGTAAAAACAGTTGTAAAATTGGATATAAGTTATATAAAAAAGTTTAGTAGGATTTTTCTGTTTTTTTTTATTGTAGAAATGGAAAATATATGAATTTATAAAAGCATAAACAATAATTATTCTGTTAAAACTATTTTTTTAGCTGTAAAACCAACCTGATCTCACGGCAGTTCCTACATATTTTACGAGGTGGCTAATTCATACGACCTCGCTCGAAATCATACGTATTTTACAAGTTGCCAATTCATATGAATTTGTACGAATGACCTAAACCTACCCGTCACAGGGTTTTAGACAAATCGTACAAAATCGTATGAGTGAAGTCGTCATATGAATTAGTACGAATTAGCATGAACTTGGGACATCGTTCTAATTGGTCGTGAGACTGTGTTAGTAAAACAGTTTAAATTACAGTTACTTTTGTTATAGCGGCAAAGTAGTAAAATTGGTTCACAAAACTTCACAAAAGGTTAGTAAAGAGTTAATTTCACTGAATAAAATTATGTTAACATGCAAATTGTTTACCTTGTGTGGGTATATTATTGAAGCCATCAGAATTATAACACTTATGAGCTGGCCTGATTCATGTCCATTATTGTAAAGTATGAGTTGAAAAGTTTTTTGTTATAATTAACATAACACCAATGTTCTCGATTGATCTTAACTTGCACTGAACTCAGTATATTCTTTTAAGATTTAAAAAACTGTTATTACTCTTTCATGCATTTACCAGATTTAGTCTGGCTCTTCTTGGCATACATTAGGTTCTAAATATTAGGAAATTGTACTGAAGCCTATTGTGCAGAAATGCAGTGAGTGCTGATGTTATCTGTAGTTAATGCTTTCTCATTACTCCTCTCAGATTAACGCGAGTTAGTTTCCAGCCAGGCTTCAGCAGGCTGACTGGATCATATAATCTCATTGCACGCTTCGGGCATATCTAGACTGAGAGAGATAGAAACAGACAGAAAATCGGGGAATAAAAGTGAGTCAGAGATATGGAGAGTGAGGCAGAGAGGGAAACTGAGAGAGACACAGCTCGGCCATGTGAATGCATGGACATTTTGTGGCCTCATTTCGTAGCATAGAGGAATCGATGGCACTATGGATTGGTTGTGGAGTATGTGGGCTGTTGTATTAATGCATGTGTTCTGCTGCAGGTGACAAAGCATGCATTTCAACCATGTACCAATGCTACTGGAGTTGTTACATCAGCATTATCATTTTAATACAGTTAGTAATGTTCAATTCACTTAATCAGCATTTCCAATATGTCTCTGGTCAGTGTAGTTTTAGGCATTGATTCTCTGCAAAATAAATTTAGCCTCTTAAACATTGTTATGACTCTCAGTATGATTTTTGTGTTTGTTGCAGGTTCAACTATAAATAGGTAACACTTTACATTTAGGTCCCATTAGTTAAAGTCAGTTAATGCATTAACTAGTACTTAATGAGCAATACATTGGTTACTGTATTTTTAATCTTTGTTAGTATAAGTTAATAAAAATACAAAAATTCACTGTTAGTTCATGTCAGCTCAAGTATATTGAATAAAATTGACTGACACAACTTTTGATTTTAATAATGCGTTAGTACATTTTTTAAAAATTAAAATGAATAACTAATGATAATAAATGCTATGGCAGTATTTTCATTGTCAGTTCATGTTAACTAATGTAATTAATTAATGTTAACAAATGAAACCTTATTGTAATTTGTCACCTATATATGTAGAGTATATATATGCGAATGACAAGACTAAATTATTAGTTATTCTTGTTATATTATATGTTATTAATGTTCTAATTTGGCTGTAGAAGGCAAAGAACAATCAAAATTTCATTCCATTTTCCATATTTAAAGAATCGTTTATGGAACCACTCAGAAACCAAAAAT
The DNA here is from genome assembly GCA_032275025.1 of Enteromius treurensis. Lineage (NCBI taxonomy): Eukaryota > Metazoa > Chordata > Actinopteri > Cypriniformes > Cyprinidae > Enteromius > Enteromius treurensis. The sequence continues at coordinate 7,128,623 of JAUCMU010000030.1, forward strand.
TTTTACTAGATTTTTTAAATTTGGAAAAATGCTGCTACTTGATGTACTTCCCGATTACATAAAGTTGTCAATGCTATAAATAAAAGACAAACATACTATTTGTCACTGTACAAACAAATACTTATTTTCAGTAAAGTGCCTGTAAAAGCATAAAGTATATAGAATATTAGTCTGCATTGTCAGTATTTGCTCAAATAAAATTACTTTCATATACAGTGCTTTAGAAATCTGCATGACATCAGCCATGTGATGTAATAATAGCGTACATCTAGAGTTTCTCGATAAGATTATCCCCATCAGATTTGGGAAAAGGTGAAATAGAGAGTATGCTATGAGAAAAGATCAAAAGGTTATTCACTGTACATAATATTATTGAAATGATTTTCACAGGGACTTAATCTGCCTTCATAACACTTGAACATGGACAGTAATCTGAGAGAGGGATAGAAAGACAAAAAGAGAGAGAGATGGATCGAGTGACAAATGCAATCCGAGAGATAAAGAGAAAATAAACTTGTGCTATTGAAAACAGTGACATTCATAGAGTGCTGGGACATACATTGAAATAGCTTATCCTTTAAAAATTGTTAACTTCTGTTATTAAAATATTCTGGAATCAGATGGTGCAGGTAAAGCTATTAAGCTTGTTATGTATTCGAAAGTTGGTTATTGTGTAACCTTTGAGCTGATTTGCATAGATTTCGATGTTAATTGCCCCCAATATAAGTCTGGAACTGCTGCATTGGCGCTCTGCCAGCAATTATTCTAGAATGTCCCGTATCACGCTGACCTTGTACCCGTATCTCACACCTCTGAACACTGCACATGCTGGAGAGGATCAGGGCTGTTTGAGTAGCACTCAGCTCTCATAAGCAGCATGGGAGATTTCAACAGACACCTCCAACATGAGGAACAGAAAGATAAGGAGAGAGAACGTGAGAGTCTGACTGCTATTATACATGAAGTTCATTGAAATGATTGATAATGCTTAACTTTTTTTTTTTTAGTTAAAAAGTAGTGGTCTTTTTAATGAATTATATTATCAGGATAGTTCAAAAAATGTTCAGTTGTTTTTTTGTTTTGCTTTAACTACAGCAGTTCTCAAGCATCTTGTGCTTCAATGGATACAAAAACGTTAGACCCTTTGTGTAAATAAATTCACAATGAATTAGAAAATTTTGCTTAGTTGCATTATTACTCATAAAGACACCTATTGTCATTCCATGAGCGCAATGCACATTCTGCAGTTATTAAAATAATATCTGTTGCTTTTTCCAAAATGAGCAGCCTTTCATTATTCATATTAGTCTTTTATTTAACTTTTTACAAGATGCATAGTTAACTGCTGCATCTGATCTTATTTAGGGTGACCTGACGTGCCATTTTTCCCGGATAGATCCTTGCCCAGGATTCCCGGATTGCTCTGATTCAAAGTACCCTGAGAGCATTTTGAAAACATAAGAAACTGATCAGTCCGCAAACGCAAACAAAGCCAAAACCTAGATATTTTATGCAATACAGGAATCCTGGCATGTATGGTCACCCTATCAGAGAACATGAATATGCTGAATGGCTCTCTGTGAATGGTATATTTTCAGCAGCATTGGTGTATGTGTTAATCAATAGGTTTAGTGCTTTAATGAGATCTCCCTCACACACACAGCCCTAGGTTACAGTGTGTGGAGGTTAGAGTCAGAGGTCAAAGACTGCTGATAAGATTTGATACAAACCCTCTCCAAATCCTTTGGTAGGCCACACACAAGGCACTCTTTTGGCTTAAAAATCACTTGTGAGACATGTATTTACCTTTAACTTATATTTAACATGTGGCACAGAATATAACTGAAAAAATATAAATACAGCAAGTACAAGCATAATGAAAAGTATTGTAACATTTGACATTTTATAGTGGTTAAAATGTAGGCAGTTTCAGCTTCGGCCTCGAGGTCGTACGAAATGGTCGTGAGACTGTGTTAGGAGTTTACATTGAAAATCTATTTATTAAACAAACTGAAATATTCTTTTTAATATGTTTGATATTAGATCTTTGATCTTGATCTTTTTCAGCAGATTTCTGCTGACTGAAAGGGCGAAGAAAGAAGACACAGGATGATCTGTGCATTTCATTACCTGCCAGCACTGGTAATTACACATTTATTAATATATTTATTTATTTTATGAATATATATTTTTTCTTGGAGATAAATAATCAGACTTAATCGGAATATATTGAGCATATTTGCAGTGGAGTTTTCATGTTCACAGAGGGATATTTTTATTAGTTTTGTAGTCTTTCAATTTCAATTAACTTTCATATTATGCTTTCTCTCTAGGAGTAAACAGAGACTGATGTCCTCGACGCAAAAACCACAGATTCATATTAAGGAACGTTACAGGGACCTGACTAACTAATGTTGAGTTGTGTTTGCCGTGGATATATTCTGCGATATTTGAAGATGAAACCTTAAGTCACCTCTCACTTTAGAAATGTTCTTTTTCCATGCTCTCATTTCTTCGTTCTCTTTCGAGTGTTGTATTTTCTAATTTCATCCTTGAATATGTTGCTGTTCAAGTGGGCTTTTCATGACTAGACGCCGTTTTTAAAGATTCTCTTTTCTATCACGTTCATTAACGCCTAGAACTACAGGTTCCTCAAAGGAGGTTTATGAAAAGGTAACACCACTTCGGTTGCCCAATCATTTCATATCTAAAATCTACGACATTGAACGTTTCTCTGACATAATGTTCATTTTTAGGAACATTTCACCAGCTGCATGTATTTTGTTGGCGACCAAATTGGACTTGGACTCTGAGGAAGATCTCAAAGCATCGTCTAGCTTTTTTAAGCTTTTGAAGAACCAACAGGTCATAATTCATCTCACCCTAAACCTCTTAGTATTGTAATTTGTGTACTATATTAATTCATTTATAGAACTTCATTCAAGAGTTTTTCTAGAACAAAATGTCCCGTTCTTTTGGATTACCGGGCATTTGGTATGAGACTGCAAAATCTGCTGAAACCAGACTGGAGATAAAAACATGACCGTGACAGAACATCACCTCTACTATGTGACATGTTTATTGTTTAATATGATGGAGAAATGGACTTGTTCTGTATATTATTATAGTTATATTTGTTCAATGTTGACTGAAAAGAGGTCTCATTTGTGATATATTAGCAAATTTTGACTAGTTTTCATATTAATTGCACATCTCTCTTGTGTCTTTAAACATCTCACCATTTAAATAAGGAAAGCTGAAGAGGTCCTAAAAGGAAAGATTGGTCTGTATATGCATGCTGTTATTTATCACACATGTTTTAGACAGCTTAGTGCATGTTCTTTTTGGTTTCCCTCTATATGTTAAGACTGAGGCTTGTTTATGTTATGCAAGTTTGGCTCTCCTTCATCCTTCTGCTCTGCCTAAGCTTCGCCTTGTTTGTTCATGCCTTTTTTGTGCCTCTCTTTCTTACGAAGCTGCTATATGTTACGCATAGACCTAAAGCAGTGCCGTTTTCCTCTGTGTAGTCTCTGCCCACATCTTAACCTTAGCAAAACTACTGCTAAAGCTGAGAAACTGCATTGAAACTGGATTTTTCCCCCCTTTATTTACTGCATCTATCAACTTTGGAACTTAGCGTTCAGTAAAATTGTCCAGGAAGTGGACAGACCGCTCAAATGGAGATGATCTCTAATGCGATTGCATTCCGTCTCTGGGCAACGATTGGCTGCCGGGATCTGAATGACAATACGGTCTCTTTCAGGCCGTGAGCATCGCTGTGGAATACAGTCTGCAACTGACAGTTTGGATATATATCATTGCATCCATCTTTTTGTATCCATTTTGACCCTGGATTTATTTGGCAAAGCTTCATTTTCCCTGAACGTTTTGTAGTTGGCACCAATAATGGGGGCTGCTCGAGTAAAGAGGCGCTTCAGTGCGGTTGTGGACACCCCGCTGGATGAGGAGGAAGTCATGAGGCTGGCGCAAAGTGATGATGTCACTTCCTCCCAGTCGGGCATGCTTCCGTCACCTGACTGCAACGGCAAAGTGCTCAACCTTCACCGTAGCAATGGAGGAAGGAGCGGAGAGAGGGATGAGGATGATGATGATGATGCGGAGGATGATGATGGTGATGATGAAGAGAGGGGAGGGAGGAGGGGAGGAGGAGGGCGTGGCTCGGCGCTCAGGGGGGAGTCCGGGGCAGAAGGAAGGTGGCAGAGGAGCATGAGAAAGCCCTCGTCTTCCCTCTCGGCCTCTTTGCCCCACGAACGCCCCAGCCAGTCCCGCCGGCCCCGACGGCGCTTTGTAGGCAAGGACGGGCGCTGCAACGTCGCCTTCGTCAACATGAGCGAAAGGGGCCAGCGCTACCTCACTGACCTCTTCACCACCTGCGTGGACATCCGCTGGCGCTGGATGCTCGTGGTGTTCACCCTCTCCTTCTTGCTCTCTTGGCTTCTCTTTGGTTTCACCTTCTGGCTCATCGCCGCCGCTCACGGGGATCTGGCGGCCCCGACATCATCTTCCTCTTCTCCTGCATCCGTTTCTTCCTCGCTGGCTCCTCTGGAACCCGGAGAGGATTCCAGGCGAGCGGAGACTGTGGCAGAAATGGAGGAACGCTGCTTTCAGCAGGTGAACAGTTTCATGGCGGCGTTCCTCTTCTCTCTGGAGACGCAGACGTCTATAGGATACGGCTTCCGGAGCGTTACCGAGGCCTGCCCCCTGGCGGTGCTGGCTGTCGTGTTGCAGTGCATTGTGGGCTGCATCATCGACGCCTTCATCATTGGGGCGGTAATGGCTAAGATCGCCAAGCCCAAGAAGCGCAATGAGACACTGGTGTTCTCGGATGTGGCCGTGGTGGCCATGAGGGACGGGAAACTCTGCATGATGTGGCGAGTGGGAAACCTGCGCAAGAGCCACCTGGTGGAGGCCCACGTACGAGCACAGATACTGAAGGTCAGTGAGACGGTGTCCTGTCTGTTCATTTAAACACAGCAAAAATGCACAAATTCACACATTACATAAAGTGACGTATACGCTAAAATGCCTATTCTGTGATGAGCATTAACTTCTGATTAAAAATTTCTTTAAAAAGAAACAAAAGATCATTTGACAATGCATGGTTAGTTCTGTTTGGAAACTGTCCCCAAAACAAGAACTAACTTCAACCTCAGTTTTGAAACAAATTTTAAAGTGGATGTTGATTTTGATTTGAGGTTAGAATGACTGGAAAGAGTGTATCAGAGAGAATGCTGGGAAAATGAACAGGGACAGAGATGCTAGCATATATGACTGTACCTGGGAACAGAGCTGGTAATACTGTGCTGTAATTAGTGCTGTTAAATGATTCATCGCATCCAAAATAAAAGTTTTTGTTTACATAATATATGTGTGCATATTGTGTATTTATTATGTATATATAAACACACACACACACACACACACATTATATTAAAAAAATATTTAAATGTTTATATTTATATAATTTATATCATATACAAACAACACATATTTTTCTTAAATATATACATATGTGTCTGTGTGTATTTATATATATATATATATATATATACACTTTAACCACACATAATAAATATACACAGTACACACATATATTATGTAAACAAAAACTTTTAATTTGGATGACAGCACCAATTTTTATATTTACTTTGTTATTAAATAATCACGATACTCATTCTGTGTGCTCTTTATTTGATATTCCAAGGTATTTCAAAGAATTCTGTGGAATCACCTTAACTGGTTCCCATGTCTACAAATCCATGACATTACTATGGTACTTTTAAAGATACACTACCTTTCAAAGGTTTGGGGACTGTAATATTTTTATTTATTTATTTTATGGAGTGCTTTTATTCAGCATTAAATTAATCAAAAGTGATAGTAAAGACATCTTTCAAAAATGTATATTTCAAATAAATGGTGTTCTTTTGAACTGTTTTCAGAAAAGAATTGTGAAAAATGCAGCATGGTTTCCATAAAAATATTAAGTAGCACTACTTTGTTCATTATTAAAAATAATAAGAAACATTCCTCGAGGACCAATTTTTGAAGGATCATGTGAAACTGACATTTTAAAATATACTAAAATAGAAAACTATTAAATTGCAATAATATTTAACAACTTTACTGTTTTTACTGTGCTTTGGTCATCTATGTGCATGAGCATAAGAAACATCTTTCAGTAGATTATAAGGCTTCCCAAACTTTTGAAGGGTGTACTGTATATGAGAAAGAAATACCTCGCCTGAAGGTAGAACACATGGCGAGATGAGTAAATGAAAGAGAAAAAGAATAAAAGAGATTGACATCTGGACAGTTGGTATGGTTAATGACGGCTTGTTTTGTTCAAGCTCATACCGGAGGTTTATAAGATTTGCAGAGGGGATTAATTTTACCAGAGCAAACCATTGTCTTGCATATCTGCCCTGTGTGTGTGTGTGTGTGTCTGTGACTTAACTTCACAGCTTGATTAAATCATTTGTCGGTATGCTTTTTGTTTAAGAGTGAATTAAATCATATTGTCGTAAACAATTGTGTAGGTGTGCCAATGTCAGGATCATGCTCATATTTGTCTTTCATTGTGTTTGTGTACTTGTGTTTCAAACACATGATGTTTTGAGGTCAAATGGCCAGACGTTTGAACATGGAGATCAGACAATAAATTCTTATATTTCATACATGTTATTGCCTTAACTGACTGGAATAAAATAGTTTTTCCTTTTTTTTTATATATATGCTATTTAATAATCTTATATTATACTCACCAGGTGCTGTGTATAGATTTTTTTTTGTAATTTGTTGACAATGAAATATTTAAAAAAAAAAAATTAAATTTATATCAAATATTTATATGTCAAACAAATAAATGATAAACATTTATAGCCAGTCAGAAACTATTTTATGTCCAATGAGATTTCACTGTGAGATAAAATTAAAACCAAGCAACCAGCAAAGTCTATCGCTCGTAGCAACACTACAAAACCACAGATTAGATTTGTCCATGGAAGACAGCTTTTATTACATATAACCTATTAAAAGGTTGATCTACTGTACTTTATGTAAATCTTACCAGTAGTTTTGACCTTTCCTGCAGCCACGGGTGACCCCTGAGGGTGAGTTCCTGCCGTTGGACAACGCAGATCTCAATGTCGGCTTTGACACTGGAACAGATCGCATCTTTTTGGTTTCACCTGTGACAATTGTGCACGAAATTAATGAGGAGAGCCCTTTTTTTGAGGTGGACAAACATACACTAGAGGGAGACAAAGATATGGAAGTGGTGGTGATTCTGGAGGGCATGGTGGAGGCCACTGCCATGACAACCCAATGTCGGTCTTCATTCCTGGCCTCTGAGATCCTCTGGGGTCACCGCTTTGAACCTGTGCTCTATGAAAGGAAGAACTGCTACCAGGTGAGATGCAGAGAATTAAAAAGATGGAGGGTGGAAAGTAGCGGAGTTGAAAGAAAGCAGATTGTATTGATACTTCTCTGGTTGGAATGCATTTCAAAACGCCTAACATTAAGGACATATGTCATTTAGCTCAATTTCACTTAGCACAATCTTAGCATCAAACCATCTATCAACAAATCTGTTGACTAATAGAATTATTGCCGTTCAAGATCTAACAGCAATTACATTGTGATATTCTGATTCTGTTCACATACTCAGTGGTGATTGATCTGGTTTTCTTACAGTGTTGCCAAATGATATAGTAGCTTAATAAGCAACTATACTTACTAAGCAACTGCAACTCCGAAACAATTTTTGTGTGGACCTAAGGCCAGGCAAAATTCAAATGCAAAAAAATGCATAAATTGAAAGAAATAATTTTCCATAAGAATTTGAATTCAAATGACAGGACAAAGGATTATATATATAAACACATATATATTTTGAAAATATTTACATGTATACATTTATATAATTTATATTATGTATAAATATATTTAATATACAAATCTAATTTATTATTCTTATATATAGGGCCTATGAATATATATATATATATATATAATTTTCAAGCATTTTTAAATTACCTCAGTTTTAATTACTTAGAACTGAATTAGAATTTAAAGAGAAATGAAATGTAAAGTTATTCTAAATTCACTTTTGAACATCAGTCAATTCTTAATAAATATGATTTATCGATAACCATCTATAACCAACTTCATGCTGCAGAGATGGTGTTGCGTATATAATTCTCCTGCTTAATTGTTTTATGTAGAACTTATCCCCAAAAACTTCACTAAAATTACAATATCCTGTTCTTATGCCTTGTACTTGTCGTGTGTCCTCCCCACCTGTAGGTGGACTACTCATACTTCAACAAGACTTACGAGGTCCCGGACACGCCCACCTGCAGCGCTAAAGAGTTAGCTGAGAAAAAGTACATCTTGGGCTCCCGTTCCTCCTTCTGCTACGAGAACGAGGTGGCTCTGCAGCTCTCCCCCTCTGTCCCTCCCTGCCCTGACCAGTTCTCTCCATCCCCCTGTTCTTCCCCCTCTCCCTCACCCTCTTTCGTTCAGCCCACACCACCATCTCAAAAGGACTCCTGCAGTGAGCACCCACACATACACTGAGCCATGCGGCTGGGATGAAAGGGCACAAGGGAAAGCGGCGGTCAAAGAAAGACAGGGAGATAGATAGGAAAAGAAAGAGAAAGGGTCAGGATGGAGGGAGGAGTTGGAACCAGGGGTCGGGAGAAAGAGAGAGAACCAGCTAATGGACAAAGGGCAGGAAAGACAAACTTGGACAGGGGACTAAGGCAAAGAAGACCGTAAAGGGACAATGTAGGACTGATGAATGACAATAGGTCAAGCATAGGATGGGCTGAGAGAAGACAGAATGCACAAAAGATGGAGAACAGAAGAGGGAAAGGGGCCTCTCACCGCCTGGGAGAAGAGAGCGAAAGGGCAGGATAGAGGGGTGAATTTTACGAATCGGTTGCACGAGTGCAGTATTCTGCTTGTGTAGTCTTCACTAACCCATGTAATCTTGTTTTATCAGATGCTATCAAAGTATCTTTCTAAGCAAGTCAATTTTTAGTCGTACATAGGTCCTATCAAAATTGGGTACGGAACAACACTGAAGACTCACAATTCAATGACATTTTAAAATCAATAATATATTCTGACGTGAATGATATCATAAACTTAAAGTAGATTAATGAAAAACTATATTACAGCTAAGAGAGCACTTTCTTGTAGGCCAACATCAAAGTTAGCATCTCTCAGGTTCCCTCGAAAAAAGCCAACAAAATTTTCGATTATTTCAGAAAATAAGCCCCGTAACCAACATATGTTTTGTTTTGTATGTTTTGCTGACCATGATAACCTTCACAAATGAAAACCACTATGAATTTTGAAGCTAGGGCTGGGCGATATGGCTAAAGATTGTATCGCGGTATCAGTGTTTCATATCGGTCGATATCGATAATTATTGATATTTTTTTATGACCCAGTTAAAATAAGGACCAGGAGAAAAATATTTCAACATTTTTATTTTAAACTTAACCTTCCCCTGATCATAACCCCCTCAGTTATTAAGACAGAAATGTCACCAACCATGGAAAACTGTGTTAACACAATGCCACTGCCTCCGTTATATCTTTGAGGCGTTTAGATTCCTTGTCATAAAGGCACCGATGCAGAGAACCTCTTCACGACGGTCTGCTGTTTGCGCGGTGCTGCAGCTACAGATGTTGTTAGTTGAATACAGCTTTGCTCCAAAGGGTGAGTGCGGCTAAGGTGGTACATCAAGTTTGTGGTATTACCAGTCTTGGCGGGGAAGACGGTCTTGCAAAATTTGCAGACGACATTAGTCCGACTACAGTCAGACTTCTTATATCCAAAAAAACTGACATACTGGTGAACTGACTTTTCCTCTTTTATTTACAATTTCCTCTCTCGCTGCGGCACTCATTTTCTGTTTATGAAGAGCAGTCCAGCAGACCAGCGCGAGACAACGATACTGTTACATGATTGGCTGTCAGCGTATCACTCCCTACGTTTCTAGGTTACCAGAGAGCGAGTGCCTTTGTTAATGCAACCAAATTAGCTTTGCAACCTCTGTTTTCTTTTGATGGGAAGTTCGGATCATCTTACAGACTCGTTCATTTGAGTCTCTTTCAGCAAAATGAACAAATCTTTTTTGAGTCATCTCATTCATTTCGTTAATTAAAAAAAAAAAAAAAAAGTATAATTTTACTGAAAAAAGCAAAAGAGTTAAATAAAAAAGTATATTTTCCCCTAACACTAGTAATCCTAATAGATACGTACGCAAACGTTGATCACACTACAAACAATACAATACTGTAATGCTAAGAAATGAAAAAAAAGATGAATTCATTGTTTACCTGGGTCTTCAGTCTATGATTAGCTCACCTCACCTCTTATCTGAAAAGTCTTTTTGGGTTGTTCGTTCATAACGTGACATGATAGCCCCATAACCCTATCTAAAGCAGTCAGAGCCGGAAAGAGAATTGATTAGGTCATCTATTGAGTCTTTCGAGTAGTTCGATCTTTTGGCTTATGGGGCTGTCACGTCACGTCACAAATCCAAAGACTCGAAACAGGTCCTTCCCAAGTCACAATAAAGATTTGTTTAAAATGAACAAATCGTTCAAGAGCGACCCATCACTACTGTTTTCTTCTGACGAAGAATAAAAAATATCGAACAATTTTTTTATTGATATCGATCACGATACATATCGTTATCGTTTTATCGCCTAGCCCTACATTAGGTTGTTAAAAACTCATGAAATTGAAAATCTTGGTCTGCATCGCTTCGATCCAATATACATTTATCCATGTAAAGTGTCTTTCTAGGAAACAACACATTTTCTTACAGCGTTACGTAATTTTTCCTGGTAGACTACATCATGAAATACAATCGCAGCAGGGTACATTACAGCTAACATTAGTATCAAACTATAGGTTCTTATAAAATAATAGTAAGCTTTTATTCAAATCCAACAAATGAAGGCATATAACGTTTCACCTAAAAATGGACATTTAATTGTTTACTCCCGTTCGAATAGTTCCAAACCTATATGATTTATTTCTTTTCTTGCTCTGCCGAACACAAAGAAAGGGATTTTGAAGAAAATTTGTAACCAGGCTGTTTTGGGTCACCATTGACTTCCATAGTAGGAAAAAAAAATATTATGGAAGTCAAATGCAATTCACAAAGTTAAACTCCCACATTACATACAGGGATGTCAGTTGATCCTTGAGTACAACGGTTCTACATAATTGTACTTACTGTCCAATAGCAATCTTTGTTTATGTTCTGAAATATGATGGAACTTACACTGTTATGCAGTCTGACATGCCACTGGATCACAGTGTCTTCATATACCCCGAAGGGAAGGCGTGTTCCTCCAAACCCAGTTGGCTGAATGACATGCATTTGTCTGCACACAGAGACACAGAATAACCTCTGGCAATGAAGGGCACATGATCATAAATCACAACATGGCTCTCTGTGTTGACAGACAAAAGGCAGCCATGCCAAACACCAGAAAATTGCAAGACCTGTTCCATGAGTCACTTGCCTGGAGCGTCAGGTAGTCACAAGGCTATTATTGCCACCTAGTGTTCAGGAGATAAAAGATCATACATGAACTTTATGAAAGGAAAGTCTTGGTACACTTCTTGGAATCAGGACATCTTAATATAGTGTAAATGTGATTCAAACAATGGACAACTCCAATCACTATCTGAGCCATAGCATTGTCTGTTATGACATTAGAGTATGTGTAAACATTTTTAAAGCCTCTACAGGAGAAGTGCGCTTAGCATCATTGAATTTCCCTTTTGCCTATTGTTTCTTGTTCGAGCAGGCATGCTGCCTGTGGCTCTCTTATGAAGTTGGAATGGTTACAGAGAGAATCTAGTTGAAAAACTTGTGAGCGTCATGTTGGATTGTCAGAACATGCCATCAGGCTCGCCGCTAAGAAGGTGAACACTGCTTTATAATTATGCTGTCAGCGCACTAGTTGTTCTCTGTACTGCATCCTGATATATAGACTGGCTGTACTCAATGCTGCATGCAGTCAGCGCAGACAGAGTCATGGGCCAAGTCTGCGTCATTGCGAGTCAGGGAATTAGTTACTTTCTCACAAACACTGGGGTGTTATTTTGTTATTCATTATATGCAGTAGTTCCAGAAAGTGTTTGTATGCTTATAATATTAAACTGCATGGCTTTTATAAATTATTTTACTTTACAGTCCTCTTCTTAGCGTGGGAGAGTTTACATAAACCTCTTCAGATTTGACCAAAGCTGCACCATTTATTTGTTTTAAAATATAATATAAAGTTTGAGTTAGCTATTTCAAATATTTCACAAATGACCATTTTTACTGTATTTTACTATATCTTATTGAATAAATTTAGTCTTGGTCACTTCATTTTTATATTTTATCATAATTATTCGAAACATTTGACTTGGTGTATACTAAAAGTTAATTTACGTGTATGTGGGAGAATTCACATAAACACTTGTGACTTAATAACCCTTTGGACGTGACTTGTGGCCAGGGATGGTTTCTCATACTTGGAATTTGTGCTCTGCATTTAACCCATCCAAGTGCACACACACAACACCCGGAGCAGTGGGCAGCCTGTGCTGTGGCGCCCGGGGAGCAGTTGAGGGAACGGTGCCTTGCTCAAGGGTCTCACTTCAGTCGTGGTATTGAAGGTGGAGAGAGTGTTGGTTATTCACTTCCCCCACCTACAATCCCAGGTCCGACTCTCTGCTCTGTTTTGTAAACTGGAAGGTATCTAGAATTCTGGACTGGAGATTCTAGATTTATGTTAGCATAGATTTTGAATATTTTGAACCAAAGTTCTGATGAATGCTTGATTCTAATTGGTTGTCAGATGTTTAAGGGGGTGGTTACTCTTGAATAACTACACAGCTGTGAATTATGGCAAATCTTGAATGTGTTACAGTTTCATGCCAAATTATTTCAGTTATTTAAAAGGTGACTTACATTCTGCCCCGAACAAAAGAGACTTTCTTAAAATCATAGTTATTCAAAACATTTGACTTATTGTACAGTAAAAATACATTTACATTTAATCATTTAGCAGATGCTTTTATCCAAAGCGACTTACAAATGATGACAAAGGAAACAATCAAAATAAACAAAAGAGCAACAAATATGTAAGTTCTGTGACAAGTCTGTCACGCGGTATGCAAGGATTTTACAAAATAATATAAAAAAAGGGAATGTTAGTGTTAGAGGGTCTTTTTTTATAATAAAAAAACAAAACAAGTAGTTAGAATAGAAATGGAAGAGAATAGAATTTATATATTTAGAATTTTGTTATGTAAAATGTTTATATGGATAATGGTTATATTTGTGGAATATGTTTATGTATGTATGTAATTTATTTTTGTCTTTGCAGTTTATTTAATTTTATATAATATAAAATAATGTAATATAATAACTGCTGGGAAACGATTAATCACATCCAAAATTAACATTTTTGTGAAAATAATATATGTGTGTGTTCTGTGTATATTTATGTAAATATTAAAGACCCACACATACAGTAAAAAAAAGATTTATTTTATTTATATTCATAGAATCTACATTAAAATATTTTTCTTAAATATATACATACATATGTTTGTTTTAATATATACATAATAAATATACATGACACACGCACATATATTATGTTTACAAAAACTTTTATTTAGGTTTCGATTTATCACTGTTAATCATTGCCCAGCACTTAATGTAATATAATGTTTTTTTAAGTAGGCTACTGAAAATAACTATATGTATATTTTTCTTTTATGTTTCCCTCCTGTCAAAATACTTATTCAGTGAATTATAGCAATGATACTAATCAGTAATTTCCCTTAGTCTTTCTCATTTTTGTTTTATTTCAAGCCTATTTTTTTTTTGTGCTCTTGTAATTTCTCATGCCCTTTTCTTTGTCATCCATCTTTTCCCTTTGGTTACTGTTCCCTCCGCAAACCTAAATGAGAGACACACTGGGGCTTAATTTTCGCCCTCTTTCACCCCAAACGTCTCTAATGAGTGGAGTTTGGTCCAGGCAGTAATGACGCTCCTATGGGCCATGCCTTTAATGGCTTCCTGCTCTTTACAGCTCCAGCACCTCGGGCAACTTTCTTGTACGATCTGGGGATTTCTGCAACACTAATGTTATTGTGGACATAGAGGACAGCTGTATGGTTCTAGCAAACAAGCCTCACGACCGAGCTGTAGTGAGTTTGCAGTTTTTTACTGCGTGTGTGTGTCTGTGTGTTACTTCCAGGATGCTATAGAGTTCCCACGTAGATGCCAATAGCAGGTACTAGGCTCGTGCTTTTGCATGTTCACAAACACAGTCAGCCCGATATGAGTCTGATTTTGTTTGACAGTTTTATGACAGAGGGCTGAAATTATGGATGTATTTTCTGTACTCCCCCCTCATCAACCATCAGTTAACAACACATAAAATTCATATAATTACATCTTGGTTTCCATTCTGAAGTATGTATAAAATTTTCACCTATTTTCTTCTTCCTGTTAAGGCTGAGTTGTAGCCGCGCTCCCTCAACCGAACATATTCATGAGGCTTTGGCGAGAAACACGTGGCAGACAGGCTGAGTTTGACTTGCCCCCGTAAAACACAGCCCAGTTCGTGTTTTTATGTTCTCATCTCAAAGGCTTTCTACGAGGCCTCATGGAGATGAGAAAAATGCACAATGTGCCAAAGAATTTTGCAACATGATGTGAATCAGGCAATGGTCAAGACCACGGCAGCCTGATGAAGCATTTACAGTCTTCCTATTAGTGCATGTGGGAGAATTCACATAAACACTTGCATTTACCAAAAGCGGCACCATTATTTATTTATTTATTTTATTTTAGAGGCATGTAAATCAATTTTACGTTATATAATATTATTAGAATTTTATTATATATATTTCCAAACCTTTAAAATAATGAAGTTTCATTTTTAATAAATATTTAAAAAAAGTTTACATTTTAAATTTGAATTAAATTTCACAATATTACTGTTGAACTGTATTTTTCATGATAAAATGCACTTGTTCAAAAACAACCGAAAATTTAGATTTTTCCAAAGATTTGTTCAGTAGTGTGTATATTGTTAAATTACAGATGTGTTTATATGGGTAGTGGTTATATACAGTATCTGGGACATTTATGTGTGTATGTATTTGCTAGTTAATAAAAGTACTAAACATTCTAAAATGTATCTGCTGTACGTTTTAGAATGTTTGTTTTTATCCAACAGGAAAGTATCTAGAATTCTGGACTGGAGATTCTATTTAGCATAGAACCAAAGTTCTGTTGAATGCTTGATTCTAATTGGTTGTCAGATGTTTAAGGGGGTGGAATAACTACAAAGCTGTGACTTGTGGCAAATCTTGAAAGTGTTACACTTTGCCAAATTATTTCAGTTATTTAAAAAGTGGCTTACATTCTGCCACAACAAAAGAGACACAGGAAACAAATACACTAACCAAACATTTACATGTGACACACAATAGAACAAAAATGTCAAATGACTTTATTTCCGAATTGACTTGTAACAGTCTTTCTCTCTCTGACACACACGATCCTTCTCAGAGGATCTTACAGAACCTTGTTTGAAGCATTACTTCTCTGCTTAAATAATGAAAAGGTTTCAGTATTAAAACATAACATTACTTGTTACTCTGAAATCTTGGGCCATTTCTAAGTAAGCAAGAAAGTACACAGAAGTGTTTTGGTAACGAAGCTGAAAAGGCCAGTGTGGACCTAAATTATTACTGTTGAGTATTTTTATAACATATAAAAAATCCCTGCACTTTAAGTCAATTATTCTAACCCTTTTAAACCTCTGTTTCTGACAGGTTGGCTGGAGCACCGCACGTGACTACTACACGTTCCTGTGGTCACCTCTTCCAGACAACTACGCCGAGGGAACCGCCGTCAACAGATCTGTGGTTTTCCAAGGTAAAAATCACATTGTCAGAATGGGGTTTCATGCCAGCATTTCTTCAATGAAAGTCATGCCAGAGAGAAGGCCCCTCAAAGGTTCGTTGAGGGCTTTTAATATGTAGTGACGGATGCAATAAAATGGGAAACACTGAGGCTTCCTATTAAGAGGGCTGAAGTGTTGATGGGCCAGTTTTACTGGAGTGGTTCAGGTCACATACTGGAATCTTTGTGAGGGATTACAGGGTTTGCATGGCATGGGTCCGGATTCCTTACCCCAATTAAGAAAATATACCATTAAATAAAATGACATAAAAGCTGCAGTGGAACTGTAAAGTTATGATATAACTTCAGGCTATGTTCATTAGTCTTAGCTGTCGTTCATCGGTTTTAAAACCTATGGGAAAGACAATTGAGTTCTGTGTAAGACATTCCATGTACCACACTAACGATCGGATCGTTTTCTCTGCTTGATTTTGGGGTATTTTGCAGGTTATTATGTCCCAAATGACGATGGTGAGTTCTACCAGTTTTGCTATGTCACACATAAGGGAGAGATCCGCGGGGCCAGCACTCCATTCCAGTTCCGCGCCAACAGTCCCACAGAGGAGGAACTGTTGACAATGGAGGATGAAGGAGGATCTGACATCCTGGTGGTCACCACCAAGGCTAGTTACCTGGAGGTGAGGCGATTTTGTTTACTACTGAACTACTGAACTCAAGATTTCTTGAACTGTATTTGAACTATAGATTTCTTGTCAGTTTTCTCATGCCATGATTGTTACTTTTGGTTCTTTTTCCAGCAAAAGATGGAACAAATTCAACAGGAGAAGAAGGAGCTCTTGGAAAACCTGGACCTGCTTCAGAAAGAGAGGGATGAACTGATTGACGAGAAGAACAGACTACAGAAAGAATACGAGCAGGAGCGAGAGAGCAGCGCTCAGCTCAGGAAAGATGTGCAGGTGAGAAAAAAATGGCTTGAGTTAAACAGAGAAAAACTCGATGATGTTGTCCTGACTTGACCTCATAAAATACGGTTTATTGTATTATTTGTGTTTTTTTACATTTTATTGAAGGGGTGAAAGACAGTATTTTGTCTTCTCAAATATGATTTGAATGGCCAAAAAGCATTTTTTATTTTACCTCTTAAACAGTTTAGATCTAAATTCACAGGCGGTCAGCATCCTCTAGTGAGAGTCTCTTTTTGGAATTATATACATAAAATATAATCATAATAATTCATCTTTACAGGCATGACAGTCAACAACAGCATTGCCATTTGTTGCTTTTAAGTGGCAATATTCATAAAGCATAAATGTATCAGCTCTGAGGCAGAGCTAAATAAGCTAAAGATGAAAACAAGCACACCCACTTCTGGCTGTTAATTTTATGACCACACTTTTATATGTCGTTTTATGTGCTGCTATAATAATTCTAAAAATTCTGCACATGATGTGGTACTGCAGAAGAGACTTGGAGTGGGATTTGGAGACCTGCTTTCCCATTAGTCATGTTTGCAGATTCTCCGAGACCACACTCAAGCATAACTCCAGAGCCAACAGTCTATTCTGCAGTAACTCATCATTTCTGCAGCAGCTGGGATGACAACATGCTTATGACCAAGAGGATTTGCTCTCTTATCTGTTTTTGTGTCTACACAGGAGTTGCAGCTGTCTGCCCAGAGCTTGCAAGAAGAGAGAGAGGAGGTGAAAATAAGAATGGAGGAGAGTACGGCACGACTGTTGCAGTTAGAGGAGGATCTGATTGGAGTCACGCAAAAAGGCCTGCAGAAGGAGACTGAACTAGACTGGTGCGATTTCTTACTGTAATGAAGTAGCCACAAAGAGAATCAATTCCAGTTAAATGTTGTGGTTTTTAATTCCAGTACTTAAATCCAGTACTGCAGATAAAACAATGTGCTTTAGGTCCACAGTTTCCTTTTAAATGGCATATTGCCTTCAAGTATTTAACAGTAAAGTTGTTTTTCAAGTAAACAATCAGTACTAGTGATACTGCCGAAAAACTTACAATTTAGTGCTTTAGTATTGAAGTACAAGGACATTACTGGAACAAACCATAATTGTTTTGTATATCTTTAGATGGGATCAGGAGATGTCATATTTGTTAGATTAATATCTTTATGAGATTGACTTTGAGAACTTTGACAAGGAAAGAGTTTTTTAACATGTTCTAGATATGTTCCTTGTGTGGCTTAATGATTGATAATGGTTCTGATTTGACAGCCTGAAGGATCGAGTGAAGAAGTTAAACCTGGAGAAAGAGGGTCTTGAGTGTCAGCTGAAAAATGAGAAAGATGAGAAGGAACTCTATAAGGTAATGCCACTCACTCACTTCTTCACGCACATCTCTGTCGGTTACCCAAATGCAAGAACACTGTTACATCTAATGATATGCTATATATTCCAGGGGTGGAAAGTACCTGAAAAATTGCATTTTTTTACTGTAAAATACCACCTTTGAAACTAAATATCTTTACAGTTTACATTAACAAAGAATAAAATACAGTTGTTGTTTTTTTTACTGTTTTCATATTTTTTGCCCACTGTGATTCAGATCTTTATAATAAATGTAATAAATGATCATAATAATAAATGTACTTTATAATGCATCAGTTTTACATAAAAATAAATTGCATTCCTGTCAAGTTTTTCTTTCTTTGCATTTAAAAGTTTTGTTAAACTTTTATTTTTTTTAATGTGAAATCCGTCAGTTTTAGTATTTTTTTGAAAGGCGTTTCTTCAGTTACTACAACACAATTTTTATATTTAAAGAAATGCATTTTATTCATTTTAATTTGTTCTTTTTTATATACACACACACACACACAAATATACACAAATCTGAAGGCTTAAAAACATACTAAATGGTGTTTCTGTAAGGTTTAGGTGTAGGGTCGGTGTAGGGCAATACCACATACAGTTAGTATTGTATAAAAACCATTACACCTATGCAAAGTCCCCATAAATCCCAAAAACCAACGTGTGTGTGTATAAATAAGTTAAATTTTTTATGTGTAGAGCTGGAAAGAAAAGTGATTAAACAGGTTTAAATTCTGCTTTACACAAAAGCTGAGAAATAACTTTTTTTTTGGCGTTTTGAATATGTAAATGCAGAAATGTATTTATCTTTATGCATGTATTAAACCAAAAGATACAGATTATTCAAAAGTATCCTTTTTTTAAATCATTTTTTCCCCTGACCTATTAAATCAACAAATAGACATTTTTGAGTTGTTGATTTGAAAAGGGTTATGCATTTTTCCACAGAGAAGTGTTAATCAGACCCTCATTCCTACCCTAATTACTCTGGCTTGCACTGTGTAATTCTCACTGTCCATCACTCACTTTGTCTCACCCTCTATCCATACTTTCTTGTGGCGGGCACAGGAACTGGGCGTAAACGCTGAGCTGTAGCCACGGAAACACAGCCGGCCCTCACTTCACAGCAGCTGCCTGAGGCAAAAGAGAACAGTGGGGGTGGAGCAGAGTTGCTGCTCTCTTACTGCTGTGTTATAATTAGGTTTAGCTTGCATACTTCCTCACCATGCGGAAATACACCTCATTTTAGAGATCGCATGGATAATTGGAGGCTCGTCCGGGATCTGGACTGGCTTTGGTACACTGCTAGTTTTATGTGCCATGGGCCCAGGTTATTACTCAGCAGATGTGCAAAGAGAAACGGTCTATTTGAATCAAGTGTGTATGTGTGTGTGACACAGATTCACCTGAAGAACCGGGAACTTGAGAACACTAAGCTGAGTGCTGAGCTGCAGATGCTGAAGTCTGTGGATGTGAATAAGGAGAACACCATTGTTCAGCTGAAGGAGGAGCTCACTAGAGTCAAATCCTGCCTGGCAGAGAAAGAAAAACAGCACCGCCAACTACTGGCCAACAGTTCACCTTCGGTACACGCAAAAAAGCTTCTGCTCAAGCTATATTTCACATAGAGTGCTGCAGGCACGATTCCTCAAAATCCAGAAATTAGTTACCATTTTAATGGGTTTTTGATCAAATGCCTGAAATAACAAAAACTCTGGGACATTCTATGTCATAAAATACATCAGTAAATCCAACTCTGCTATGTTTTAAAACTTTTACTTGTATATTGTAAATAGGTGATTGCTAATTGGCTAAATGAGACTACAGGGGTTTTTGGGAACGTTAAACACCAACATGCCAAACAGGAAACTCATATACTCACTAGTCCGCTTTTAAAGCCTAGCTGTGTTTATTCAAACTATTCAATTCATGCAAGCTTTTCAATCCTTAGGCTTTCTAGCTTGTCAGTTTTAAATAAAGCCCAAAAGAGCCAACGGAAACTAGTTTTGGTGCTGTTGAATTTGTCCACAGAATAATTTGTTTACAGCGGAACTAAAGTTAGTAAAATCTGCATTCATTTGTGAATATTATCTATAATTGGGAATGAAAGGCATAAGATTCATAAACTTTTGTTAGTCATAGACCTTATTTTCTGCAATAATCCAATGGAAATATCTTCAGTGGATTTTTACGGGTTGGCCTACAGCACTATATATTGGGATATTGCTCAATTAAAGACAATGTTATGGTCGAAGCTGTGGGCTAGTGGTAAAGACACGGTCCTTGATCCTGTTTCCCCCCTTGAACATTTATATGTATCAATGAAAGTGGCAAAAAGGCCAACTTTCAGAAAACATTCCAGCATGAAAAGCAGTATTTTTTTTTTACTGTTGATTTCTCGCGCAATAGATATACGACAATGGGTGCATATTTGTGAAAGTTTGTGTTCTCATGAGGGTTATTTTTTTGTTTGTTAGGGGGAAAGTAAGGCTCTTAGGGAGCAGCTCAGGCAGAAAGAGGAGCAATTGCAGGCAACCCAGCAACAGGCAAATATGCTAAAAGCTGAGCTGCGCGACTCCTCCAATGCTCGTGACAAAAGCATGGCTGACCTATACCATATCCGTCTGGAGGTCGAGTCATTCAAGAAGGGACAGATGGAAGCCAGGGCTGAGTGTGGCCGCCTGGAGAAGCAGCTGGAGAAAGTGAAAAACTCAACCCAGCAGGAGGCGGTAAAGAGATGCTCACCTGTATGACTCAGTATGAAAAAAAACAACCAGGCCACAATTACACTTAATGCCTGAATCTAGTATGCCTTAGTCAAGAAAGCCCATTGTGTTCTGGAATAAGTTTGGTCTATTACCACGCTCTGTTGTAAACTTAACTAATCTCTCTTTCCCTCAGCAGTGTAAGGAGTCAGAAGGGTTAGCTGTTGGTGAAATGCAGAGAGAAGTTGAAGATTTACGGCTCAGGCTGCAGATGGCTGCTGAACACTATAAAGACAAATATAAAGAATGCCAGAAGCTCCAGAAACAAGTGGTCAAACTCACTGAACAGCAAGGAGTGAGCAAATCCTTAAGTTATATAACCATACCACAGAGTCTTGCGTTTTGAGTTTTTAGCTGTTTGCTAGTCCAAACCAATCCTTGTGTTTCGTCTCAGGTGAAGAGAAGTCCAGGATCTGAATCAGCAGCCGGTCCTTTATCTGCCAGTCCAGAGGCATCTGCACCAGGTAAGTTCAAACTAATCTACACAGACTACAACTTCCAAGACATTGTATGGACTTGTTTTTGTGTTCTCTGGACCGCTAACAGGAAGCCCAGGCACTTCAGATGCTGTGCTGGATGCCATCATCCAGGGCAAGCTGAAAAGTGTAAGCAAGGAGCCAGACAAAAATGAAAAATACAGGAAATGCAAACAGATGCTTAGTGTGAGTTCTTATCTTTTTCTTTTCTCTCACTGACATGCTGGATCTGCTTGATATACTAAAGTACTTAGCGTATTCTTCCTGCAGGAGGAGCGAGAACGTTGCAGCATTATAAACGATGAGCTCACAAAGATGGAGGTGAAGCTAAGAGAGCAGCTGAAAACCAATGAAGGATTGCGAATGCAGCTCGCTGCTGAGGAGGATCGCTACAAGGTCAGCATCACCTACTAGTCCAGAATTTAAATTAAAACTTCGTTCAGTACTCTACTTGAGGACAACCCGGGGATATTGTTCAGTCAGATTCCATCAGTTCTAAATGTCGTTTACCTTTCTTGAGTGCCTTTTCATGGATGAAGTCCAGTCGTTTTTAATGAGAATCCATACATTGAGGAATTTCGTTTATGAGTGAAAGGTTTCCCCGTGCAGATTTGGCAGTGGCAAGTGAATTACTCCTTTAGGACTGCTTTACTTTTATAGCTCTTATTATATAGCTAGCTTTAAAGTCAAAATAAAATTTAATTTCCATGTTCTAATTTACATGAGTCAATACATTTCAGATTGTGTTTACATTAGTTTACATGTGCATTATAACCTCTAAACAAAACTTGAGCATGAAGTGTTTCCAGCAGTGTTTAAAACTGGATAAAGACGCAAAAATATCACCAAATACACAGTTTAGTAGATTGGAGCCATTTTTGCCTAATCAAAAAAAAAAAAAAAAAATTTAATAAAATTATTTTTAAAAAAAGTATATATATATATATATTTTTTTATATATTTAGTAAATATTTGATTAATATCATATATATATATATATATATATAATATTAATCAAATATTTATAATATTAATCAAATATTTAGTAAATATTCTCTTATACTAAACATCTTGTAACGTGAGATCTAAATAAACATTTGTATAATGCAAAACATATGGAATCTAACAACATGCACAGTCATGTGAATGACTTCTTGACCCAAGAAAAAATATGTTCTCATCTCGTGCAGCCATACAGGCCTAGCGGTATGTGGCTGAATGAGTTTTTCCACTGATAACTCGCATGACAAATAGAATACTGAAATAATAATGGAATATTTATAAAGTCTTTTACGTGCATTGTAATCTGGTAAATCAGTGGTTGCATTTATGTTTACCTCATGACATCACAGATAAGTGTCTTTCTATCACAGCATCTGGGACTCAACAAAGGGAAGTTGTGTACGTTTTGAACAATATGACTCAGATCAGAGGGAAATGTGATCACAGATAAGCAAACCTTCAGATGTTTTGATAAGAGATCCTGGACAACCTTAGTGCCGTTTCTTTCCTCCTCACGGTTTACGGCTGCTCTGAGTCGAGCCTGATATCATTGCATTAGCACAAATACACTGACAGTGCTGGTTTATGTGCGTGTCACTGAGGAGACTGACTTTTACTGCTGTTTACATGAGACATGGAGACAGTGGAGGAAGGACAGTTGGGAGTCCTGGGATCAAGATAGGATAATGCATCTGCTGGCTGCCTCCCTACACAGCAGGAGACAAGAGCGAGGGACTCAGTTTAAGTAGTAAGGTCATGTGCAGATCAGTGGTAGTCTTCAGGCTGAGTTTACGTTTTTTTTGCGTGACTCATGTGGAGCCATGCAAAGGCAGATGTAAATGAGTGGTAGAGAAGCCATGGCCATTTTTTTTACTAGAAAATAAGTACTTCATTAAAATCTCAAGCATATAATTTCCAATTGGGAAGCATATTTTTATACTTATTATTTTATTTCTATTATATCAGTCACATTATTACATGGCTCTGTTCAATCGTTCATGCAGATATTTTTATTTCATAAACTGTATAATTGACCGTTTTGACAGGCAATCAATTTATTATGTTTTTTTTTTCTTGTTCAACTTAATTTGTGTGCGTGTGTATGTGTGTACATTCATGTTTACAAGCCAAATACTGAGATATATACACTATCGTTTAAAAATTTGGGGTCAGTAAGATATTTAATGGGTTTTAAAGATGTATCTTATGCTCATCAAGGCTGCATTTATTAAAAAACTGTAATATTGTGAAATCAATCCATTTAAAATCACTGTTTTCTGTGTGAATATATTCTAAAATGTAATTTAAACCCGTGATACAAAGCATCATTACTCCAGTCTTCAGTGTCACATGATCCTTTCAGAAATCATTCTAATATGCTGATTTATTACTAGAATTGTCAATTTTGGAAACACTTGTGCAGACAAATATTTTTGGAACCTGTGATTTTTTTTTTAATTTTTTTTTTTGGATTCTTTGATGAATAAGTAAAAAACAACATTTTTTTTTTTACCAAATCTAAAAATTTCTAAAATGTAAATCTATGCTATGACTTTTTTGTTAATTTAATAGATCCTTGGCTAATAAAAGTATTTATTTCTTTTAAAGAAGAAAGAATAAAAATGTACTGA
The DNA here is from genome assembly GCA_032275025.1 of Enteromius treurensis. Taxonomy (NCBI): domain Eukaryota; kingdom Metazoa; phylum Chordata; class Actinopteri; order Cypriniformes; family Cyprinidae; genus Enteromius; species Enteromius treurensis. The sequence goes on from JAUCMU010000030.1 coordinate 7,152,827, forward strand.
TCCCACTGATTTGAACAGTAGTGAAACAGTAAACTACTGTAACAGTATTATTATCCAGTTTAAATAAATGCTTCTCTTTTTAATATTTTAATTATCAAAGAATCCTAAAATCGAATAAGAAGCTCAACTGTTTCCAACACTGATAATAACAAATCAGTATATTAGAATGATTTCTGAAAGGATCAGGTGACACTGAAGACTGGAGTAAAGATGCTTTGTATCACAGGAATAAATTACATTTTAAAATATATTAACACAGAAAACAGTTATTTTAAATTAAAATAATATTTCACAATATTACAGTTTTTTCTGGATTTTTAATTTAATAAATGCAGCCTTGATGAGCAGAAGAAACATTTTTAAAAACCACTAAATATCTTACTGACCCCACATTTTTGAACGGTAGTGTATATATACATATATACAGTGCAGGCCAAAAGTTTGTACACCTTCTGATCAATGTGTTTTCTTTATTTTCATGATAATTTACATTGGCAGATTCTCACTGAAGGCATCAAAACTATGAATGTGGAGTTATGTACTACTATCTACAAAAAAAGGTAAAATAACTGAAAACATCTTTTATATTCTAGTTTCTTCAAAATAGCCACCCTTTGCTCTGATTACTGCTTTGCACTCTCTTGGCATTCTCTCCATGAGCTTCAAGAGGTAGTCACCTGAAATGGTTTGCCAACAGTCTTGAAGGAGTTCCCAGATGTGTTTAGCACTTGTTGGTCCCTTTGCCTTCCCTCTGCAGTCCAGCTCACCCCAAACCATCTCGATTGGGTTCAGGTCCGGTGACTGTGGAGGCCAGTGCCCGGTTGCATAAAGCACCTTATGTTTTTCCCTTAAGGCATAATTTCCCCTTACCTAAGGCAATAACTTAAGGGTGTTGCATATAATCCCTTAAACACTTCCCTTAATAAAGGGGAATTGTTAAGTATTTCATGACAGCGCCCCAGGTTTTTTATTGTTTCCATAGGAACGCTACAGTAAATATAAAAGTTCAGGCAAACAACTAATAAAGATGGACAAAGAAATGGAAAAGGAAAACAAAAGAAAACGATGTGCCACAGCACTCCATCTCTCTCCTTCTTGTCAAATAGCCCTTACACAGTCTGGAGGTGTGTTTGGGGTCACTGTCCTGTTGAAAAATAAATGATCGTCCAACTAAACGCAAACTGCATGGGATGGCATGTCGCTGCAGGATGCTGTGGTAGTCTTGCTGGTTCAGTGTGTCTTCAATTTTGAATAAACCTCCAACAGTGTCACCAGCAAAACACCCCCACACCATCACACCTCCTCCTCCATGCTTCACAGTGGGACCCAGGCATGTAGAATCCATCCGTTCACCTTTTCTGCATCTCACAAAGACACGGCGGTTGGAACCAAAGATCTAAAATTTGGACTCATCAGACCAAAGCACAGATTTCCACTGGTCTAATGTCCATCGCTTGTGTTTCTTTGCTCAAACAAATCTCTTCTGCGTGTTACCTCTCCTTAGCAGTGGTTTCCTGACAGCTATTTGACCATGAAGTCTCCTCTTAACAGTTGTTGATGTAAGTAAGATGACAGTAAGATGGGTCTGCTGCCAGAACTCTGTGTGACATTTATCTGGTCTCTGATCTGGGGTCCGTTCTTCGTATACCGCTGACTACATCCAAGATCAATTCATCGCGCTAACTATGAGCTCACTAATCCGATTCTCTGAACGCACCTGTTGTTGATGATTAGTATAGCTGGATTGAGTTGTCTAGGATTAATGCACGTTCGTGCGTTGGTTTAAAAGGCGACATGTATCGATGGTAGAAACACTAATCACAACCCCTTTGATTGGTTGACGAAATGGCAAAAGAGCAAGCTCAGTTTCTTTCTCAAGTGGAGCAAGAGCTTTTATTAGAGTGTTGTGGAGAATAACTACTACGGCATTTTAGTGCCACCAAAATAAAAAATTCTAAAAGTAGATTGAATTTAGATTAAATAAATGTAGGCATATTTGAATATTGTTGCGGCCGCTTCATCTTACTGGGATGAGATCTAAGAACTTGTGGAAACCGCTTAATATCAAGAATTTGATATTTATTAAAAGACAGAACCGGAACAACTTTTAACATCTGTAACTGTAGCTCTCTTATTTAACCCTTTTTAATGAACTACAAAGCCATTTATGTGGGATTATTAGCAGAAATCCTATATCACGTGTAATATTCGTGGGGTCATATGCTTGGAAATATTTTTTCATGTCTTCCATTGTATTCGTTATAGTGTGCCACCTAATAGCAATAAGATTTGTCCCTTTAGAACTTTTTTAAGTTTTTTTTCTCAGCTTTCAGTTTTATATTGTGTTTTACAGTAATGTGTTGTTCAAGCTCTTTACTGATTAGATCGCTGTAATATATATATTCATCATTTGTAGCAGACACCCAGCTATCACAAAAATGTTCTGCTTTGTTGATTTTGATACAAATGAACTTGTTTTTCCTCTTTGTTTGAAGTGAATAGTGAAACATTAGAAGGCACGGGAAAACAGGCTGGACTCATTTATAATGAAGTCTCACTGTAATCAGGAAAATTATTGATTTACATTGCTGCTTAAACTAAAGCCATTTCAGCTATATGTCAGACTATAATATATATGTCATGTTCTAGTAAACATATTGCTTGTATTTCGCTATGAAACTGCCAGATTTTACAAAAGAGGATATTTCCGAGTGCTCTTTATTCTTTAAAGATTTTATTCTCGACTTTAATCTCGTAGTTCTAGATTTTTTTTTTTTTTTTTTAATTTAAATAAAGACTCCAGGAAACACAGCAAATGCTGCAAAAGACAGGAGAGAGGGCTGGCAAAAAGTAGCCCTCAAATTAAATGTGTTAGTGCTGCTCACACATGTTTACATGTTACATGTTTTTTCCTTTATATGATATTTTATTTAGAATTTAATAATTATATAGATATATATAATATAAAAATATAAATTAAATTACATAGTTTATATATATATATATATATATATATATATAGGTATATATAGGTATATATATATATGGGTAATTCTACACTTTCAGGTACATGTATCATTTTGTATCAATATGCAATCAAAATATTTTTATTGCACTTTTCTTTTAACAACATTTTATTGATTTTTATTTTTTAAAAGCCTTAAATAGTTTATCACTGATCTTACATTAGATAATTTAAATGTTTTTAAACATGTTTTCATTAGTGTCATGTCTTCTTATCATGTCACATGTCACGTCCTCCTCCTTATGTCAGCAAATCCTTTTGGAAAAAATTAAATAAAACTGTCAATTCTCTTACACCCTTATCAGCATTGTTACTTGATAACAGATTGATAGAGAATTGTTGGACACAAAATGTACTATTCTGGCACTCTTGGGCTTATTCTTATGTATTAGTATATGTGAAATCCTGCATTTTAAGTGGCAAAACAAGCAGAAATATCAATATAAGAGAATAAGAAAGGATAAAAATATATGGTGCGTGAGAAAAAGAGATGATGAATGGAGTGGCAAGGTTGTGTCATTTCAATTCAGTAAATTCAGGCGATAAATTTAATTTATAAAGCAATTTCATAACTCAGGAAATCCTGCAATAGATGCCCTACTGTCTCATTTTGAACTGAACTCATGCTGCTTTGCTGCTGTGGAAGAGGAATTAATATTTAAACATCACAGCTCAGCACACTGTATCATATATTTGAAATTAAATTATATATTGTTATTTTAAACAACAACAACAAAGATAACTGGTCAGATATGTGGTTGTAACTTGCTTTTTATATTTATAGACAAAGTTGAGATGCTCCTCCTCCATATCTGAAGACTTAGGAGGCTAAAGAAGAAATTCACTGGTTTCACTGAGAATGGTTTAGTGCGCTGGAATGAGTTTGTCAATGAGACAGTGAGAGAAATGGCTGCCGCCCTGGGCAGTGCACTTGCCTTAGATCTAGCTTTATTACTGGCTAAATTAGACTAGTTAATGGAGATCCACTCGTTAAATACAGTGAATGAGAGAATAAAAGGCGAGGAACAGAAACATGAAGACTCATCTTCATTTGCATCAACGTCAGTCGTGAAAAATGCCCGCGATGAGGGTTAATATTTTAAGATTAGAGATTCACAGTATGTATTTGAGTTGCATGTAAAGTTTCCATCTTTATTTTTTCAGAAGGTCTGTATCTATATGTACTCTGTACTTTGTAATCTCTGCAGTGCTTATTAAACTGACTAAACATAAAACAAGTTTATACATTTAGTATTAACAATTGTAATCTAATTTGTAATATTTTAACCACGTTCAGACTTTTTAATGGTTTCACAATAAACCGATTCATGCTAATTTAAATAAATGCATTTTGAAACTATCACTTTATGATTTAAATACAATCCAGTAGATTAAAATACAATATGAATCTAAGATTGAAAAAAAAGTATATATACTATATGTATTACAGAATTTTACATTTTATTGATGTGTTGCTTTTTTTGTGATTGTTTAATTTATAAATTATTAAATATTAAATTTGAGTTAAACAACAATGTTGAGGATACTGAAGCATTTAAACTAATCATTTATTTATTTTTTTATTTTTTATTTTTTTAACAGAAGTGACCAACCTGCTTTTAAGTGATTACAATTATATGGAAATTGGAATGATTCTGACATATTAAATGCGTTACAGTTAAAACATTGAATTTTCTTTCAGATTGGGATTTGAAGAGGTTTAAGGTTTGCTCTGTAATAGGACCCATGGTATTTTTAAATAAATCTACATTACTTTAACGTGGCTTCCCTTTAGCACGCTGAAGGGGCTTCAATCCCCAGTTCAAGCCTTGGAGGAGTCTTAAACGTTTAATACAAACAAAGACACAGACAGACAGGAACCTCAGTATGGGAGTGAGCGATTTGTTCCCTGCACAAGCCCTCCAGGACATTCAGATATCAGGTGGATCAGATCAGCAGCTGATCATTTGAATTTCAGACACTCTCTTGATATGCCCCCATATTTGACATTGCGACCAATGGTGCGAAAAAACTATTCCATGTGTGAAATTTGAATCTTTTCAGATGTGCAGGTCTGTCAAGATGGTTTTATACGGGTGAATTTATTCCTGTTTTGGAAAAATAAAACTCAAAGCCAACAGATTAGATCTGTTTTTGATATGTGTGCTTAATATAACAAAACAATTTACACTGATGACCTGTGATTTAAATAAAAAAAATTCAGGCATTTATTGGCATATTGCTATGAATATGAAAGAAATTGTGTTATTTTTGTCAGAAAGCATAAATAAGTAATTTATTAGATATTGATTAAAATAATTGTAATCTTAATAAAAGCTGATTTGTGCTTCCATTGTAAGCTATACAGATACTGCATTAATAATTCTCAGAATTTATATATGGATATTGCTCTGGAGAGTTTGTCCTCTTGAAGACAAATTTATGACATGCAGCATTAGTATCAAAAATTTGGGAACTACTTTGAAGTGGACGATTTTCAGCCAATAGCTACTGAAATATCTCATATCTCAAACTATGATTCCAGAAGGCTATATATCACTTTCCAGCCTGTAGACATATTTTAACCTTGCACTTTTTTATGATTATAGATGGAATGCACTTTAAGTGTCTTTTGACACAATATTTTCTATATTATCAAATCTTTCATGCACACCATTTTTCATAGTCAAAGGCTTATGTATTACAGCAGCACATAAAAGCCCTGAGTACTGGCTATGAATCCCTCTGGAGCACATGGCGCTTTGTTTTCAACAGGACAAAATCTCCAGAGCAATATATATCCGTATATATGTTCTTAGAATTAAGAAATATGCCATCTGTATAGCTATAAGTCAAAATAGGAATGTTTTCTCAACATGTAAGGAAAAAACATTAAATAAAATTCTACTGCATTTTTTAAAAACACATATAAAAAAAAAAAGAAAAAGAAAAAAGAGGAACGCAAACATTTGGCGACAAGAGAAATCTCTCCATAAAATGCATTGCCTGGACATCTACACTAACAATGAAACAGCATCGATTGTTTTTTTTGTTTTTTTTTTATCTCAAGGCCAGAGAGTTCTGACATATGTCCACAATTTTTATTTTCGTAAGTAATTTTCCAAACAGCATTGCCCAGAGGTTCACAAGGTGACCTCGTTTTCTGAAGAGAAAAATTCTCTGTATCTGAGGCAATATGCCTTGCCTGTCCTGTTGTAAACAGTAAATAAAAATGCATTCTTGTGATGCTTTCCTCACACCTTATTTTTGCTGGCCTTCCATAGAAGTTTGCAAAAAAAAAAAAGCCCTGAACCGAAGCTTTTCCTTTATGCAAAACCATGCAGTCAAGGTCTGTCTCTATTGAGAATATAATAAAAACATCTCCATGAAGTGAAATGTTTCACATGAACTGCGATTGACAACAGATGTTTTCAATAAATACCCACATGTTGTGGTTTTCCAGTGTCAGTGGGTCAGATTATTCAAATTACTGAAATGAATGAGAACCATCAAATTTTATTTTCATTGAATAAAACAAGAAAAAATTATAATCCATTAAATAAATGAAATCTCAAAAGCATGTTGTAAAGAGATATGCAGCGGTTTAGTCTTGTGGGAGATCATTAAGGACTCTCTCGCAGTCTAACAAAGAAACTCGGCTGAACGTTCCCTGCAGACAACTGAAAGCTCCAGGGGGAAAAATACAATGCATAATAATAGCTAATAATAATAAAACGCAGCAGGGATTCTAAAAATCACAGTATCTGCCAGTCACTGATACAGACAGTGAGATACAGCAAACTGTGTCCAAGGATTAAGATATTATTATTATTATTATTATTATTATTATTATTTTACCAAGAAGGGGATTTATGGTACAGAAAAAGTCATTATCTTCTTTTGCTAATTTTTTTCTGAGTCCTGGGATGAGACTGAGTCCTGGGATCTGCACTTTGTAACATATTTTAAGCTCAATAAGGGAATATAGATATTGATATAAATAATTACTATTAATTATGATTAATTGCAATTATTTATATCAGCTGCCAGTAGTAACTGTAGCAGAATTACCATCAACTAATCTGTTCGTTCAGCGAACACATAGTGTATTTAAGAAGGTATATTTTCTTGAAAAATGCCTTCTTACAGTATTACTGCATTAGAGCATGTAGCAAGGGTCACAACCGTAAAGGGACACTTATTTGCAAGGCAGAATCAGAAACTCATGTAACTTGTGCAAAAGTTTTATTAACTCTACGTTAACTCACATGACTGAACACATACGTGTAAATACACTCACACAAAGGGGAAAGTGCAAAGAAGGCTTAAGGGTAAACCATTAAGAAAGAGCTAGAATTGAAGTTATGAAGAGAGTCAGTTGACCACCTGTAAAACCATCAGTGCTGTTCAAAACGGGTCCAATAACTAATACTAAACCTCTGTCTCGTTTAGTTATATGTACGATACTTGCATTGCCTCTTTGGTGAGGGTCTGATGCAGTCTCGAAGTCCGGATGATTCCAAGGTTTTGGTTTGGCAATCATGTCTTCCTGGTTCGAAAAGTAATAAATTCTAAAAGGTGTCCTGACTCTGGTGCCTGCTAGATGAAGGAAGAGCTGGAAGAGAGATCTGTCACGATCTGTGGATCTTGGGTAAATGGAAAATACAAGACCGCAAAGGTCTGGCTCAGAACTTGAGTGTTGCCTTGGAGCTAACTTCTCATCTTAGTGTCTGCAGATTGTGCCGCATCTAGGCCAAGCTGATGCGGCTACACCGGCTCCGAGGGCCTTGGTCAGGAGACCAGAGAGAAATGGTGTCGTTCCGTCATCCAGAAAAGTAGAAAGAATAGAAAAAGAGAAAGAGTTTCTGCTGTGTAGCCTTTTGTAACCTGTTGAGGTCACACCTCCTGTGGGTCAAAGTCCAATGGTGTGCTGAGGGAAGGAACTTTTTATGGTTCTTTGTTCCTAACATGCTAATTTGCATATACACCGGATTGGTGATCAATATCCGAATTAGAACAGATTCTTAAAACACTGAATGTTGCAAAGATATGAACATATAACATACACTCTCAATTAGATCGTCTGACGACGAGTCTGAGGAGGTGGTGTAAGTTGACGATCTATCAAAAACATGCATGAAACAGCATACCATAAACAAGATGATATACAAGCAGAATAACAACATACACTATGACCTGAAGGAAATGTTCTCACTCAAAGGATGTTTTCCTGTGAAATAACTTATGGAAAGGTCCATTGTCTTTGCAAAAGGGAAGATTAGTCAGAGTTACTCTGTTCACATTCCTTCAAGCAATAAAGCGGTCTTATCAGTCGGTTGCCATGGAAATCGGAGACCTGTTGCCTCCCTGGGGTGTCTGCTGCTTTTCAGGGGATGGCTCCAAATTGAGTTGCCCTTTGGGCTTGGAAAGCAGTATTAAACATTATTTGTTACAATAGTTTGTGACTGATTGGTTCAAATGCTACAGTCTAATACTCTATTTCCTCTCCTGCACTCTATAAAATTGATAAAAGACAGTAAAAAAGCACAATTTACTGACAAGCAACTAACATTTCATCTACAGCACTTGTTTCGATTAACCACTTTTTTTAGAGGATTTGGCATATCTGAATTTAAAAGGGTGCCTTTCTCACATACATTGGAGTAAATACATAAAAATGGTCTCATTTTACAGAAAGCACTCTGAATTTTAACACAGTAGTGGAATATTGCATATATCTTATTGTAGAAATTCTCAATTGTATGATAAACACATAAAAAAGTCATTTTTTGATACTGTTTTTAAATAATATTTTATAAAAAAAAAATTTACTTCTTTTTTTTCTATGTCCCTTTAGAAAACTTCGTTTGAATCCTCTATGTGGCAGTAATCAGGGGAAAAAAGATTTTTCTTGATATCACCTTCCAAAAAAAAGTTATTGAGATTTATCTGAAAGGAGTCTCCAAGTCTACTTTTACAGTCTCCATTTTTGATTACTAAAAGAATTGGGCATACCTGAATTTAATATTGAGTCCTACCCACATATATTGGAGTAAATGGATAAAAACGGTCTCATTTTACAGAAAACACTCTACATTTTAACACAGTGGTGGAATATTGCATATATTTTATTGTATTTATTCAAAATTGTATGATAAATAAGGATAAAAAGTCAGTTTTTATTTGAGAGTCTGTAATTTAGGACCTGTTTGGTGTATGCAAATTTAGACCTTATTATCTTCTTCTTTGTAACATAAATGCAAAAGTGATGGGGTTTTCCTGAAAGCTGAGGTTCTAAGCTTTCAAACAATAGCATATGTATGTATGTTTGTGATGCACAACTTATAGATTTTTTAAAAATGATTATGATTATGCAATATTGTACCCGCCAGCGGGTACGCAGAGCGTAAGTGGTTAATAAAAAATAAAGAAATAATACTGCAAAACATTAAATAGAAAAGCGTGTTGATTTCATGTCAGTGCAACTTTTAGTTTAAAATTTTTTTTATTAAAAACTGTATTATTATTATTATTATTATTATACTGTATTATATTAAATAGGAAAATAATGCAACATAGAAGCTTCACCAATACTTTTCTTTATCCCTCTGTAAACAAAGATTAATGTTTCATAATTTAGCAAATTATGCAAATGAGATGTGCCAGATGTTTTAAGGGAACCGTTTTCACATTGTGTCCAATGCGACAAAACAAATCTAAAAAAAGAGTAAAAAATCTCTCTCTACTAAATACCGAATTATCTTGTTATTTAAGAGAATAACAAATAGGAATTCTTCAAAGATGAGATATTAATGCTCGGTCAACTCTTCTTCAGTGCTGTGGACTGAGAGGAATTGACTGAGGCAGCATATGTTTGTGTTTATGGTGTGAGGTTTAAAATGGAGAAAAACTTTCACAGTGACAAAATTAGATGTGATTATCGCTCGCTAATGTTTCCACATTCATCCACAGGAAAGTGTGTGTGCGCGTGTAAACAGGCTTAGCGCTGCATGTGTTAATCGGAGGCAATGTAGGAGCCCTCCAGTTGGTCTTGTGACCGCGTGGATGTCTAAAATCACTGATTTGCTGGTTTCCTGTGCGAACAGATAAATGCCACCATATTCTGCGTTTGTTTGAGTTACTCATAAAGTCTGGATCTTGCAGGGTCAGCATTCATTCATAACTGGGAGCGAATGCTCGTGTGTGTGTTTCTGTTTGACCGACGGAAAGGGACGGAGAAGTCACCCGACCATGAATCATTTATTTGTCTGACATTATCAACAAGTGTGCAGTGTTTTAGCAGTGCATGCGTGAGGCTCTCTAAGTGCGTGACCGGGCAGGAAATAGCGTGCATAGATGCCAGTAATTTTGGGTTTTGATGTGAGTTTGACAGTGAGAGTATTTCTATGTCATCTCTTATGTAAGGGTAAATTCAAGCTCACCTTGGCACGATCAGGTCGATTTCATTCTCAGTCATGAGCAACTGTCATGGAAGCTTTTTTTAATTGGATAAAATATGGGATTTAGTTCAGAATTAATGGGATGAGATCGATTCATGCAGTCTTTATATATATATATATATATATATATATATATATATATATATATATATATAGCTCAATATAA
>JAUCMU010000030.1:7186182-7201624 GCA_032275025.1 Enteromius treurensis
TTTTTTAATAAATCTGCAAAAATGTCAACAATTCAGTGTTTTTCTGTCAATATGGGGTGCTGTGTGTACATTAATGAAGGGGGAAAAAGGCTGCAATATAACAAAGAGTGAAAAATGTAATGGGGTCTGAATACTTTCCATACCCAGTGTAAACTAAAAAACTATGCAAACAAGCACACCACACTTTCAAAAAGTAATGCATGCATACATGGCAAATTTCAGTCTGCAGAGTATCTGAGCTGCAGAGTGTGTTTGGAGTGCACATGCTTGGCAGAAAACACCTCAGGCTACATCGCTTGGCTGGACTGATGATTTCCACCAGCTCTCCAGACAGATCTCCCTCTCAAAGGCCAGCTGAGCTAACAGGGAATGTCAGTCAGCAGGGGAGAGAAGGAAAAAGAAGGGGAGGGGGGCGCTTTGTCTGTAGAAATCAGGTTTCTTCTTACAAATTCACTCCATGCAGGCTCTTGCCAGAGTCTATTGGACAGGTAGTCCAACGGTGTTAAATTACATCAGCAGAGACTGAGATCTCCATCAGCACTACAGACACCGAATCAGCAACCGTAATGAAAGAGCATTTTGATTATGACAGATAGGTGTGTAATATACTTGTTCAGCTGTGCTCAAATTAAACCTGCATTCCATCTGATGCTATGCTTACATTTTTGGACTTCTTAGTCATCTCATGTTTACTTTCACTCTATTTCTGTGTTCAACAGCCAGGAAACCCAGAAAGCGCTGTTGATTTTGTGCAAAACATTTTTAACAGATTTTTATTTATCACACATTTACAAGCATCCACACATTTGTTTCTGCATTAATATAGCCATAACGCTAATAGTGATTCAGTGGGACAATGCAGGCTATGAAAGGCCTAAACCCTACGCATCTGCTTAACTGGATAGAAGTTCTGCAGGCTGGGACTCAAAGGGATTCCTGACCCCAGTGCAACCCCTGCTCCAGAATGACAACAAATCAGACCCTGGTAGCCATCAGTGCAAACTTGTGACCTACATCTGCACTTGTTAATAATACAAACCACTACAAAATAAGGTAAAAATGTGCCGTAATTTAACCACCTGTGCTTCCAGGTTCTTCAAAAATGCCCAGTTTTTTTGGATATGGACTTATGATATAACAAGATTTTATAGAGACATTTTCTGACTCAAGAGTGAAAAAAAAAAAACAATTAAAAATAATTGCTGCTTTATTTATTACAATTCCATTGTGTAATTGTGACCTCTATTTGATGTCTAGATAGGTCATATTATTATTTTATTATAATATGTTACAATTATTATAAAGACCTGCATTAAATTGACTAAAAGTAAATTTTATAATATGTATTTCAAATCAATTTTGAACTATCTACTAAAAGAATCCTGGAAAAACTTTATTTCTCACAGTTATGACTACTGCAATTTTATTCTTATAAACTTAGCTATTTCTTATAGTGTGACTATATCTTATAATTATGAAGTTTTGTCTCGCAGTGTTATTACTTCATGCAAGTGTGTTTTTCTAATGGAAACTTTATAACTCATAATTTCATTGGTGGTGTTACATAAATGTCTCATTACTCCCATTATTATCAGTAGTAGTATTGTCTCTTACCATTCCTTATTTTAACCTTTAAAACACAATTCCTTTTTTATTCTAAGAATACTTTGAAATCTTTGTGACAAGAAATGTCAGATCTGATAAGTCTTGAAATTCAAGCCACCATAGTGTCATATTTCATACAGTACATTGTAATGGTGGATTAATAACAAACCATTCTCATGATTCAGTAAGTGAACACCTATTTGCAAAGTCATCTGATCCAAGTGCTTTTGTGCATTTAGTTGTTTAGCCTATTAATGCATTTTTGACATGACCATTGCACATTATAATGACGCATAATGATCATGGCCATCCACACGTACCCGTTACCTTTAGCCATATTAAGGAAGCTCTTACGCTGCATCAGCTAACAAGCATTTAATCGCTTCTGTATGCAATTTAATCCGCTTTCTACATGCATTTCGTGTTTATGAGCTGCTCTGAGCTGGTGAAATGGACACATCTCCACGAAGCTCCGCGTCTGCGGGCCTTGCGCAGAGAATAACATTCCCACTGCAGCACTACCGCTTGTGTTTACGCGTTCAGACCTTATACTATTATGAAGCGGTTTAACGATGCCCGAACGCGTTCGTATCTTGTGCTATCGACACCTAAAAGCGACACGAAATCGACCAAAACGCACTGAAGTCCCATCGCTTCACCACACCTAGCAACAGCGCCGCTGCGACGCAGGAAGTGAGTACTGTGGAGCGCGCGAGCCGGCCATTGCTGCGCGCGCTGCAGCGGCACAGATTGTGCTTCCGCGAGCGCACTTACCGATGTGATTATCCTCGATATGCACGATGAGCTCGGCCAGCGACTCGAAGTGCAGTCCGCAGCCCCCGAACTGGCAGATGTTGGAGAAGAAGGAGGCGGCGGCGATACCTGTCATGGTCTTTGCTACATTGAGGAGCAGCAGCACGGCGCGAGCGGAAAGGAGATCGCGCGCACGCACGCACGCACAGTCAGATAGACAGATAGACAGACAGACAGCGGCGGCAGCAGCAGCTGGAGCAGCGCGAGAGAGAGAGAAAGAGAGGAGGGCCCAAAACGTAATACCTGTTGATGTGAAATACTGCACACTAGTTCTGCTCCATGAACCGCTGTGCGTGTGTTTATGGGCGATTCTTAAGTTGAAATCTTTTTTTAAAAAAGAGCACTTCTTCAAAATATTACGTACTAGTCATGGCTGTGATAGAATACTATAACTTGCAGCTTAAAGTGACCCTGGACCACAAAACCAGTCAGCACGGGTATAACTGTAGGAATAGATTTTTTCCTTTATGACAAATATATTTTGAATATTAAGTAAATATCATGATAAAATTTCAACCGTAAAATGCAGTACAACTTAATTTTCGATCAGTAGTATGTATTGCTATAACTCCAATTGAACAAATTTACAGGCGATTTTCTCAGTATTTATGTTTTAGTTTTTGTTCTCCCTCAGATTTTAGAATTTTAAATAGTTGTATCTCAGCCAAATATTGTCCTATCCTAACACACCATACATCAATGGAAAACTTATGTATTCAGCTTTGTATAATTAAACCTTAATTAAAAGACCGTTATGACAGGTTTTTTTGTCCAGGTTCACATACATTGACCTATATATTGATTTGTAACATGTTTATGTATTACAAATTTTATACATGTACAAATTTTGATTTTAACAATTATAACCTCAACACTCTTAAATTTAGCAATTAAAGAAAAACTGTTTAGAACTTATATAATTTAATATAACTATATAATTTATAAATTAATAAGCTTATAAATTAGCCTTAAAACAAAACTAGAATAATTGTTATTTATATATATATATATATATATATATATTTTTTTTTTTTTTTATTTATTTATTTTTTTTTTTAATGGTTAGACTTTTTTGTTATATTAGGCCTAAGTTTTGTTTATTAGATTACTTTTCTCTCTAGGGGGAAAAAATCCCTTGATTGAGCCGAAACGTTCAGAATATCTTTTATTCGTAATGTGGCCATTATTTTAATTTTTACAAATTCATCTTTATATGACTTCGTTTTTTACATGTGGTTTGACAGTGTGGATTTTTTTCTTGCAAAGCGTGAAACCGACATTGCTTGTGTTTTACAAATACAGGCAAACAAACAATGAATAAATATTCTGTGGTTGGTGGAGGTATTTTAACATGGTCAGACTGCGTATGCGTTTCTCATTAACAAACGTGATAAAAAAGTTAGTGTAAAATGTTAAATAACTGTAAATAACTGTTCACAGGAAGTAGATGCAGTGCAGTAGAATTCCACATGGGAGCAGTGTAGAATTACAAACAAATACGCCTCTCTACAGCTCTCTGCAAATGACGTTTGATATCCTTATCAACTCCAAATTATTAAAAAGCAAAACAACCTCTTAATAAACATCGTAAAACCACAGTATAGTACTTTTGCGTTGCACTTTATACGATTTAACCAAGTTAAACTTTATAAAGGTGTCTAATGAAACATTTAATTTAATTTAATTTAATAAGTAACTACATGCACTTTATGGTTAACATTAGGCTTTGGTTTAGGGTTACTTGCATGTAATTATGCATGATTAATTGTTATTACAATAGTAAGAAGGCTACGTGGAACAAGGACACCTTAAAATAAAGTGTTGCCTTTTTTTGTTAATAATAATAAAAAAAATAATTTAATAATAAATCAAAATAGAGCTAAATAAACTTAAAAGAAAAAACTTATGAATGCGCTTCTAAACTAGCTTTTTTATGATTTATGTTGAATTGAAGGTGGTCCAGTGTATTCTGTTTTCATATATATATATATATATATATATATATATATACATATATATATATACATAGTTTTATAAATTAAAACTTGAATGATTTTGAGCTACAGTATGATCATTAAGCTCCCAAAGTTGCTCCTGAAGCTCCTAAAATCAACGTCACTGTTTGTTTGTTTGATCAAGCTTCTCATTCTGCTCAGGTATTCCCCCATTTGGCATGTTTGCATACAGTATGTTCAATATTCTATAAATTTAGCCACAAATACTGTACATGGACTTCTAGAGTCAGAAAGGCTTTAGATGGCTGTGTGGTCACACAGATGACTTGATCACTGTAGTGTTTCTCTATCAGTAATAGAAAGCCCCAGTGGTATGGACTACATTATGGCTGTTTTCTTTCCTTTTGCTCGCGTTCGCATCCATGTGCTTCATCCCTCTCTCCCGCTCTCTCACCGCCTCTGTTTTTCCATGATTTCCTGTTCACGTTTGTTGGCAGAGGTTGTTGGTGCTGGTGTTGTGCCCGGTACTGTGTAATGGGGACCTTGTTGGGTTGGGCCCCATTTACTCACCACAGCCGAGCGCAGCATGGGCAGCTGTGCACCCTGATCGCCCTGCTTTTTCCAGCAGCGCTGGAGCACGCTGTGGGACATGTCTGTGAAAGCATTACATCATTGACTCGCTCTGTTTTGAGGCTCTCCAGAGCTTACAGCCTTCAATTTTGCTTTCAATTCTGTTACCCTTCAGATTTTTACAAATAGTCAAATTTGTCACCCTGAGACTTTGCGTTTGTTGATGAGATTCAGATCCTTTTGCTCGGGGCCATATTTTCAGGGAAAAGTTGCATTTTTAGTATCTCGGAAAACACTGCAAACTTGGTGTATATGATGTCAGCAGGAAGTAGCTGGCCTAAAATTGCAAAAGGTATAAAGCCTAAAGTATCGTATTTGACACATACAATTTTAAGACCCAACATGATCAAAACGTATTCTACACGATGTACTAAAAGCCTAATTCCAACAACATCCCACTTTAGGTCATGGTCAAGTTTCTTTTTGCTTTGAAATAAAGTAAACATGATTAAAAATGAAGTAAACATAATACATTTAATGCTCTTAGTAATATTTCATGATTAACACTTAACTGGGCTGAAGGAACAAGGTTTAATTGATTATGCATGCATCATTTGGTACTTTGACACCGTATGAGCCATAAAAGTCAAATGTATTAAATATGATGCAAAACAAATAAATATCTGCATATGTACACTTTATAAATATGTTGTGTGTGTAAATAGATAGATAGATTGATATTGTTCTGTAGATGTAAACTAGACAAAAATACTTCTCTACTCTTCATTTACGTCTGTTCTGTTCACCATATTGTCTTAACTCTTGTTCAAGACCACACAAATAGCATTTATTCTGTGATGACTGATAGGGTAAAGACACTGGCAATGAATATGTTGGTATTTCAAAGGTCCACAAAGTGTAATTTGGTCTCCTAATGTTACCAAGCGTAAACCCCCAGACCCCATTAAGGAAGCAAATGACATAATGTTCAGACTCAGAACTATTACAAATACTGGCTTTCCCTCGTTGGCAGCGGAAAATGCAGAATTTAGAAGCAAATGGCATCGTGCCCTCACCGCTGTAGTCATAATGTAGAAACTACTCAGAAATGCTGTCCTTCATTATGTAATGGCTGCATTGTTCACTTCAAATGGTTCCAGTGCACATTTAGTTGGTATTGGCATTATACTGTGCTGTGTGGCTTTTAAACTCTTGGTACAGTGGCAGGTAGGCCTGTGTACAATATTTGTCAAAAGGTTGCCAGGTTTTGAAATCACATGCAAGTCCTTGGGTTTTTGGTTTTATTTGTCCTGATTGGTAAATATAATATAAATTACTATAATTATAATTATATATCAATTATTATAATTGCTCTTAAGCCCAGTTTATCTTTTAGACCCACTATAAATGCTCATGTAAAGTCATAAATATACTTTTTGTAAGGGCTACCTGTTAAACAAGAAACGACCAATCATAAACTGACCATCTTTAAATATTAAAAAGAAACATTTAACACAAAGGTGTTGTTTTTTTCAGCATTTGAGAGTACATGTATTATATGGAGTGAAAGACAGACTTTTTTTTACAGTTATTGTCCAAAAAGTATGTTTAGGACAAACGGTACAGTCAGAAATAAGCCCAAATGATTTATAAGATCAAGACGAGAAGTCATTTAAAGTCACAAAGTAAGTAGTGACAGATCTTTTCTATATTTTTCTGTATTTTAATACAGAATAGATTATTGAAGAATTTACTCTTTTTACGGGAAAATCCAGTTATGATATTCTTTTAAATTAATTAAAAAAAAAAAGCATAAATAAAGTATATATAACATTGATTTAGATGGTGTGTAGTAGTTTACATTTATTGTCGACTTTATACAGTTTGTGTTCAATTATTGCATCACTAATATGCAAATAAAAACAATACATTCCATTTTCCTTGTAAATGTAAAGCATGAAACCGTGATGTGAAATCCAGAAGCCTGATGTTAAAAGATCTGGCTCAGTGCAGATGACCTCTTGTAGCGCTGAGTAAAGCCTCTCTTTTGGGTGACACCACTTCCTTTGACATTTGAATCAAGTGCATGACATATTTCCATAAAAAATAATGTTTTGCTTCTTCCTAAAAGTGTTCTCTTGTGGTGGACCACCACTTTGAGCGAAACAATGAGTATAGTTGGGGGAGTAGGCATGTTATTACACAAAGCTGTATAATTCAACATTTCCAGCGCTGCAGGCACTTCAAGACATGAAGATGACTCAAGTGAGAGAGGATGGAACATTCTGTTAAGATCAAACAGCCAATCCACTTTCTTGCTCTGTCTAGATATCATTCTTAGAATCATTCAGACCTTATGCAAAATGCTGCCTAAACAAATCTGATTTAAGAATTCAAACAGACGTGTTCTTTTTTGAGAGGCGCTTTATAGTTGGATTCAAGTGAATGTTAAATACATCTTGAATTATGACATAATACTAGATTTAATAACTGCCAAAATTAGATGCACTTCTGGCTCTTATAATACAGTACATGGTTACATGACATGGTCAAACACACACACACTGCTCTGCTGCATCTGAATGGGTTTGTTTGGATGAACTAAATCCTGAACAAATTCTGTAAATATAGACATTAATTATTTGTTCTTACCCAGCAAGGCCTTTATTATACCACTGACATTCGATACATTTATTTTCTGCTTTTGAGCTGAGGGGATATTGTTTGTTTTAGTTGTTTGTTTTACATCTTCAGGTATCAAGTAAATGCATCTTAATTTAAGAATTTTTAGATATTTTAACTAGAAACAAGACAAAAATACTTTTTGCAGTGTAGAAGTGCAGTTTACTTTCTAATATGTACATTTAAAAAAATATATAATAATTAATTAAACAAAATCATTTATAGTATGTAGAGCTATGCGTGTGGGGGTTGAACTGATTGTAACCATTCCAATCTTCTGAATGGAATTAATCCGCTCCTGCCTGGGATATGTTCACCATCAAATGTAAATTTAGTTCGGTCCAAGGTCAACTGAAGTCAAAGAGCTGATTAAACACATGATCTCCCGCTTGTGTTTGTTGACAATGAACCTCATTTTAAATGAGGTTTTCTCAAGTTTTCTGTCTCATGTGAATCAACACTCTGATGTCAAATCGCAATCAGGTTTCAGCTGTGCTGTTCTCAAATTGAGGTTCCTGGGATGAGCCGTCGTAAGTACGAATTTCTTATCATTCAGGTTAAATTGAGTTAAATTGATTAATTGACTTTTGTTGGCTGATTATTATGTTAATATTATTATTTATAATCAAATAATGAATTTAGTATTTTATTAAAGAAAAAAGAATAAAAAGAGAAAAAATGTCTTTATATCTTTAAATCAAATGTTTAATTTCAGAATTTTTTTTTTAAAACCAAGTTAGACCTGAATAAAAAAAAAAATTATGACTGATTATATGACTTGGCTATATTTTTGTTGGCTCATTATTATGTTATTATTATTATTATTTATTATCAAATAATGAAATTTGTATTTTATTCAAACAAAATAATGAAAAGAGAAAAATATCTTCATATCTATAAATCAAATGTTTAATTTCAGAAGAAAAATAATCTAACCCAATTACCTGATATGAAAAATCCTGACTAATTATATGCCTTGGCTTGTTGTTATTATTTATTATCAAAAAAATGAAATTAGTATTTTATTTAAAAAAAAAAAAGTGAAAAAAGAAAAAGATATTTATATCTTTAAATCAAATAGTGATCTTCAGAAAATAAAAATTAAAACCCAATTAGACTTGCATAAAAAATAATGACTGATTATATGACATGACTATATTTTTGTTAATATTATTAATTATTATTAAACAATGAAATCAGTATTTTATAAAAACAAAACAATTAAATAAATAAAGAATGCAAAGAATAAAATATCTTTATATCTTTGAATCAAATGTTTAATTTCAGAAAGAAAATTTGAAAAACCCAGTTAGACCTGACATAAAAAATGATGACTGATTATATGACTTGGCTATATTTTTGTTGGCTGATTATTATGTTATTGGTATTATTATTTATTATCAAATAATGAAATTAGTATTTTATTCAAACAAAATAATGAAAAGAGAAAAATATCTTCATATCTATAAATCAAATGTTTCATTTCAGAAGAAAAAAAATATAACCCAATTAGACTTGATATAAAAAATACTGACTAATTATATGCCTTGGCTAATTTTTTGTTGGCTGATTATTATGTTGTTATTATTTATTATCAAAAAATGAAATTAGTATGAAAAAGTAGTATGAAAAAATAGTGGAAAAAAAAATATATATATATATCTTTAAATTAAATTTATTTTGATTATTTAATCAAAATAGTTATATTCAGGGGGAAAAAAACTAAAACCCAATTAGACTTATTTATTAAATAATGAAATCAGTTTTTTTTATAAAAACAAAACAATTAAATAAATAAAGTATGCAAATATATTTAAAATATCTTTAAATCAAATGTTTAATTTCAGAAAAAAAGTTAGACCCAATTAGACCTGACATAAAATACTGGTTAATTATATAATTGTTTTTCTTGGCTGATTATTATGTTAATATTATTATTTATTATCAAATAATGAAATTAGTATTTTATGTAAATAATGAAAAGAGAAAAAGATCTTTAAATATCTTCAAATCAAATGTTCAATTTAAAAAAAAAAAAAAAAAAACTGACATAAAAAAGAGCCTTTTTCACCTTTTCCTTGCAATCTGAATTCAGCTCTGCTAGACGTTTGGGGACAGACTAACCTGCCATGCATTAGAGATAAAATCCTTTAAAGTGTGGGGTCAGTGACCCATCACTGACTGTGCACTTATGCCACTTACTGCACAGCTCTCCCGCGGGATGATGTCTGGATGGCTGGGAGAAATATATAGACCATAAAGGAACAAAACCTGTCATAAAGCTTTGATTAAGGCCCAGGTTAAAAGACACAGGCAAGCGAAACGGCTGAGTTACGACAGCAGTTGAGGCTAGCATTATTGTTCCCGTGACAGAGCTCTTAGCACGGGTGGCTCATTGTAAACAGCTCTTTTCCGAGGAGCAGACAGTCATTAATCGCCAAAGCAATCCCAGACTCCTCCAGTGTACCCTCGACATCAGAAATCACACCGCCGCCACCAGCGTATTCGCTAAAGCTTGAAAGGTTGTGACTCTGTCTACTCTCAGCAGCTTGTGACTCTTTTTATTTTTACCCTATAATGGCTGATTTGTCAGTTTAACAGCTACGATCAACCTTGTGACCATTTTCTTTGCTACTGTCTCTTACAGGTAAAAAATATACTCATAAAATGACCGTATTTTAAATTAATAGTTCTAAAGCAGTTTTAATAGCTCCATTATTGTGTTTTTAGAATGTTGTATACAAAGGTTCTGGACTCATTAGTCAGTAATAATGGTTCTGATGCTGTCAGTGCATTGGATCAAACTTATCTCCCCTCACATTTTCTAAATTCACTAAGAAAATCTGTGAAATAGCAGTAAACAGATTTTAAAAGTCAAAATTAATATTACTGCTGAATCACCCTAAATAGTTGAATTTATACACTCTCAGAAACAAAGGCACAAAAGCTGCCACTGGGGTGATACCTTTTCAAAAGGTAATTTTTTTAATATGTACACTTTAGGTATTTAATAGAGACCCTTTTGGTACAAAAGTGTACCTTTTGAAAGTTACCGCCCCAGTGACAGCTTTTGTACCTTTATTTTTTGAGAATGTAACAAAATGTAATTCAGTTTTTGCGACTAAAGAACAAAGATTCAAAGTCATTGACTTCCGTTTTTTTCTGTATTATGGAAATCAGTGACTAATACATTCTTTGAAATATCTTCTTTTTGCTCAGCAGAAGCAAGAAACTCATCCAGATAAGGAACAACATGATGGTGAGTAAATGATGACAGAATGTTCATATTTGGGTTATTGAGTTATTCCTTTAATCTAGTTACATAATCTTAACAAATGGAACCTTATTTTAAAGAGCTATCAGTAATTTTCTGTGTGTCATATTTTATTTTGTTTGCCAACATTTGACTGTACACACTGTGAATTATTTAATACTATATGTTCTGTATCACTGGCACCTGTTTACAGTTAATGTCACAGAAATAAACAAATTGTTTTGTTTTGTTTGTCCTTCTATGCCACCTGCATCGCATTACGTCTGCCTGGCAATCATGTGCAGACAAAGGTCAGAGCTTTGATTCTGTAACACCATCTTCTAAATTCAACACTTGCAGGTAGACATAATCCAACCAATAATTTATTTACCCCTGACACTTTCATTATTTAGTAAGCACAGAGGCACTGGCGAGATGGGCACAATTAACAGACCTGGATAACTGAGCTGGGACGTTTGGTGTCTTTAGTCTGTGAGCATTACGTCTCCTGTCAGAAAAAATAAAAGGGTCAATCAAAATCGTTTCAGCATAATATACAGCATAACAGGTTAGTTGTAAATGAAAATATTCCGAAATATTTTAGTACAGCTATGTATAATTTATTAATATTAATTATTCAAGTGTTAGCTTCACAATAATGTCATAATAATTTACCTGAGCTCTTTATTTATTTGCTTAATTGTCACTGTAATAAAATAATCAGTTCTATCTTATGATAATATATAATGTTTATGACTAACTCGCTGCTGCGAACAACAATAACAGCTTGAAGTCTGACAGATGTTGGTTGGTGTTGCTGTCCGGACGCCACACCCACTGGGCCTGACCCCGCCCCGCCTGCCCAGCGCGCCCCGCCCCTACGAGGGACCGCAATGATTTAGAAGTTCAGGAATCCCACGTGACGTCACCAAAGGGTGATGTAATGCTTCTCTAAATAGATCGTATTGTAATCTTTCCTCAGTCCAACGTGGTTCCTTCAGAAAGTGTGGTGCATCTTCTCCAGACTTCTGCGGTGAGTTGTTTGAGTTGTTTTTCATAGCGATACATCCATTCCTCCGCGTTCGCATGCACTTACCGGAGTCGGTGCCATTGAAATCACCATTCTCTTGAGCCTGAAGAAGTGACAACTTGTTAGGGATTCACATATACGAATTCCAAGTACTTTTATAGAGTCTGTCTGAACGCGTCTATTAAAGTCGTTTCGCTTCATGCAGAAAACACACTGATCAAGACGAATCCTTTTCGGATCTCCAGTGATTCTTTGCATGTAACAGCTTTGCGTTTTGAACACCCAAACTGCGCGTTAAGGTTTGCGTCGCGTTAAACAGCAAGCTCCCTCTTGATTCTCATCTCAAGCTTGTATTGCTGTATGTTGCAAAACTTTACGCGGAGTTATTAGTTTGCGCGCACGAAGCTGTCAAACACGATCGCTGCGTTACTACAGTTTTTACTTCGCTTGTGCGTGCATGTGTTTGTATGTGCATGTCTGTGGCAAGCCAAACTAACACTTATTCCTTTATCCAACTCGTTTTTGTTACTAGTATTTATTTCTACATGCTAATAAAAAATGTAGGCTAGTCGAAACAAGTAGCCTATATTTCTTAATTGTATTAATAACTACTGCATTATTTATAACCTACTCTAGTTATTAGTTAACAGCATCTGTTCTAGCTTCTCTAGCATCAATAATTTCGTAGATACGTCCAGACTACTGTTTTTAGCTTATAAGTAGCTATAAAGTTAATATGAGCAGAAAGCAGTTCTACTATGTTACGTGTAATAATTCAAATCAGTGCTAGTGTATCATAGGTGCTGAGGATTAATAAATAATTACAGTACTATTCATTCTGGAATAGATAGCAGGAGTAGTTGTTGTTAAATAGTTATTACTACCAATATAAACAATAAAAAGCAAGTGTAGTAAATAATAACAGCTGGAATGGGTTTCACCAACTTAATATGGAATACATAACGATGTGATACGAATACTTGATATCTAAACCAGACACAAATCGTACCCAGTAGCCAAAATGCTATTTGATTTCAGTAACAATTAAATAGTTAAAGGAATAAGCAATGAATATGTACTAGTCACTTATCGAAAAATATATTTGTCACTATTTGATTATTTCACAGTTTAAATAAGAAATAAAAAGACTACCAGTTTAAAGGAATAAATGTTAAATTGGCTTGCCACAGCGTATGTGTGTGTGTTGTGTCCCGTTCGCGCTTTGACACAAGTGTTCGGCATTGTTCCTCTGAAGCGGTCCGGGAGAATTAGTTTGTAACGTTGAGCCTGTTTTGTTTCATTCATCAACATGCAGAAACTGAGGAACTTAGCTCGCCTCTGAATACCACTGCACCTCTGTTATCCCGTGTCGTTCAAGAGCTATCGAGACTGTCAGAGGGGTACAAGTCCAGTCCGCTCTTATATGATAAAAGAATGGTTGACTTCAAGTATGCACGCGCGTTTGACTCTGCGCACTGAATCACGCGTTTTATTTTCTAATTATTGTGACAAGACAGCAGTGTGTCGAAGCATGACGTCATAATGCAGGCCAGTCAGACTGTTTGATTAACCGTCGAGATATTGAGGGTTTTAGTGGTTTGTGCTGACGAGGCAAACTCTTTTATAAAAGCCTGAAGGCTTACAAGATTTTAATCCACCGCCACGAAGTTTGCCTGGGTTCAATTTTCACAACGCAAATCCATTACAAATGGTAAAAAGTTAGGCTATGAGCGTTCTGTTTACAGATAAACTAGCTTCATACAGGGAGGGAAATTAAAATATGTTTAAAGTTCATTCTGGCTCATTGCTTCTAGATCAAATGAGTAGTTCACCTAAACATTTGCATCGTCTTCTCACTGTCATGTTGATACAAACCTGCATTAGTTTCTGTGAGACGCAAAAAAATATTTTAGGCAGTATGACAGCTCCAGTCACTTTCATTATTAGGGGGGGAAAAAAACAATGAAAGCAAATGGTAACTGAATCTGTCAGTCCCTGATTGTGGTCCACATAAGAAAGTACGCTGTTTGAGTTCAGGAAAACATATACATACACTTATATATTTATTTATTTGAACCATTTATTATAATTATCTGTGAAATACCATATTGTCTTATCTCATAAAATTGGATGACTTGCATTGGAAAAAATGTCAACATGACCATTTTAAAGATTACTTTGCTCTCTGGTTTAATTAATCCAGCTCGCCAAGTGAATTAACCTGAATGGGAAAATGTTATAGATATATTTTCTGTATTAACTTCATACATTTGCTTTATAATATGTAGTGTGTGTACAGTAGGTGTTCCCTTTATGTGTTTAATAAAATGAAAAAGTGAATACAAAAAATTTGTTTATTAATACAAGTATAAAATTTAGCATGCAAGTCATCTTTATTGGTATGCTAACACGGCAGTGAAAATCTTTTTCATTTTAAGTCTGATCATAAGGTGTGTCGTTCACTGAACAACAACAACATACGTTCATATTTCAAATGTTTGCGCCTCCGATATAAAAGTAAGCCTGAAGTTCTCTCTCTGTAAGTTTATGTTTGTGAAGATGTGATGACTGACAGTGATTGAAGGTTACCTTTGTGGGCCCCTTCGTCTGTTCATTATTAGAGGTTTATGGCATCCTTTGCATTGTCTGTATGTTTCTTATTCCTTGCCTCGGGCCCTGTGCTGATCCTACCTTGAACCTTTGCTGCTGAAGGCCTGGAGAGGACTGGGGGAGGTTGGATTTGAATTGCAGCGCAAGTTTGTGCTTGCTGTAGCCCTTCACCACCCTCCTCCTCCCCTCGGCCTGCGCACCATACTGTTTGAATTCAAATATGTACCAGAGGAGTAAGTTCCTCACCGGTTCCCTGTGAAACTGTACTCCGGTCCCCTTAATCCTCCTCGGCTGCCACATCGGGCCACTCTAAATTTGAAGTGTAACGAAATTTCCTGTGTTAAATGAAAACACCATTGAAATAAAAGCCAAGCAGTGTATGACCACCGGTGAGCAAACATCTCGCACCTGGCCTTGTGTCACATGGGGATATTGAGCAGTTTAGGTGGCTAAAAGGCTTGCTCGAGGGTGGAAATGATACGGTAATATTTTTCCTGAAAATGAATGAAGTGCATAATCGTATGTTTAAATGAACAGATTTGATGACAGACTTTGTAGTGCTTCGGAACGTACATAGTGTGAATGTGAAATATTGCTGCAGGGGCCTGATTGTGTTGCACTGTTGGTTTTGCTTTTGGAATTTGGTCATGTGATATCAAAAGACGGCATATCTTAAGTCTGTTTGACAACGCAGGGACACAAAAATTACAGTACATTTTCAAATCTGCACTAATATAAAGAGAAGTTTAGATAAGGCTAATGAAAAAGTGTTAAAGTTAACTTGCAAAACTGACTGTTTACTTTTTTAAATCATGTTTTTGCTTATTGTTTGGATAATTAATCCATGCACCTGATACCAAAGCAAAAGGTTTGTTAAGGTCTTGGTAATCTTTCATTTAGACAAAAAAAAATAAAAAAAATAAT
>JAUCMU010000030.1:7201724-7236955 GCA_032275025.1 Enteromius treurensis
TATATATATGACTTGCTCCAACTCTGAAACATTATCTGTTGCTTGAAGATTTTTAAATAGAAACATCACATGCTGTCAAGCGATAATATGTGTGTGTGTGTGTGTTCTATGCATATTTATTATGTGTATATATAACACACATACAGTATATATTTTTAAAATGTTTTAACGTCTACATTTATATTCATAGAATTTAAGAATTTATATTATAAATACATATAGTTAATATATAAGCATAATATATTTGAAATGTATACATACATGTGCATATTTATAGATGCATAATAAATATACAAAGCACACACACACAGATAATGTAAACAAAAACAGTATTTGACAGTATTAATCACATCTGATCAATTCCTGATGGATAAAATACATTTCCATCTTGTTGAATATCCTATTTCACTCAGAAATATGTCAAGTTATGGAAGTGAAATGTTCTCTCTAATTTGCTTAAAGCAATAGTTCACCTAAAAATGAACTTTCTGTCATTCTAATTAACTCACCCTCATTGTATGCCAGCCCGTATTGACTTTCGTGGAACACAAACAAAAATATTTCTGGAAAATCTTGATTACCAAGATTCTTCAAAATATCTTATTTTAGTGTAAGATTATAATACAGGTGGGATTAATAAATGATGACAAAACTTTCATTGTATTGTATTTCATTGTATTTTCATTGAATTATTATCCAGGGCAAAGAAAGAAGTGAAAGCGGAGTAATATAGATACAGTAAAAACTTGTGGATGGAGACGTAACTTTCTGAGAGCTGATAAGCAAGTGACGGAGAGAGAGAGAGAGAGAGAGAGAGAGAGAGAGAGAGAGAGACAGAAAACTGAAAAAAATGAATGTTAGTGGCTTGTCGTTTAGCAGACGTGTTCTTGATGTCAGTTCGCTTACAGAAACACCCTATCCAGACCATGTGTCCCCAAGGGCCGCGTGTCAGAAGCCGCCTGGAGGGGCTCCGTCCCAAGGCCGGACTGTAAGGAAAAAGAAGTCTGGTTAACATAACGGCAAATTTGCATGTTTTGACTGCATGGGAGGAAACAGTTGGCTAGACCAATCGGACAGGAAAAAAAAATGCACATGCAAATCGTGTATGAAAGCGTTCACACAGCGGGGCTCATGCATATCCAGACCTGAAGCATTTGAATTCATGCTCTTCATGTTTTCATCTTTCAAAGTTTTGAACGTGTTTATTTTCCATGCAGTTGGAAAGTGTTTGTTAGCTGTCTAAGCAGTGTGTCAATACATAGCCACAGTCATTAGTCTGTGTTTTGCTGCTGTATATGAAGGGGACTCGACTCTAGCTGTCATGGACTATTACAGCTGTGTCTCATTAGCTGTTGTAGCCCATAATACGGTTACTCTTTTGCACAAAACTTACATAAGGGTGCTGTAAAATTCCCAAAACAGGTGTTAGAAACATTGGTAAAGTTTATGATCACCTGTGATGCACGACGTTGTGAAAAAATAATCACAAGCATTCGCTGGCATCTTATAAGCGGGCCCACACAGAGTCTACATCCATAGAGCGCTAAAGAAAGCTTTAATTGAATATTTTGGTAAGTTTGACAATGTTTTAGCTACCAAAAACGTGTAATGTAGCTCCGGTTGCAGTGTTAGGGAAAGGTATTTAAGCATAACTAATTGGGTTAGTTACTTTTTTTATGGAAAAAATAATTTTTTTGGCAACTGCAAATTAATGCTTTTAAATGCTTTTCCCACCTAAATTAAAATGAATAAGCCTCATGCTAAAAGAAAAGGAAATTTAATTCTGTAAATTAGACGGAGCGGTATATAGAAAATTGCATATGGGAAGAAAGTCCAAGAAAAATGAAACAAATATTATGTTTATCTAAATTTGCTTATTAGTGTGGTTGAATTAGATTAAAGGTCAGCAGCAAAGACATTAGTTAATAAAATAGGATTTTAAGTCATTTGAGATTAATTATAGCAGATTTAAATCATATTCTGGGTTTGCACTTTATTATTATTATTATTATTCATTTTTAAGAATATGGAATAAATGCATGTTCACATTTAGTCTATACTGTAACCAAGTTTACACAGCATACACTACGGTTCATTTCTCTAAACTTGAGGACGAGAGCTGTCAGTCAATAAAAGTAACTCTATATATAACACTGTCTAGTTTACACATTTTACGCTATTCAAATCAAACACAGAATTCCAATGGCCAAGAACAAAAATGCCATTGAGTCAACCCTGGCCTGCTTTTTACATGCTCACAGATTCATTTTAAGAATGCAGGGGTGGAAAGAGGGACATACAGTCAGAATCACAAACCCGGGCACTCTATAGATCATCACTAGGTGAATAGAAAGAGCCGCCCTTGAGGCTGAAGCACAAATGGTGCCTGATATATTACAGCATCGCTCTTTGATCCCCATGGCGACAGTAGTAGAGGGCTCAGCGTGGGCCTACATAAGAAAACCGATGGTGAACTACATCCCATCAGCATCAGAGGAGCGGCCCGATTACACTCCATGTGCGTGAAACTGAATGGCTGGCATACCATTCCATTGTCAGTCTGTCATCCATGGCATTTAGCAGCATCATGGCACTGAGGAAGGGATTCCAGGGCTCATGGTGAGCTGTAATAGAGAGAGAGATTTGTCATTGAAATGTAATCACCTCTTGTAAAACGGACACTAGAAATAGTTCAGAGTTTTGTCATTGTATTGAAACATTTTTACCCTTTATTCCCCTCTATACATAATTTGTCACACTTTCAGTGTTGCCAACTTATTATTGCATAGAGGCAACTACTGTATATATCACCATTAATGATTGATTTTAAAACTGATCTTGGTCAGTAATTGTGGTAATATATTAGATAATATTAAAAAGTTTAATAAAATAAGTTTAAATATCAGTGTTGTAAAATGATCATAATATTCTGAATAAGAGGATATAAACTGATTGTTTAGCTTACATTTTAACCTTTCAGATTAAAATAGTGTTGTTGAATATGATAATTAAAAAAATAAGAAAAAAAAATATTAAAATCAACGTTTTTTCACCAAGTCAAGTGGTGCGACCAGCATGTAGAAAACAAAAATATATATATAATACAGAAAATTATATCATAAAGATAAGTGATATCATATAGTAAATATTATAAAATACCTACTATAAATAATATTGCATATTATAAAATATATATACATAATAAATATAGTAAATATATAAATACATTATTTTTGATACTGATTTGTTTAAAATATTTGTATTATTTTGTTAAGATAGCTTATATCATAGTAAATGATGTCAGAAAGATGCATTATAAACTGATAAATAATATATATATATATATATATATATATACAGTATATATATACTGTATATACACTGAAGCTGTTTTGCTTGGTGCTTACACTGTATTAAATGAAAGCAAAACTTTATAAAGCCAACACGAGAACAAAGAATACATTTCTAAATGTTTAAAACAAGGTTCTTATTTGTCATTGACCCTCCTAATACGAGCTGCTAAAGTCATGGCAGGGGAGGTATAGAACGGACAGTTTAGGTGTCCAAAGAGTTGCTAATGACCAGCAGTTCATTGATACGCTGACCTCAGTGCTGTGTGTCTGGGTTAGCCACAGATTGCGTGCACAACACAGAGAGGATAGTTTACATCTTACCCTGTGGTCAGCGATGGCTCCATGGTGACGAAGGAGCAGGGTGACACTTTAAGGGTCAGTTTTAGCCTCTTAAGCCTCCCTCCTAGAGTTTAGACTAAAGCTTTACGCCTCCTAATGCCCTCTCCCAGGGCATAAGACACTGAATCCTCCCTGAGATTCTGTCAAAGCCTCTTCGGGAACCATGGAGTTGGTTATCACTGGCACACGATACATTAGTGACATAATGTGAGCGGGTCTTTATGCTTCTCAGTCCTGGAGGCACCCCTGATTTGAATTTCTCTCCTTTGCTTTGTGTTCAGGTATATGAGGAGTCAGTGACAGTGATGAACTCCGAGCAGGAAAGGCCGTTCGTGTGCAGCGCCCCGGGCTGCTCTCAGGTGAGTCTGATAAGACAATAACGAAGACGAACAGTCCTGTAACTCGAGAAAGCTCCTTCTCAATGTGAAACTGCACCACTGACAACAACAGTGAAACGCTATCTTGTTGAGGCAAAAAAAAATCCACTGGGTCTCGATATTAGAGTCTTGACTTGAGTCTTGGTATTTCTTTGGATGAGGTAGAATCCTCATAGATATGAAAAATAATCTTAAGAATTCTTAATCTAATTATCCTAATCCATATTTTCAACAGAGTTATTATTTTTCACTGAAATAAAAATTTAAAACCATAAAAAATCCTTTTTTTTAAATGTATAATATACAAAAATAAATAAACAAATAAAAATTAGTGCTGTCAAATGATTAATAGCATCCAAAATAGATTTACTGTGGTTTACTGTGAATGTATTATGTATATATAAATACACACACATGCATGTGTATATTTACAAAAAGTATATTTTTATAGATTTTTTTATAATATTAAAATATAGTGTATGTGTGTGCTAATATATATACATAGAAAATATACACAGAACACAGTTTAACTTTAGTTTAACTTAGTCAAATAACAAAAAATTAATAAAAGTGTAATAAAAATTAACAGAAGCTATACAGACATGTTTAAAACAAAATAATAATAATAATAATAATAATAATAATGGCAAAATTACCCAAAATATCTAAGATTACAGTTTAAACAGAAAATATAAAAATAAAATAAATGTTAAATATTAATAAAGCCTATAATTATATCTAATCATATGATACTAATCTACCACTAGTTTTCAAAATACAGAAAATTATATCATAAAGATAAGTGATATCATATAGTAAATATGATAAAATACCTACTTTAAATAATTTTGCATATTATAAAATAAATATACATAATAAATATAGTAAATATATAAATACATTATTTTTGATACTGATTTGTTTTAAATATTTTTATTGTTTGGTAAAGATAGCTTATATCATAGTAAATTATGTCATAAAGATGCATTATAAACTGATAAGTAAATTGTTTTTGCTTTAGTATCCATAATGATGACCCATTACAATAATGATATTGCTTATGATAAAAAGAAAAAACGGGGGGAAAAATTGAAAATGCCAAACGCCTACTATGATATGTATTAATATTAACAGGGACAGCAAAGTTCTAACAACATGTAAAAATGCTGAAATGACAAATAAACAAACTGACAAAAAACAACAACAACAAAAAATAAAAACAACAAAAATGATTGATGACTGATTTGATGTCATCTGCTAAAGATGAAGCATGTGCTTTTCTGCCTTTTAAAAAGTATATTTATTTTTATCTCCCCTGTTTTTGCATAATTTGCTTATAGCATCAGTGTTTTTTTTATCTTTTCCCCCTTCTTTCTGCAATCAGAACACACCTGTGGCCCATTTTAGGATCACAATCCACCTGTTTTGAACCACTGCACAATTAGACTAGGCCTGTCACAATCTGTTTGAGCAGGCTGGTTCATGTGGACCATTTACAGATACAAAGTTCCTCTCAGGTGCTCTTAAACATCAATTAAGATAATGTAATTACGATAATGAGAAGGTATTTTCAATCAGAGGTATTATTGTAATCTGTTCAGACAGTTTACTGTATGCCTAAGGCTCAGTCCTGTTGTACATGGTGGGAAGTATAACATGGATTAATAAAGTTCTTCAGTTTTTCAAGAAAACAAAATGAAAAGAAAACAAGCCTCTGCTCTTTAATGTGTTTAGTGTGATTAAATCTCAACCAGTTGTTTCCATGTTCTCCAGAGATTCCCTACGGAAGATCATCTAATGATTCATCGGCACAAGCACGAGATGACCCTCAAATTCCCCTCCATCAAAAATGACAACATGCTGTCAGGTGAGACAGACCTCACACACACACACACACACACACAGCTCATGTGTGAGTGTCCGTTTAGCGTCTGTCTTTGATTAGGTGTATTAGCCAGAACGCATGACTTGGCAAATGCGTAGGTGTAGTTTTAAATGCAGAGCCATGTGGCTAAAATAATATTTGTGCTGCGCTCTGCCTCACTACACTAATCCCAGTCATCAACCCGTACCATGAGTTCCATATCAATTGGACCGCCGGCCCTCTCATGGGACGAGGGGAAGGGGAAATAGCGCAGGGAAGAAAAGAAAATAAGCCTCAATAACTATGATGAAAAAGTGGAGGGTTGCATGTTTAGAGATAGAACACGAACTAACCAAAGCTGTGTATTTAAGGCTTGGTTAAAAAAGGCAGCCTTTTTTGGTGTATCTGACGTAAATATGTTTAATGGACATCAAAGAACACATGAATACATGCAAAGCAAAGCAAAGCAAAGCAAAGCAAAGCAACGCAAAACAAAGAAACAAAAAGCACAACAAGAAACAAAACTGTGTTTTTGTTTAGCAACAAAACAGATCAGTATTTTTGTTTAGTTTACATCTACAAAACAGCATAAATATATCTATTTATCGATCTATCTAGTCATTTTGTATAATATCTTTTAGAAATTTATATAAATAAATCATGTACACTTTTGTTTGTCCACTCGATCCACTCGAGATGTGGTTTGAAATCCAATTAAAATCAGATTTTTGTAATTGACTTGCAGTCATGCAAGATCTTGCATGTCAGATCAGATTTCATGTACTTTTTTGTCACTCAAGATGCCTACTCTTGCCCCAAATATTGAACTGTGTCATTCACCTTATGTTGTATTACAAATAAGGAAAGAATAAGGAGTTACAGACACGAATATGTAAAATACAGTAATCACTAATGTTTTCTAATGTACAATAATCATACAAATCCTCAAATTCTGTCCTATTTTTCCACTGTGAATGTAGAAGAAAGCAGAACTTTCAAAATTATGAAACCTATGTCCTATAGATTATTATCAGATTTCTGTGATATTTAAGATTTGCTATCTGATTTATTATAGAATTAACTGTATTATGAGTTATTGTTGAAATCATAAATATAAAGATATATATTTATCTTATTTGTTATCAGTAATATGCAAGAGTATTTGCATCTGAATATATCTGTATCTATTTATCTATATGAATATATCTATATATGTATAATTCATCTTCTTCTATCAATATACTGTACACATTATCACAGATCAGGGATCCTTAAATCAACTCTTGACAGGATTGTACAAGTCCTGCATGTGCGCTTCAGTCTAGACTGTAATATTCCTAGTGGGGTTGATAAAGTACAAGATAATGAGTTACTATGTGGTTCCAGTAGCGGCTAGAAATTATCATCCCACCACAAACACAGTAAGAGGTGTGCGGGCGATTTTTCAGTGGAGTGTGTTTGAGGACAAGAGGCTGAGAAAACGAGAGGTACTGAGTGAAGCAACGCATGTGCAACTTCGTTAGCAAGCGAGTAACTGAAAGAAGGGCCTGCATGTAAAAGAATGCGGAGCGAGTGAGAAACCCAAAGCTGATCCCAGAAATCTGATCTGCCACTCTGACAAGGGTAAATAATGAAAAGGACAGAATCACAGCCTGAGTGGAGAGAGACATGGCATGGAGCTAGAAATGCATCCTAGCGCCACGGACCACATGGTCCCGCCAGAAGCTTTTATTTAGCTGTTTGGTTTGGGTTCATTTTGCATGGGGAATTTACTGTGTGCAAAGATGCAGAGCCTTCATCAAAAAACAAACATTCAGAATTTTGTTCATGCAGGTGACAATAGCTAAAATGTAATTTTAGATTTGGGTAAAAATAGAATGTGATAGATCATAAAAATGTGTGTATATGTATATATATATATATATATATATATATATAATTTTTTTTTTTTTTCCGGTGCCTTGCAGCTTTATTCTTATCAGGACATTGTTACATCACCCTGATTAATTTTTACTTTAAAATATTAAAATAATTTTAAATTCAAAAATTTAATTAATTTAATAAAGTGCATTTGTGTCATAAAATGTTTAAATTCCATTCACTTTCATTCAGTCACTATTACGTTACGTCATTGGCTGGCGTCATAGGATCCCGCCTGGGAGACCAATCGACTCTGATCTTTGGAGAAAACGCCTTTGAGAATTGGCCAGTGGTTTTTGCATGCCTAGCCACTCCCCCACACATACTGGTATATAAGATGAAGGCATGCAAACCACCATTCGTTTTCTACTTCTGAGCCAATCTATCGTGTGAAGTTGGAGAAGGAGAAAAGGAAAACTACTTGCTGTTGAGATCCTCGGCCGGAGCAATTCCTGCGTCTTTTTGACCGTGTGCTTCTGGGTGCAGGAGTCCCCACGGACTCCTGACCTCCCAATTCCAAGTCCCGTAGAACTTCCGAAGGATGGCGCCGGTGCGTCCCACGGCTAACCCTGCATCTCCTTGGGAGCCCTAGAAGAGAATGAGATGTCTCTTGCTGCATCAGAGAAGGGGATGTTGCCGAGGGTGCCCCCCAGCAGCTTCCACACGTGCTCCATACCAGGCAGCTCAAAAGGAGGTAACACCTCAGCGGGGGCGTTGAACCAGCCACCATAAAGGTGTGCAGCCCGTCTCAAATCCGGCCGCTGCTATGTCTTCTTGGAAGACAGCGAAGCGGCCCTGAGATGGGCTGCCCAGAGATGATGGACATTGTTCTTCGGGGGACCTCAACATCTGTGCCCCCAGCCTCAGGGGAGGGCAGATTGCTTTCTCTCTTGCTGTCGCCGCTGACCCATGAGCCAGTGGTACCCACCCAGTCACCAAATCCAAATCTCTGGGCCCCAAGGGGTTTTTACTGCCCCTATTTCATCCTACCCTAGAAGAACAGTGGGTTATAGCCAATCCTGGATCTGTGTGTTCTGAATTGGCCCGTTCAGAATGTTAACCCCAAAACACATTCTATCCTGCATTCAACCTCAGAATTGGTTTGCAGCCTTCGACCTGAAGGACGCATCCTTTCATGTCTCGATTTTGCCTCCACACAGACCGTTCCTTCAGTTTGCTTTCGGTACAAGTTCCTCCCCTTTGGGCTGGCCCTGTCTCCCCGCGTCTTTACCAAGATGGCTGTGCACCACTCCTCTGTGGGCGAAGGGCATCTGATGACTGGCTAATTCTAGCTCACTCGAAGGATCAGTTGGAGGAGGCAGACCCGACCCTTGAGTTGCTGGAACTCTGAATAGCTCTTTGTCTGCTTTGGAGGTCAGCAGAAGGGGAGTGCTGTCTCCAAACAGAGGTTGACTCATACCAAGGCCAGGGTAAGCCGTACCCCCTAGGGTAAGAGCCCATTCGACCTGGAGTGTGGCCTCCTCCTGGGCTTTGATGCGCGGTGCCTCTCTAGCAGACATCTGCAATCTTCGTGTGGATCCCGTGGCCTCCCGTGTTTTGGGTAACATCAGGTAATTCTGGGAGGCCTTGGGAGGTGTTGGCTTGCAGCGCCATTCCTAAGGGATCCGAGCGCCATTTTCCAGTGTTTCAAGCAGGTTAAATCTGGCTCCTCCGTTGCCCCACAGTTCGAGCTAAGAAGAGTAGTGTGAACTGTGCCCGCCGGAGGGCTTCCTTCGCCATCCTCGGGCTACCTTCACCCTCCTCGCGCCTGGCATTCTTGTCCACGTTTTTTTTCCAATCTTGTTTCACTTATTCTAGTAAGATCTTTCGCACAGGCCTAAAAATCTGTGTGCTCCGCCTCCCCAACCTCTGCTTTTCACATCCCTGGACGGCCCCCTATCTGGCACTCAAGGTGTTGGGAAGCATGCGTTGGAATCTCATTTTGTCTGACACGCTGTCCTTAGCGGCCTGTCAGCATTTGGGCCTCCTATGTGACGCAGTCCGGGTTGTGGTGTTTTCCATAGGGACCTCATGACGTCAGTCAATGATGTAACGTTATAGTGACTAACTGAAAGGGAACGTCTCGGTTACGTATGTAACCCTCATTATGTCCCTCTTGCCACAAGGTTGGACTTCGCTAGGGAGTCAGTTGTGCTCGGCTCCTCAGCAGAAACCTAATGGTGGTGACGCAACGTCTCCATTCCCATAACCGAGATGTTCTCAATGTACTTATGAATAAATTAATAGATATGTACCAAAAATGGGACATTTTTCTTGATAATCGAACTAAATTTTACCTTCACTTTCACTGTAAACAGCTAAACTAACATGCCCTGCAAAATTTTGACAGATATCTTTCTTAAATTTTTCTAGACCAGACACCAACCCCAACACGCTTCTTGAAGAACTGTGAGGAGGTGGGTCTCTTCAGTGAGCTGGATTGCTCCATCGAACAGGAGTTTTGCAAGGCTCAGGAGGAGGAGGACAGCAAACGGGTGAGCTTTTAGTGTAGGTCTCACAGTTGTGAACCCTAATGATCGCTGTCACTATTACCCATCCACCATCACAACGAGTTACTAAAGACTATCAGTTTTGGACAGATCACACATTCATGACAGGCAGGTAAAGGTTCAGTCGCTGAATCAGGTAAAGATACACCCAAAGATCACATGTGGCAGCTGAGCTTCAAACTGATTGACAGTTGTGTTCATAAAGAGAGTTGTTTGTCTTTTTCCAAAACTGTGTGAGCTGCCTATTTGAAGGCATCATAGCCTTGCTTTAGATGTGAGATGCTCACTGACAAAGTGGTTAGGAGATAGCATTGAATATCTCGATTCAAGTCTAAAACCAAAAACACACTTTACATAAGTGACTTCAACTAACCTTTAACTTAAAAATTTCTCTAGACTGTCGTTCTGCCCTGACAGTGACACATCTTGAAATAAGACATGCATGCTAATAACCACTATAGACCCTCTAACCACAATACTAAGAATGCAATATACATTTACAGAAGATTGTAAATAATGTTAAAAATCGTTTAAAGTTAAAAATGAACAAATTTAACCAGTTGTGTGCACTGTAAAAAGATTTGCTATAATTATACAGTTACATGCCACTTACTGTAAATTTATATTTATCAAATGTATTTATTAAAATGTCTTTATCTTTACAGAATAAAACTATTAAAAACTGCCTTTTTTTACAGTGTGTGCTATATATTTTAATACTTTTTATTATAGGCCTATTGTATGGTTGCTACGTCTCAAATTTGTTACTTTCAGTCACTTTAAAAGTTACGTGATGGTTACCCT
The DNA here is from genome assembly GCA_032275025.1 of Enteromius treurensis. Classification (NCBI taxonomy): domain Eukaryota; kingdom Metazoa; phylum Chordata; class Actinopteri; order Cypriniformes; family Cyprinidae; genus Enteromius; species Enteromius treurensis. Next base: position 7,212,892 of record JAUCMU010000030.1, read on the forward strand.
GCTGAAAAAAAACATGGTCACCATGCTGGGAAGTTATGTTTTGAAGCTTGGATGCTGGTTTAAGCTGGTCATTTGCCAGCACATGACCAGTATACCAAGCATATGCTGTTTTGTTTTTTTTTTCAGCAGGATAGGTTGTTCTTTACTAGGGAGTATGCATAAGTACAGAACTTCTTACCATCTTCTTGTTCCATTTTATGTTCACTGACCTGCCTGACAAATTTTAAAATGTTACATTACTTATACATGTTACTTATGCATATACATGTGCACACATAGACCAGACCGTTTACTAGACAACAGGAGCAAATGTGGTGTTGTGTGTACAGCAAGCCAATCATAGCAAGTTATATGTGTCGATATAAGTTTTTTTTTTTTTTAAGTCATGTTCAGGTGATAAATGGGAGGAAAATTGTAAAGCCATGGTGATAACCAAACTCTTGCGGGTGTTTTTATCATACAATATTAAGGTCTGACAATGACGCATTCAAACACCTTAGACTCTAATGACTGTTTTAGCACTTGCACCACAACTGTGTGACAAGATGGCTGGACTCAGTGACCACCACCCTACTGTCTGCTCGACAGCCAAGCTGTAGATAAACTGATGCTGTGTTTTAATCTGGGGAGTTTACACTTGAGGTTTAGGGTTAGTACACCGTGCCAAGTCAGCAAACGGCAGCAGGTTGTAGCAGGACTTTGCTGAGCTCAGACGCAGACAGGTGAGAGGGAGATATTGCCCAGAGCCTTTTTTAGAGAATTCTGCTATGTTCGTCTCAAGTAAACCAAAAACAAATGTGGAAGTTTCAAGGATGTGTTTTTAGGGCAGTTAGATGCTGTATGTTTAAAAAACTACTAGTTTTATCATGAAGCTAAATGTGCTAAACTAGTCAAGTCACCTTATATAGCGCTTTTAACAATACAGATTACAGTATTATTACAGTATTACTGTATATAGGAAAATAGTGTATCAATAACACAATTTTCAATGAAAGGCAGTTCATCAAATTTATCCAGCTCAGCTCAGCTCAGTTTAAATAGTATCTACGTAATCAAGTCGACGATAATGCTAGAAATGAAATGTTCCCAACTAAGCAAGCCACAGCGACAGTGGCAAGGAACAAGTGCTAAACTCTGAGTCATTGTCTTCCTTCGTAGTGCAAACACTCCCCTTTCTTTGTAAATTTAGCTCTTTATAGATTGCGTTGTATTCACAAAACTCTATTTAAGTTCATCAGGCAAGCAATAAGCAGCAATTACTGAAAAGCCAGAAAGAGGTGAGCAAATTTTTTAAAGAGATATTTGGACACATTTTTGATTGATCATGACTGCAGTTATTTGTGTAATGATGATCCCCAAAAAAACTAAACAATACTCATTCTTTGATGTACTTCGATGAACTTTTACGATTCACTTCAAATGTTGACAAAAGTTGAAAACTACTCAGAGGAAATCAGTTTACTTGTTTGTCTTCTAAACCATAACAGGTGCAACTTTAAATTGTACCTTCAAGGTGTGGTCCTCAGGGCACAAACCTCATTTTTCACACATCACATAAAGTGTGCTGTGTGTAAAAGTGACCTAAAACCAAAAGTCTGCTATATATATATAGTGTTCAGTGGGTGCTTCATGCAAACTTTTTAAGTTTTAGCTCTACCTTTTTAGGTTGCGATCATGTTTAGGGTAGGGAGTGTTCTTTTTTTAAGTGTAGCTATGTTACTGTATATTGACAGTTTATATGTTCTTGTCTGATTCTGAACAGAATATCACTCTCCATGGGCAAGGAGGTCCTAACCAGCACCAGCAGACCCACTCAAGAATGGCCAACCATGACAACAGCATAGTGATCCAGCAAGCACTGCCCTCACCCCAGTCCAGTTCTGTCATCACTCAAGCCCCTTCCACCAACAGACAGATTGGGTAAGTCACCCATCTCATCATCACTTGAACGTCATCACTGGGGCAATGTTAAACAGATGAAGGCTACTATTCAATATTAGTTCAAGGTCTGTGCCGCTGTTTGCATCTCTCCTCTCAGAATGAAGCAGTTGGCTTGGAGAAGGTGGAGAAGTAGTGATTACGTTCTTCAAAAGACTGTGTTTGAGTCTAAGTTAGAGTTTGTTTGTCTATCATGTATACAGCAGTGAACAACAGCTGGATTCTTGGATTCGGAGTATCTGTTTTTAAAGAAACAGTTCACCCAAAAATGAAATTTTGCTCTCAGACTTCTAAAGTTGTATTTGATCAGAACAGATTTGGTGAATTAAGCACTGAAGCATATCACTTGTGAATGAGTACCACGAGAATAAGAGTTCAAAAAGCTAAAAAAAAACATCACAGTAACCCACAAGTAATTCACGCAACTCAAGAAATTAAAATTGTTCATTAAAACTTGAAACTGTAATTTCTAGCCAAAATGTGAGTCCATCATAATATATTATTCAGTGTCCTTCATCTTTTCACATTTGTTTAGAGCCATTTAGGTAAACTTCTTGTTCTGTGCATATTTCTCTCCTGATTCAGAATATGCAACTTTTTCACTGGAGAAATGGACAGAGAACAGCTTGAAGTAAAAAAGAAAAAAAGGCTTTAAACATGTACTGTAATACCAGTGGTGTAAAGTATTTGAGTAAATGGACTTTGCTACCTTGTTTCACATTAATTAGCGACATGGCTGCTTGAATAAAAAAAAAAGTTGAATAAAAATATTGCCCTCCTCTGAAACTGAGAGGTAAATCAAATCAAATTCAGCTCTGAATTTTATTTAACTTCTTTATTTTTTCTTTGTCCATTGTAGACTGAAAATAGCTTTTTTTGAAAAAAACTTGTGCCTTTATTTGAACATTTGAGTTTGACTGAGACTGACTTGTTTGATCTATTTTGTTCTGCCAATTTGGTGTTCAATTTCATTTCTAGATTACTAAATAAAACCTCATAAATAAACAGTTTCTATAGCTTCTATAGCTTTTGCTTGCTTTAAAAGACTTGATATGTTATGAAAGTATGCAAAGTGGTATGAAATAGTCATTCTAGATTAGACATCCAAAACGATAGTTCATCCAAAAATAAAAATCCTGTCATCATTTACTCACCCTAATATTAAACCTGTATGATATTCGAAACAAAATTACACCCAGAGTCTAGATGGGTGTCGAAGTGAAGATATGCCTTTGATGAGGTTTTGCATTTCACACATTCAGACTTTCATATAGACACACCAACACTCTCACACACTTTTACCCAATTAAAAAAAGCACAACGCTGACTACAAAATAGAAATGCTTCTTAAAGGCGTCCATCGAAAATAAATATTCATCATGTTATCTGCAAATCAATATTTAATCGTAAAACAAATACAGTAATCAGACAATTTGAAAGCACACGTTCTCACATTCCTGGGAAGATTGTAACACTATGTGGCTGTTTCATGCTTTTCTAGTGTGTGTGTGTGTGTGTGTGTTTGTAAATCTTTCCAGTTGTCCCTGCAGTGACTCTTGAAGTTCTCTGTGTCATGTAGCCAGCTTGGGTGTGTCCCACAGTGATGACATCAGTGGTGCAGCTCTGGTGGGGATATCAGCTTTTTGGGATGACGCCCCTCTTGCGCAAACACATCCCACTGCTGACCCGTCTTTCTTTTTTCTCCAACAGTCTTATTCCCACTCTCCCAAAGTCTTTCCCTCTCTGTCTCTTTGTTGCATCAGAATGCGCCCTGTCTGCGGTATAATCACCACCTGAAACACATGATGGGCCGCAGGGAGAGGACGGGATCATTTTCAGCCTTGGTAGAGGTTTAGGATGAAGATTAGAGGGTCAGGTCTGCAGCTGACTCCAAAATCACAGATTTGTTGTGTATAACAACACATTTTCACAAATAAGATGCTTCATAATGGAACTGTCACTTGATATATGGCTATCAGTCGCTTAGTGTTTGGAGAAGCTTATATCTGAGAGCAGTTGACAATTGATAACACACTCTTTATTTCATGTTTGTGAAGAAATGCTACGTGTCTCTATGCCACTGGTAGGACAAGATAGGGCGTAGATGCCCAGATTGGACAGCTTGTGAATATTGGATGGAAGTCCTGTCAGTCAGGTTGATTGACGGTCTGACAGTGCATTTGTTCTGAGAAAGGGATGGAATTACAGTCGAAGAAAGAGAGAGAGGATAGGAGACAGAGAGACTAGTTAGTTCTCCCGGCTATGCTGCATTAACTTTGCATTAACTTCTTAGTAGACAACGTTATGAAAAATGGCAAAAGATTTTGGGGGTTTGCATACCCTCTGCACAATACGTACGAGAGCTTTGTTTGAAAGGTTCCTGCAGGGTCAGGGGCAGTAATTCTGAACGCTGCTATGAATGCTCTGCTGTGTTTTTGATTGCAGCCGTAGAAATGGGAGGTGAATATAAATTCATGCAGAGCATATGCAATGCCCATGCTGTTTTTGTGTTGGAAACGTGGGTGTGCATGTGCTAGAGCTGTAATGAAACAGTTTATGGCACTCATTATGGATGTACACTCGTGCAGCTCAGATGTCATAAAGTCCTCTGTCTTTTATGGAAATTGTATATTTTATTGAGAGAAGCTGTGTTAGTCTTACAGTAATTGGTCAGTATCATGAAATCTTTCAAGAACTTGTATGGGTCACATTTCAGACCAAAATTAAACCAAAAAACCTAAATATCCAAACATATTCGATATGTTTCTTCATGGCAATTAAGCAAATGTTTACTCCAGATCTCATTATTCTAATGCAAAAAAAGGTAAACCATTACTTCGGTTAGTTTATATTTATAGTATTAGTGTTATTTTAGTGGCCTTTGGTATTATTAATTGGTTGTTTTTATCATTTTAATAATAATAAAAAAAATAGATATATATACAGTGCGCACGGAAAGTATATATCCCAGTACTTGGCCGCATTCATTAAATTAAATTACATTTATTTAGTTTTCAATTAGTAAATTAAAAATTAGTTTTAGTTTATTTATTTTAGTTACTTACGTATTTAAAGTTATGATAACCCACGGGTTGTGGTTATGCTGCCTGACCTGGATATGGAGATTTATTTATATTTAATACCTAAATCTTCATTGATGTCCATTGAAAACTGCAACCCTCTATGACTCCACAAGTGTGAGAGTGTTGTTTTGTTATGGGCACTGTGTAGGTCAGGGGTCAGCCTATGGAAGCGTGTATCAGAGTGTTTGGAAATGTCCACCTCAGCGGGAAAAAGGCTTTCAATCCCCTTAACACAGAAACTCCACTTCCTGCAGGAAGCCATCGAGGCCAGTTAGTGCCTCTGTCCACAAACTGTTTAATCTTCTCTTCCTGCTGCTCTGAACTGAAGAATCATGCCATGATTGAACTAAAAAACCTGAGTGATCTAGTATTGACATGCATGATTTAGAAATACTTTGCTGTTGTAAAATGTGTCTAAGTATTCCTAGAAAAGTGGGGTGAATCATAAATTTGGCATAAAACATGGTCTATCGGATGGCAGGCTTACATCAGAGTAGCCGGAATACTACCAGTACTATGGCGAACTAACATCAGCTATAAATATAAGTGTGTGTGTGTGTGTGTGAATGACACTTTTTCCATCTATGTGAGAACATTTGAGAAGACTTACTATTTAGGGGCTATTGAATCTTGTACAAAGTTCATTTAACTGCAACCCAGCTCATCTGCTTTCTAAATATTTCCTGTTTTTGTAAGAAATCTGGTTAAATGATCAGAAATAGAATGAGCAATATTGACGCAGACACTTCGGCAACAGAACTACTCACAACTTCCAGACACAATAGGTTGCCACATGAAAAAATGTCAAATAAAATATTTTTTAAATAAACAAATAAAATAACATAATGAGATAAAATAAGTAAAATGAAGTTATTTATAAAATGTACAACTCAAACCAGATTTTTGTTTTGTCCTGCACCACTCTCTAAAAATGCAATTAACTGTACAGTGATTGTGAGTGACTGCAGTAAGCTTAATCCAGGATCCACCTGCTTTCTGAGCTTTTTTTAAATGTGAAGAGTTATACAGCGTCCATTGAATTAGGATAACAAGTCATTTTCATTGCTCCGCCATGTTTACTGAAGAGATTTGGAGGCTTGGAATCAATTAAGACTGGCTTTCCTCAAGTCTGCCTGCTTAACAGGGCTCAGGGCGGGGGCCCCACAGCTGTGAAACACAAGGACTCTCAACCCCCAACTTTTCCTGTGATTCTCCAAGCGTTCCTCTGGGTTTTTCCCTTTATTCACACCAGCCCTGTTTGCATAAAAAAAAGGCCGGTATATGTTATATTTTGCATGTTGTTCTCGAACATGGGATGCCAATTTACTGTAGATATAATGTAAATGATCTCATCTTATAAACACCTGCACATTTACTGTACCAGACTTGCATGGATTACTTTCTGCTGTGAACACAAGATATTTTGAGGAATGTCCAGTAGTAGTTTTGGACCCTATTGACTTTCATTGTATTTTGCATGGCTGCAGAATGAAGGTTCACAAGGTAGACAAGCATCAGACAAGCAGCACTAACCAGCACAAACCTGGTCTTTTCAGTAGGGAATACAGTCCCTCAGAGAGAGGCAGTTTGACAAAAAACAGTTTAAAGACACTTTTGCATTAACAGAAAAAAGGAAAAGGAAAGACAGAGCACAGGGAATCTGCATGTCATGGCTAGTCAAAGGGTCCAAATGATTTGAATGCTCACTGCATGTGAATTACTAACATCTGTTCCTGAGTCATGTCACTGTTAAATATGTTAGACATAGTCAGTCGGCCTGAGATAAAACATTGTGAGGGAGCTCTACCCTAGTCCAGGGGTTGGAGAACATTACTGGTAACAGCCAATACTAAATGGAACTCGTGTCTGAATGGTGGCCGTACTGAAGGAGAGACGGATATGGGAGGACAAGCTCAGCTACAATAGTTCTTTTATTCTGGAGCCGTGGTGATTGACACAGACAGTTTTAGTTGAAACACTCTTGCGACAGACAATATAATAGATACAAGATGGATGGCAAAGCAAACTGTCATGTGCCGTATAAACTGATCATCAGGAACGATGTAAGTTCCTGTGAAACATTTCCAGCAAAACGCGATCAGCTTATAAGAACAACTATCATGATAATTAAGGCGAGTAGCTTTCTAAATTAAAATAACTATTTTGTATTCCGTATAAAAAGGTAACATTCTGCAAAAGAATGTAACAGGTAGAATTCTAATTTAGACTTTTAACTTCATAAAACAAAAATAGCTCCTTTCTATAACAGGCTTCCTTTTCTATTACTAGAGAATCCTGCTGAAATACGCAAGTCCTTCCCTGAAACAAACATCGTCTGGAAGGGAGCATATGTTGCTCTAAAACATTTGTACACTGTTCAGCATTCATAGAGCCTTCCAAAACATGCTGTATCTGCCCATACTGTATGCACTTATGCACCCTGTACTATCAGAGATGCTAGATTTTGAACTGAAAGCTGATAACACACTGAAAGGTCTCCCTCCTCTTTAGCCTGAAGGACACAGTGTCAATGATTTCCATCGATAATGGTAAATTTGGACTTGTCTGATCATAGAACAGTCCATTTTAAATGAGCCTTGGCCCACAGAATATGACAGTGCTTCTAGAGCATGTTCACATATGACTTCCTTTTTGCATGAAAGAGCTTTAGTTGGCATCTGTAGATGGCAAGACAGGTTGTGTCTACCGATAGTGGTTTCTGAAAGTATTCCGGGGCCCATATAATGTCGATGATAAAAACATACCAATGAGTGATGGAGCGTCGTCCGAATACCACTGGCATCCAACAAAGGTCTGTCTTCAGCCTTGTCCCTTACACACAGAGATTTCTCCAGTTTCTCTGAATCTTTTAGTGATATTATGCATTGTAGATGATGAGATTTGCAAAGCTTTTGCAATTTAACATTGAGGAAGTATTCCACAATCTTTTTACGCACTCTTTCACAGATTGGAGAGCCTTCTGAGAGACTCTGCCTCTCTTAGACATCCCTTTTGTACCTAATCATGTTACAGACCTGATATCAATCAACTCAATTCGGTGCTAGATGTTCTCCCAGTTGATTCTTTTTTAAACTTTCCTGCTCTTTCAGCCCTTTTGTTGCCCAACTCTGCCAATTTTTTTATTTTTTTTAAACCTGTAGCCACTTCAAATGTGAAATGTGCTTATTTAGTGGATAAAAGTATACAATTTCTCAGCTTTAACATTTGTTATGTTCTCTGTGTTCTATCGTGAATGAAATATTGGCTCATGTGATTTTCATTTTATTAAAACTTAACATGGCTAATATACCCAATATACTAACGCTCGTCAAATTACTTGTATTTGTGCCATTCTTTAATGCTGCAAAAAAGCATAACTTAAAGCAGATGCTAATTTGCGCAGATTGCGCTGGTCACTTTGGAAAGGATCTGATTGCATCTGTGTTCTTGAAAGTGCGCATTAAATCACACGCAGAATTGTCCCCTCCCATCTGAATTTTTATGGAAGTGTGCAATAATGCAAAATTTCCGCTGTTTAGTAAATCTGGCCCTAAATATTATAATGTATTGACATTTGTAAAATGAATGATGCTTTTTTATGCATTTGCACTATTAAAAGAATTGTGCGAACTTTCATGTGCCTGCAGGATATTTGTATAGCCCCACCGCGTATTCGTTGCCCTTTGATAGTTAAAGCAAACCTGAACCGCTCACTTTGCTGCAGTGCGTTCAGTTTGCATGCTTGTGTTTTCACACCTCTAAACATAAGAGGAGCTGGTTTTCACACCCATAAATAACAGGAAGATTGTGAAGTATTTCGGTGGTTGAAAAGGAAGCTGCGCACTGCAACACAACAGCATGAGATGCAGTGACTCAGTGATGCTAACCTGTTCTAACCGTTAGAAAGGACAGTGTCTGAAGTTCATTCCCAATTTGATGGAGATCTTACTTCTCGACCGTTGATGAAGTACATTCTGTAGGGCGTGTAGTACAAATACAGCCACAAACATGCTTCACCTGCCATACCTTGCCCCTTGCCCCTAATGTTCTTCGACCTGTGAATTACTAATGGCAACTGAGAATAATTTACAAATACTATTTAAACCACAAAGACAGCTTTCTTGGTAGCTATAGCAGTGACATAGATCAAGTCACAGTACCAGTACCACAGGTCACAATCACTTCACACTTACCTTATCGAGGCAATTCTACCTTTATTTCTTGTATTTTGATTTTAAAGCTCACAATTTGACTATTTTTTGTGACTATAGCTCACTACTGAATAGTAATCATAATTAATATCTAGACAATTGTGAAGTATACTTTGCAAAAGTGAATTTATTTCTTGTAATTGTAATTTTTAGTTTCAAAATTACACTCAGAAACGTATAACCATTCTTAATTAATATATTTGCATATAAGTCTTATATTAGACTTTGCATATAAAAGAAATCTTAAAACAAATTACATTTGCGTGTGAAAATGTGAAAGTTTTTCTTGTCACATTGCGACTAAACCGCGCAACTGTGACTTTATTTCCTGTAATTTGAACATTCATTTCTCATAATTGCATCTTTATATATTACAGTGCGGCTTAATATCTCACAGTTCCCTTATAATTGTCTAATACCAAAAATACATTACATTTGACTTCATGTCTGCATTTGACTTTATTTCCTGTAATTTGAACATTCATTTCTCATCATTGCAATCTCGCAATTGAAACTTTAGATTGTACAATGACATTTTTTATATTAATTTTTTTTTCTGTTTATCTGATTTATCTCATGATTACCTTTGCTTTTCTCATGTAAAAGTCAATAAACTTTTTGTTTTTCTTGCCGTCTTAGGACACTGTAGAAATGCTCACGTACTGCACAGTTTTATGACTCCAACCTGTCAAAACTTGATACTTGCTCTTTGGGACTCTGATTCACCCTAGACGAGGCAGCGTGCAGTGTTGTTTTTGTTCGAGGCTGCATAGGAGAGCCCTCCCATACCCTCCCCACCGGTTCGTCCTGTGGGCCAAAACACAGACGTCATCGATTTCTTCACAGACTGCTTTCAATCACATTGATCAGAAACGCATAGCCTAGCTGTTAGGATTTCAACTTGGTGACCCCTCTGACGGAAAAAAACAAACTGCGGTTGATGTTTTAGCTAATTACACCATGCAGAGAAAGCCAAAACTTGTGGTCACCCACCCTGAGAAGATCTTTCCGTTTAGGGTGGCATCTTCTAGATACGCAGCGAGTGAGTGCGTCTAGTGCATGTCTAAAAAAGAAAGAATTTCAGAGGACAGAGGGAAACAGAAAGAGAGAGAAGACAGGCGGGCAGGATGTACATCTGAGCTGAATTAGAGTGAGCTCATTGTGTACGGCGTAGGGTTTAATAGTGCGTTTGGAGTGGAACGCCCAGGCCCTGCTCCTCTCATTCCAGCACCACTGTGTCATCCCCGTCCACCACACAGACACATGCAGAAACGCACACACTCCTGCAAAGACAGAGAGAAAGAGAGAGACCTCCGGAGCAAACATCAGGAAGACAGGAACTGCTGGACAGAGGAAGAGAGGGATCAGGGGTAGATTGAAGACAGGGCTCCTAGACTTAGATTATGAAAGGATGGAAAAAGGGGAAAGAGGGAAAGAGGAAGAGATCTGCTGGTTAGACAAGACGAACAAAGTGATAAAATAAAGTCTTTTATATGGATATAAATAAGAGAGACAGGTGTACTATCTGAAATGACCCAAAATGACATTTTTTTTCATCTCATGACCTTTATGTCATTCCAAACTTGTATAAGTTATGTTGAACATAAAAGAAGATATTTTGAAAAATGCTGTTAATCAAACGGTTGTTGCTCCACATGGACTTCTGCAGTATTTATTTTGCCTACTATGAAAGTCACTGGCAACTAACAATGACTTGGTTCTTAAAAATCCTTTAAAATATCCTTTGTGTTCAACATACGAAATAAACTTTTCAGGGCAGGGTGAGTAAATAATGACAACATTTTCATTTTGGGGTGAGCTATTTCTTTAAGATCCTGCACTATTTAAGGTCAAAGTACATTTGTGACAGTGACCAAGATCAGTGACAAACTTGTCTATATTTGGTCAGGCTCTCGGCTGAATAGATACATTATAAAGTTGAAGATAGACATTGTCTTTAAAGTCAAAACAAAACATTATTTGTTATCAGGATTTTATCCGTTGAGAACTAATAGGATCTTGTGAAGTTGTCATTCTTTGGATTTATATGTGTGACTCATTTACAACAAATGCTCCATTATACACTTCAAATAAATTTTTTTTTTTTGTTCTTCACTCAGGGAGAATAAGAGGTTTGTAGACTGTGTTTGCGAACTTTCTGGAAAGTTTGTACCGGTGAGCAAAACAAACTCCAACCAAGCTTTGGCCAGATTTTGGCATCACATCCATTTCTTCTTTGAGTTTGCTTGAAGTATAATAGGACCTTAAGACAAAAATCTTGTACAAAGAAAACAAATAGTGCCTATTTTATATTCTGTTCACTTTGTGCTTATGAAAACCTGTTCACACCAAAAACTATAAATATAAAGACAACTATACCAGTCTCCACTCCAATACACAATAATGTTCGGTTCATTATAAACACGTGCTGCCGCTTTAAATGTTTGAGCTCTTAAAAGTAAGATAGATTTACTTGCTGTGTTTTTATACGTTTTTATTGTTCATCAGTTGTAAAAAAAAAAAAAAATCCCTCTGAAAGTGATTCCAAAGACATCGTTCCTCTGTACTGTTTAGTTGTGGAGACCGTGCACTTGCATATTCTCATAGAATCAGGATGATTATTAAAATGTTATAGCTATTATACTTACCATCCAGGGCCTTTATTACAAAAGAAGCTGGTGTGGAATTAAACTCTTTAATGCACTCAGCAACAAAGAGGATTTTCTAGCTTGAACTTTGGTCCACACGAGACAGGCTGTCTTGTCACAATGAATGGTTTAAAAGGCTATTACATGTCTTTTGCATTTCCATGGCTAAAAGCATTATCGATTAGCCACGGGAAGGATTCGAATCAGTGTGATGAATTGACAGACAGGTGGGGGCGGAGCCAGAAACCTCCCCGGGTCAGTCATGCCAGAGAGCTTCTCAGCATAGTTTCAGTCACGGGAAGAAACAACTGGCTGGCCAAGAGCCAAACCACTCATTCTGTTTGTCTGTCTCTCTCTCTCTCTCTCTCTCTCTCTCACACACTCTTTCTCTCTCAGCCGGCAGCGATGAGAGATGTATCCATGCATAATTGGGGCTTTGTGGTGAGCTGTGCCATGCTTGCTCGCCTCGAGGTATTTCAGGATAAGTCTCTCGCCGTTGTTCTCATTGACAGGCCTCGACTTTACATGGACCTTAAGTCTATGTCACCGCAGCCTGTCATGAAGTCCCTCCTCCGTACGGTGCTTTTTCATCGCCCCATCCCCAACGGTCTTTAATGAGACTCAGGCTCCCTCACGGCCCTTCTCAGTTTGATTTATTTGATCAGATTCATATGATTCTACCCACTCTGCAGCCCTTGGGCCCATGGCAAGCCCGCACTCTCTCTCTTTCTCCCTGAGTGTGATTAAAGTGGTAAATCAGGGGCAGGTCCTGTGCTGTGTTTACTCGGAGCGCCAGGCAGCTGCAAGCTGTTTGGCCTCTCTCTGTTTCTCCCGCTGTTTAGGCCCATTGCCATGGAGACCGCACCACCGTCTCCCAGCGGCTGGAACCATGCCCCAGGCTGTTTTGGTTACATTCACACAGCGAATTTATAAAAAAAAAAAAAAAGAGAAACGTTTTTGCACCATCGCTGCTGCAGTGTCTGCTCAAGTTAGTGTGGTGCAATGAGTAAGAGAGAAAGAGAGAACATGGTATTCGAGAGAGAGCGGGAGAGATGGTGAGACTTAAAAAGAGAGATAGATTGAGGTGGGGGGGGAGCTAGAAGCCAAGAGCATTACATCATTGCTGGAGTGGAGTCAGAAGGGAAGGATATGAGTCAGTGGGCTGACTGTGCCTGGCTCTCTCTCTCGCTCTCTCTCTGGCTCTCGTCTCTCTGAAGAGGTAGTCAAGTCTCTTACGCTGAAGTCCCTTTAGTTAGCAATGTAGAGATGGATGTATGTGCTTATGGCTTCATTTAAACAACTTATAATGTCTCCAACTTACTATGATTGTGAAATATTGTGTTTAGGACAGCTGTACAAAGCCTGCATGCATGTACTGAAAAGGTTGAATTATGTGTAGAATCTGAAAAGTCAATATGATTACACCTATACTCATGATGAAACTTGTATTTCTTGATTGCGTGTCGAATTTAACATTTTCACGAATTTGTCCAATTCCTCATAGATTAAAAATGAATTCAGAATATTTTAGAATGTTGTCTTTTGAAATGCATTCTAGAATGCTTTGAATGTCATTGTGGAAACTCACTTCAAGAATCCTAAAAGTGCTAGTGCTTTTTTTTTTTTTAGATTTTCTAAAATCTAAAATATTGAAATGTCAATAGCAGAAACTATGCCTTATAGAATGACTGCTACTTGTTTATACAAGTGTGTTTGCATATATATATATATATATATATATTCAAAGTATTATCAAATTAAATATTGCTCTAAGGTGTTTTACATAGTTCACTAATAGCATTAAGTCATGTTATGCAATTACTTACACTTATTGGTATTTACACATTATTTAATTTCTAAAAAAAAGCATATCCATTTTGTGCGTACATGTCCAGATTTTTTTGGGCACTGTAAGTAGATCACCCACAGAACTTTACACACACATTGGTGCTTTTATTGATGGTTTTCATGTGACATCACACCTTTATAGAAAGCAAAACGAAGCTTTACTCCACTGAACGCCATGCAGTTTACATTAAACATAGATATTAAAAGGTAATATTCAGTTAACGCCTTATTGATAATGTATATTTTGTACAGGCAAGCAGATAAAGCCAGAATATAAACACAACAAGTAAAGTTTCACGTTAAGTGCTTTTCTTGAACACTGAACCATTGAGCAAATTGTGTTCATATTCCGGCCTCATCTACTTTTTCTATGTGAGCTATGCATCATTGTACTTAAAACATACGGTTTTAAAAATATTTAGGCAATTTAAGTGTTTTTACAACATTTTGTCGCACTGTTAAGTAAGCATGGGCATATTTGTAGCAATAGCCAATGGATCAAAACGATTTCTTTTATGCCAAAAACCACTGGGATATTAAGTAAAGATCATGTTCCATTAAGATATTATGTAAATTTCCTCATGTAAATATATCAAAACAATATATCAAGTAAAATGCATTCCAAAAAACTTCATTTGGACAACTTTAAAGGTGGTTTTCTCAATGTTGAAGTTTTTTGGCACACTCAGATTCCAGATGTTCAAATAGTTGTGTCTCAGCCAAATATTGTCCTACCATACATCAATGGGAATCTCATTTATTCAGCCTCCAAGTGATGTGTAAACCTTAATTTCAAAAAATGGCCCCTTTTCACTGGTTTTGTGGTCCAAGGTCACATTACTAGAAAGTCTACTCATCTTCAATTCTTCAAGATTTTTTCCTTTAGATTTTATCAGTTTAGAATCTCACAGAATTCTCTTTTAAGGGCCATAAACAAAAATGGATGAATTTCTGAGGAAACCATTCTCAAAACGGTTTTCTTGGGTAAAAGATTGCATTAAACTGTGTGAAAACACCCATACAGTAACAGTCATTTCACACCGATTTAAACAGAATTCTGCTTGGGTTTCCTGAGTAAGGCCCACTATATTCTGCAGAATGCGTTATGCATTTTCATAAATCCTTGGAAAAAGTCCCCTTTTTTACCCTGTGATGTTATAACCCCTTTAAGCAAGGAGAGTATAGAGTAACATCTTAAACTCTCCAAGACTTGGGGCTCTCTAGGAAGGTCAGTGGATTTGGTGTCTTTTAGCTAAGAGAGAATGATAGTGGATGATCCTGCTAAAATCGAGAGAGTAAAAAGAGAAAAGACAGCGAGGAATAGAAAGGGAGGAGTGATGTCATGTTGGAACAGGGAGATAGTGTGTGTAATGTGAGAAGAGAGGGTCAGGATTGCGCTGTGTGTGTGTGTGTGTGTGTGTGTGTGTGTGTGTTTTTGAGTGTGTACATATGCCCACCCCTCACCCTCCGGGGGTCTTATTATCCCCTCTGAAATGACAGCCTGTCATTAATACAAAATATACACAGTAGACCGTACAAACACTCTAACACACAAAGACCGTCATGCTCTTGATGTACACCCACATGAGCAGTAATTCTGGGAGTATGGAAAGTTTTTGTCTTATGATATTTTGCCCTTTCCTAACAGGTTTATTCTTTATTCTCTGTTGACACACACTTTTTATTCCTGTCTCGCTGAGGAGCAGGTGAGCGAGTTTGACAGGGAACCTGTACAGTGTCTAAAGCGTCTTTCTTCCCGTTGGCCAGATTGAGCTCTTAATTAGGACCGTTTCCTGTTCGCTGAGTTTTAATGTGCAGCAGGACTGGCCCGTAGAGAGTTGCCCCGCTCTCTATTTCTCTGTTTCCCACTCTCTTTTCCTTCACCTCAGTGGTAACAGTCCAAGACTATTTTTTCTTCAGCCTGTGTTGGCTGAATGGTGGTTCAGAGCTGAGCTGTGGCTGTTCTCTACCACAATTATGTTAGTCCCTTGAATATCCTATTTTTATCATCTAAAAGTTATCTTATATTTATTTTACGCCAGAAAACAAAAGGAGACAAGCTCAGGCTGCCTCTGAATATTCGTACAGTACTTCCTTTTAGTGTGTTAATAGAGTAGTATGTCTGAGCTCATACTACTTATTTAAAGCAGAACCTGATTTTGCTGAACATCTTTGTTGACCCGGGAACAACATTGTAATTAGCCAATCAAATTTGAAGAGCCAGTTTATAGTTTTTGTGAAGTTTAGGCTTACAATCAGTGTTTGGTGCATGCATTCATCCATCATAAAATCTGATTTTAGGCATTACTCATGGGTAAGGTTAGGTTATGTGTCGAGATATGCTCAAGACCAGATCATATTTTTGGATTAAAATGTTGTTCCAGGGTCATCAAAATATGTTGACCCAGGTACACATGCAGTCATGAAACTGTGTGCAAAAAGTACCTGAATTACTTACTAACTTTGGTGAGATTTTAAAGTGTGTGTCCAATATACCATGGGAGAAGAGTTGTGATGATAAATGTGATGATAGCGGGATAAATATAGTATGTGTGGATTATGTTCATACTACACACATTTATACCTAAATAGAATGGTTGTCACAAAGCGAATACTTTTGTAAGCAAGCATTTTAAATGCAGTTTTGGTATTTACTGGCAGTTAATGAGTGCAGGTTTTGTGTTATTAGCGGAATGCTAATGTTGTTAGCTTTTCAGTTTTTTTGCTAAAAATATATAAGGTCAAAGCAATAGTTTGCTGTAAAATTTATACTCCCTTTCATGCCGTTTACACATGCGCTCAGTCGTTTTACCTGATATCCTGGCTTCACCCTGTTGAAAAAAACTCCATATGCTAGTTAGGTATGTTTTGAATCTAGGATGTTGGTTTATGTTGCTACTTTATGCTGGTCCAAGTTGATCTTTTGCCAGCACATGACCAGAAAACCAGCAAAGGACCAGCTTATACCAGCATAAAAACATACCTAACTAGCATATGCTGTTTTTTTTTTCAACATGGCACTACAATAAAAGTGAATAAGATTGGGGTTTGCAAGCTCCAAATATAACAAAATGTCCAAAAAAAGGTAGCACTTTGAATGCACTATTTCAAGTATTAAGATGTTTTTGAGAAACCTGACCCTGCATACATTAACATTTGTAAACGCAAATGAGATTTGACAACTGAGAGATATATTTATAGAAAATAATATCAGTTTGGGTTTGTTCCTCACACAAAGCTATCGGCATCTTTTTTTGCAAACATGAGGAAATAGATATTTATAGTAGTTTATTGTTGGTTTTGGTCAATTTCGGTGCTTGACTGCCTAACTTAACAAGTAGTTTTCACATTAAGGTGAGATTTATTTAGGGGCGAACTGTTCCTTTAAAATATGAGCCAAATCGCAGTTGGGTGTATATGTGTGTGTTTGAGAGAAGTAAGGTTGTTAAGCATGTGATGGATTGGAGTGTTAGACACAAATGACAATATGTCAGAATGTTAATGACCGTATGTGCTTGCATGTGTGTGTGTGTGTGTGTGTGTGTGTGTGTGTGTGTATGCGTACACAGTAATCATGCAATGTAAATGCTGCTATTTAGGCCGGATAAATACAGGTATTTGTTCAGGTGGGGACCCCCTCCTTTCCCTTTCAGCTGTCCGTCAGCTCTCCAATCAGACCGAAATAATGCTTGTCATCTGAGGCTAAAGGTTATTCAGACAAGCTGCGTTTCTCCACGCTGTGTGGTAGTCCAAATCTATAGGTGGTATAATGGTGAAGTTACTGAGTGCTATATTTGACACATTCTGCCTGAATATCAGTGCGGTCAGGGGAAGTGGAGTACTGGCAGCGTCTTGCCAAAACTGAAAGGAAGTTCTGTGGTTGTTGTGTAGAAACTACATATTGTGTGCCACACCTGAGGTTCTATTTAGGGCATTACCTGAACGAGAACGTTTTATGGATGTTGATTGTATTACACTCTCTCGTATGTTTGGGGACTTCACTAACTATGAGAGAG
This sequence comes from Enteromius treurensis, assembly GCA_032275025.1. Taxonomy (NCBI): domain Eukaryota; kingdom Metazoa; phylum Chordata; class Actinopteri; order Cypriniformes; family Cyprinidae; genus Enteromius; species Enteromius treurensis. The sequence goes on from JAUCMU010000030.1 coordinate 7,230,636, forward strand.
ATTTGTGACAAGCTGACATGTCAAATTCATCTCTCCATCTTTTTTGTATTTATCCACACCCACGCCTTTATTGAGGAAGGAAGGGTTGACATTTATTGAAAATGACATATGAATATAAAAAGTACATTTCTCAGAACCTGGCATATGTTATTTTGGTCCAGTTCTCACTATTAACTACAACTTTTGCCTCAGTAAATTCCTAATATAGTGCGTATTGGTAGTTGTTATTGGGTATAGAATAGAATGTGGTAATGCAGAATGTGTTATAGTCATGCTAATAAGCAACTAGTTAACAATATTATTATTATTTTTAACTGATTACAATCTATTTAGATTTTGGACATTCTGCTGTAACAGCTGCTAAACTTACAACATAAGGATGACTAAAGTTGAACAGATATGTAATTTTTCCATGAACTATACCTTAAAGTAAGACTGAATGAGGCACTGAAAATTCTTAGGAACTAAGACAAAAATAAAAGGAGAACTAAATTCACCGCAAACATGGTACGGTTTCCTAATAACAGCAAATGGGTTTTTCTGACGCCATTTTTCTTCTGAACTTCAATCTGATGAAACCAGTTAATCTCCCTTTTCCTTCATTTTTCTTTCTCTTTTCTTTCTCTTCTGTTAGGCCAGTGCCTGGTTCCCTCTCTTCGTTGTTGCACCTGAGGAACAGACAGCGACAGCCACTACCGGCCTCCATGCCTGGCACTTTGCCTGACCCGACTATGCAAGGATCGTCTGCTGTTCTGATGCCTGTGAGATCATAAATAAACCCACAAACACACACAATGCATTTACACTTCCCAGTCATGGTTTCCTGATGGCCTCTGACAGCCGAAACGCATTAATACGCAGACAAACTCATCTTTCATAGACCATTCTCATGCTTTTCTCAGCGGTCTGCTTTAAATTAATGCCTTTTCCAGGGCTGTGACCCATATCGGTGGCGGCCTTATCAGACAGCCCATCAGCAGAGGTGTAATTTTCTACCAATGCTCAATCTGGTTTAATTCTATTTCAGATATGTCAATAGGAACCTGAATGCAGGAGTGTGTGTGTGTGTCCGCCCATATCAGGGTTCTAATGACACGACACATGTTCTCATTGTAACATAAGCCAGTCCATGTTGGCTATAGAGGTAAAAGCACAGAGTTGATTAAATTAAACTAGGAGTTTTTTTTCAATCTCGATTGACATCCCAGGAAAGGGGTGCCGGGTGGGGTGATATTTTTAAACCAAATATTCCTCCAATAATTACAGCGGACTGCTGCGCTTTCACCCTGCTATAGGTCATCAGGGGGTTGGAAAGGGGGGGTCGGAGGGAGATCTTGGGTTTTAGTAACAGGACCCCCAGTCTCTCTCAATATCACATACACACACATACAGTACACACATTGAAAGTACCATTTTACAGTTTCTCTCACCTTAAACTGAGTGTAAATCAGCAGAACGTGTATGAGTGCAAACATCTAAAACCTCAATTTCAGTCTTCGTGCACATTTAATTGAGACTTTCTGAATCAAGACATTCTGTCTTTCTCACAGAACTGAGTTTTGGTTTAGTTTATGGTCATGTTAATAGCCCTATTTTAAGCTTCACACTTCTGCAGTATTCAGCTTCCTCTCTTAGCTTGTCTTTGACTGCTGATTTTCCCGCAGAGTTGTAGAATATGTGTAGATAAACACATACACACACACATTTGGTTTCAGCGAATTGTGGGGACTTTCTATATGCTTCTTATACTTAATATTTTCTATCCCCTAACCCTTAGAGAAAACCTTTTTACACTTTCAGATAAGCATCATTTACTATTTTCGCAGGCCAGTCCCCACAACGTAAAAAATTTTACTATCCTTGCTGGGACATTTGGTCCCCACAGTGTAGCATAAACTAGTACACACACACGCACAAAAACACACACATTCATATTTAATTATCTGTCTACATAAGACTTTATAAGATAAACTTTTGCTCATAAAGCCTTTAAAAATACTACAGCATGACCCTAAATAAAAATATATTTTTAAAATATAGAAAACATTTACACGAAAAATAATATATATATATATATATATATATATATTTATTTTGAGATTTTTAAATAAAATATATTACAACAAATTGACCCTAAACCTAATATAAATTCTGAATAAATAAAACTTAATAATACATACTGATATAATTAAATCCTGCCATTATAAGGTTTTTCAGAATGTATGAATAAATATTGAATTATTATTAAATAAAGAAATTATATGTTAAAACCTTATTATTAAACCTTATTTTTTTTCCACATTTAATAAACTTAATTAACTTCATAACATTTTTTAGCAAATTCGTCTCTAAAGTAAAGCAAATTCCCTAATTCTTATAAAACACATCACATTATTATTATTATTCATATTTTAATAAATGTAGTAAATTTTATACATAAAAATTAAACGGTATATTTATAAACACATTTTACAAATGAAAACATGCAATATAGAATGTTTCTATTTTGCCTGGAGAGAATATTTAATCATTTAACTAGTAAGAAGTAACTGAATCTTTAGGATGTATACGTATTTACAAAGTAGTTTGCTCGTTAATTTTTATTTAAGTTGTTCCAAGCATTAATGTGTTTGATTCTGAAGTATTATGTGATTTATGTTATTATGTTATATTTGTGGGTACAGATGGAGAGGCAAATGTCTATGGCCTCCAACATGATGGGCATGCAAGGCCCCGCCCACAACAACTCATGCTCCTCCCCTCATGTTCCATCCATGCACTCAGAAGCAAAGCTGGTGAGTCAGTCTCACACACACACACACACACACACACACACACTCTTGCATATTTTCCTACTTGCCTACCCTGTGTGATTTGATTTGAGTTCATTTTTATCTTCTGTTATTGTTACGGAACTAGTCACCCGTGTAAGATACACAACACTTGCACGTATAAGCACAGAAAAAACTTTTCCCTCTCTCTCTTTCTGTCGCTCAAATACACGCATGCACATACATAGACACACACTCGCGTCTTTCTATTTTTTACTGCATGCCAGCTTGTCCGATGGATATCTTGATGCCCTGAACATACACTTGTGCCTCTGCTGCTTGTTAGCACTAGTTCAGCATGCTGGTGATCTCATCAGAAACAAAGCAGCCAGTCAGAGACAGAGAGAATGAGAGAAAGACGAAACAGACTGGTGGAGAAAGCAGGAAGGAGGGTCTAGTTGTTTTCTGTAGGAATGAAAATGTGAATTGTAACATTCCATCAATACATACCAATGAAAAACTGATTTATAGCTCTCTAATAGCTAAACTTACAACAAGTTACTGGATATGACTGCTAAAAAATCTAAATCAACAATTTAGCCACAATTTTTTAATTATAATTTATATAATCTACCAATCATCATTTGCTGCAAGATGCACACAACATTACTCTGAGTTTTGAATAGTCTAAAATTAAAAATGTTACTTGCTGAAAATAACCCAAGCATTAATTTACATTCAAATAAGACTCGCCAAGGCTTTTTTAAGTCATCACTATTGAAGCCTGACAGCCCCCATCTTCATATATGGTAATAACATCTAGTACTTTTTTGTTCCACTATGAAAATGTTTGGAGCCACATAATGATGAGTAAATGATGACAGAAGTTATATTTTTGTGCGAACTCTTCCAGGACCGTTACAGCCGTTCGCCAGGATTTGTACAGTTACCAAAGATCCTGTTTAAGTATGCGGCTGCTCACACGTTTTAGTTGAGCTTCATGGCGGTGGCAAGAGGATCAGGAAGACAGATTTGGTAATTAGATTAAAATCCACTAATTATACCGTGTAATAATCCGGTATTTGTGGATTTGGAATCAGACTCGGGGAAGGAGTTAATTATTTTGCTCTGAGAAAAAGGGGAGCGCAGACATTTCAAGGAAGGAGGAGACTGAAAAACAATACAAGATAAAAGAACGAAAGAGACAGAGAGAGAGTGTCTGTACGTCAAAGCATGAGTGATGTTTCTGATGGTGGAAAGAGCGTTCGACGAGCACTTAACTCTCTCTCCTTCTCTCCATCCCGCTGGAGATTGATCGCCATGTGTATTTTTTAATCCTTTCGTTTGTTGCTATGGTAACGGGCGGGGGGGAGCATAATATCACTTTAATGTGCAGTCTTATCTGTCCTCTGGCTGGACTCCAGGCACATCCCCCCTCTCTCTGCCTCACTCTCGGCCCTGATTGTAATTGAATTATAAATTCCTTTTTTTTTTCTTTTGCTCTGACACATGAAACCATTTGTTTTAAGCTTTCAAAAGTCACTAAAACAATCTTATAGGAAGAATTAAACAAAGGTCACCACGCCTTTGGATGCTGGATAATTCGATTATCTGTAAGAATGCAAATATATAACAACAGAAAAAAAATGCACTTCAAATTAAATCCTAAAGCGATGAAAAGTAAGCTGCCTACATCTAGAGTCTTCTAACAGTCACTCCACAAAAAACTGAAACAAAGATTATTAGTGTAAAATAATATTAAGAATTATAAAACAATAATTATTAATAATAGTACTAAAAAAAGATTATGTATTATGCAAACATGCTGATACTTTTACATGAAAAGTAATGTGTAAGGTCTTAAAAAAGGGCATTTAACTTTGTGTGTGTGTGCGTATGTGTGTGAATGTATGTATATATATATATATATAAACACACACATTTACATCTATGCACCCCCACACCCAGTTAAATGCTATTTTTACATATAATAATAATAATATTAATAATAATAATAATCTCTTACATTGAACATAAACTTCTTTCATGCTTTTTGTAACTCTAAGAATGAAGATACATTTTTGTCATGTAATTTGTATGTTAATTTTGTTTCTTACTTTTTTGTTTTTACACCATAGGACACCATATTATTAATTGTCAGAGACCCATATATATACTGTAAAATGTTTTTGTTGTAGTTGTTTTTTTGAGACCTTATATATTGCTTTTCATGTTAAAGTAGCATATATCAGTATACATGTATTTCATGCATCAAATTTTAATATTTGTAGTTTTTATATTTATTTATATAGTATTTATTAATATATATATATAGTTTTATTCATACTATATACAGTAGTGTAATATTATAAGCCTTTTTTTTGTTTACATTTTTTTTTTTTATTTAGTTACATTTTGCAAAATGAAAAAAGATTATTCTCTGAAAACAATTTACATAGTTTTGCTTCTATTTAGATATTTAGATATGTTACTACTGTATATAACAAGACACTTTTTTCAGTGCAAGATTTAAAAAAAATTTTTTGTGAAAACTGTGGTATCCGCGGTTGCTTGGCATTGCTATCAGGTGACCTGTTTTGGGGTGATCAGAGCCACATGTCCCCCACACGGCCCGGCCCGGCCCGGCCCAGCACAACCCCAGTGTGAAGCTCCAGCCGTAATCTCATTATACAGAGACGTTGACTTATTCCAAATGGGAAATATCTCCCCCCCCCCACTGTAACCTCATACCCAGCCCTCAGCCACAAGAGAGAGAGGGTCGAACTAGAGAACATGAAGAAAGCGAGAGACAGAGGAAAGTGGAAGTCTGTGTATGTGAGAAAGACAGTGAGAGAGTGTGTGAGCCGATAGTATGTTAGACGGTGGATCGGTGTGGATATGTGTGTGTGTGTGTGTGGGTTGGTGGGTGTGTGTCTGTGCTCTTTGGCCGATGAAGCCAAATTGATTTTGTGGTGGGCCAGGGGGTCTCCGGTGAAAAAAAAACCTGCTAAAAGTGCTTTAGTTCCCACGGGACCGCAGTCAGATCATCACACCCACACACACACACACATACAGAGTGCAGTGCTGTCTTCGTACTCTGTGGTTAAGGTGTCATTTATCTCAGGCCAGATGTGGATGAGCAGGCTCTTGTGTTTGTGGCTGTTTTGCTCTTGGGCCGAGCAGCAGAATATTTATTATTAATGAAGTCACTGATTATAAGTTTCAGATATCCAGTTGTTCGATGTGCTGGGCAGATGTAGTTGTTAGAGTGGGAGTGAATTACAGTACAATTCTCTCTCTATTTACTCTTATGATATACAAACCGGATTCCAAAAAAGTTGAATGCAATGATGTGGAGGTGCCAACTTCTAATATTTTATTCAGAATAGAACATAAATCACGGAAAAGTTTAAACTGAGAAAATGGATCATTTTAAGGGAAAAATATGGTGATTCAAAATGTCATGGTGTCAAACAAATCCCAAAAAAGTTGGGACAAGGCCATTTTCACCACTGTGTGGCATCTCCCCTTCTTCTTACAACACTCAAC
>JAUCMU010000030.1:7237055-7273878 GCA_032275025.1 Enteromius treurensis
TGATATTGCTCCACTATCTTTCTGCGCAACATTGTGGGAATTGGTGATCCTCTACCCATCTTGGCTTCTGAGAGACAATGCCACTCTGAGGAGCTCTTTTTATACCCAATCATGTTGCCAATTGACTTAATTAGTGTTAATTGGTCTTCCAGCTCTTCGTTACGCTCAAATATACTTTTTCCAGCCTCTTATTGCTACTTGTCCCAACTTTTTTGAGATTTGTTGACACCGTGATATTTTGAATCAACTTATTATTCCTTTAAAATGATACATTTTCTCGGATTAAACTTTTGATCTGTCATCTACGTTCTATTACAAATTAAATATTGACATTTGCCATCTCCACATCGTTGCATTCAGTTTTATTCACAATTCGTTTAGTGTCCCAACTTTTTTGGAATCCGGTTTGTATTTTCACGGACATATGCTCATAACCAAACAGCACATGTGCTCTGTGCCCGGTCATTTTGTTTTTCCTCCACATGCTTTGTTTTGATACATCTGGTGTCTGTAGAAAAGGAAGCACAAACGCTCTTATCAGAGAGAGGAAAAGGCCTGCGTATGTGCCAGCTGAACCCTGTCAAAGTCAGCGCGGATCCTCTTTCAGTCCCACCACTGTTTTGGCATGTGCAGGCTTTCGAGAGAAAAGTCCCTATGAGTTTTTTTGGCAGTTATACACTGTATACAGCTTACAGCTTCCTTTGAAACATTAGCATGTAAATATTTGCTAAGAGCTGTAAATAATGTAATAAAGGGATCTGTGAGACTGAATACAAGAATATAATTTTCTTATTCAGTGTCTTTGTTTTGTTTTTGAGAAAAAGTACAAAATTTTAATACATAATATTTAACCATAAGCTCACATTTGATTGTAAATAACAGTTTTAACAAATCTGCTTAATTCCAGTAAAAGCTCATTTTGAAATGTAATATTTGCATGTGAAAAAGTGTGCAAACAAATGTGGGACTTGATTGAAATCTACCTTAAAAGCCAATTAAACCATAAAAAATTCAACCATATTTAGATGTTTACATTATTAAAAAAACAAATGTATTTTGTTAGATTTTTCCCACTTGTTTTAAATATAAATTCCACCAAATGTATAATAAAAATAAAAAAAAAGCCATTCTGCATGTGTGCATGAAAATAAATTGGAATGATGTGAAAAAAATCTAAAAATACAAAATAACCTAATTATGCAAAGAATCTGTGATATGCATTGAATTTAATATTTGTGAGGGAATTTCCTTATAGCTGCTTCATGCAAGTTCTTTTGACCAGGAACTGAACATCTACGACTTCTGCTTGGAATGTTAGTCTCACTATTCATGCCAGTGACAGTTAAAAACAATCTGTGGTTCTTTGTTTTATCATGTGGTAATTATCCGTTGTTTACATTGTTACTAAGGATGATAAATTTGTCACTAAGCGTCAGACTAGGTGGTGAGCTTTTTTTATGAGATAAACAATACTATATGTTCCTGCTCTGTTTTTCTGGGGCCCATGCGCTGGCACACATCGCACAGATGACATAATCCTTGGCATGCTCTAAATGTACTCGTTTTTTTCACTTCAGCAGTGGAAAAAAAGGAACCTTTCTTAAAGAAACATTTCACCGAGGGATACAGCTATCAAAGTGATGTAAAGTTTTTATGTGAGGCTTATGTAATCATACCCTCATTCATCCACAACCGAACGCATTCAGATGCAGACATAATTGAAGCAAAAATTTATATTTTGGTTATAGATAAAAAGATATATATATGATTATACACTTTTTAACTATAGTTAAAAATTAGTTAAAACATTAGTTTTTCAGCAGATTTTTTGGGCCATTTTTTAATCTTTTTTTTTGTGATTCTTTGCAAATTATTTCTTTAGATTTTAGTAAATATAATGTGAAGTAAGCACAATACATTTTTTGTTACACAGATTTTGTTATGCATGTGCTTTTATCTTTTATAAAGCTGGTTTATCTCGAAAATTACTTTTATTTCTTTTTTTAATTAACAAGTACAAGTACACTCTTTTGTGTGTTTGGTTTTGCTTATAATTATACACTTTAATTATTTCTTTTGTAATTAGGATCACATGTTGCTTTTTCTAAATAAATTCATTTATTCATAAATATATTAGAAATATGATTCGTTCATTCAATGACTTGTAATTGAATGTAATATCTTGTAACTGTAATATCTTGTGCTGTAAATGTGGGACATACAATTATGTAACTTTAATTTAAATCTCAGATGTAATTTCAGGCCAGTTTCAATGACTCAGAATTTCTGCTTGATTGAATTATGTCATTTCATCAGAGGAAGGTCACATTAAGTTACGAGCCCTTTACTGAAAAGACACCTGCAGCTGGTGCACAGGTTGTATGTGAAGCTCTGTTTGCACAACGACTATCTAAATCCATGTTTTGTAAGCAACATCTGTATGAATGGTGGCATTGTTGGGGGATGATGTCATATGAGAGGGGTGATGAGCTAATGCACAGCTGAAAGCAGCCCAACCATTACATATGTTAACATACAGAGAAAGACTAAATCCATTGTTTTACCATTTAAAATTAGTTTAACTCTCACCAGAATGGCTGCATATCATACAGGCCATGTCTAAAATCTCAATTGAAGTAATTACATTTATTCATTCATTTTACTCTTGTTTTTATGCATCTAAATCACAATTGCTTAGTCGAAGTTAGTTTCACATTAGACAAGGCAGAACTACTTTTAGCTTCATTGCGCTTGCAGATTTTCGTTGTGAATGCAACAAATGGATTATGTCGTTCAACCAGCGCATTTAGCGTGGGGGGGAGAACGAACTTCTAGTGTGCATGTGTTGTTATAGCTGTATGAGCGTACAGCCTTTTGGGTAACGATTGAGAGGCCTCCAGTGGGTGCACCTCACAGTAGAGTTTAGCTGGGTAAACCGGTCACATATTATAAGATGATCACCAAGAACACCATTTAAGGCGCTTATTTCAAGAAGGAAATGGTAAAGTTCCCTGTTTTGGTTTACGGAAGCATCTTAAAGATGTGTAGTGTTTCCTGTCATCACAGCTAATATAGAAATGTCCTATATTGAAGAAAGCAGAATTGCGTTCAGAATCATTGCAGCATTAGAGCGCTAAGAGATAATATTGTTTGAATTTGTATCAGGCTTGTTTGTAAGTGTCAATAAAATGCCATCTTAGTGAAACATTTTGTGGTTTGTTTGTACTACATGGACCCTTCACGGGAAAAAAAAGAAGGCAGGTCAGCTAGCTGCTTGCATACACTGAAAGCCTATACTTTTAAAAACAGTACTCATTACAAAAACAGTATTTTTTGGAGAATATATCTTTTAAATGAATTTAAAGTTTTTAGACACTTAACAATAGCATGTTAAATGTAGTGAAATGAAAGTGTTTATGAAAGTTTAGTGCTTTTTAAGTCGGGATATATATAGAATTTCAGAATTAAGGTCCTTGCACACCAACATTTTTGCATGCATTTTTCTATATATTTTTTATATAGAAAAAATGCATGCAAATCAAACCTGATTTGAATTTTTTATGACTAAAGAAAAGCTTCAGAAGCCTTACACAACTGATAAAAAAGAAACTGTTATTTCAACAAAAAAAACATCAAATGTGAAATGGAATGCATGGAATTCTGGGAACGATTTTCATTGTAAATGATAGGTCAATCTTTTTTCACTTCCAAAAGCTGTATATTACTGTAAAATTAAATGTAATGTCCAATACAATTTTTCACCATATATATTAGGGGAACTTACCGTTAACTATTAGGAATATAAATATGTTTTAATATACTTTTAAGATTGTAAGTACACCACAAGTGCACATTCAATTATTTAAGCACACTTCTTTTTTTCACAAGGGTGTAGTTTAACTGTGCGGTCACTTGTCGCCACAGCAGCTTTTTATGTTTATGTTGTAACTAATTTGATATTTCCTTAACTATATATAACACCCCAGGCAGACATGAACTTCTCTTTTCCAGTATCTTCACTTCAAATAAAGCGTTTCTCATCAAACAACCAAAGCTTTATCCAGAGAGCTGTAGCTGATGCCTTTATTTGTCTGAAGGCACAGATACTAATGCATTTCAATGCTGAAGACGTTAACCTACCTGTCTTCAAACTTCCTCTTTGAAGTAAAGGATACTCTGTACTCGCAGATCCACAACATGAGCGCAATCAGCTCTGTTTGTACAACTGTTTGACCCTGAGATGTTTCAAATGGTGTTTGTTGAATGCACTGTGTAAGTAATACAGGTTGATTGGGAAGGCTCTTTCGTTTCATGCTGTGCTGTATTTACATGGTAAAGTGATGGATGTCCGTGTCGGCAGTTGCACTCGCGTTGATTAGCTCGTCTGCGGAGCTGATTGTGTCTGCTTTTGTTAGGTGGTCCTGATTGGGTTCTGGAGCTATTACCCAATCTGCCATTCAGGGGCGGCTTTAAGGTAGTGATTTCCTTGCTCAGTTCCTGCTTTAAAGGAGATTTCTGGAGCTTGGCTGCTTAAAGTAATGTGAATTCTGTATTTAAAGAGCTTGTGTCATTAAAACAGCATTGCTATACTAATAAAGGGGTGTAGCGAGTTGAGAAATCCTTCGAAAATGTATGTGTTTAGCAAACATTTTTAGGATATTCATCAGTTCTTGCTTTCCCTGGGAATTGAACCCATGACATTGGCGTTGCTCTACTGTTTGAACAAAAGGAAGGAAACTGAATGAAACATTACACAGAAACAGCAAGTAACAGATTACATTAAATGTGGATTTTTTTTCAAAAGAAACTGAAAATAAAAAGACATATTATTTTCTTGTAAAATATACTTCAGGAATCTTTTATTTACAGCTTATTTTTTTCATTGTTACTTTAAAATGTACTTATTTTAGAGTAAATATGACATTATTTATTACTTTAGATATCATGAACAATGAATGAACATCACCTTTATTGTTCTTTGTTGATGTCCATTTATAAGACCTTTAAAGTACAGTTAACTCGAAATATTAAAAATGTGTTTATTGACGATATCCAGATGAATTAAATTAGCATTATTTCCTGCATTATCTTATTATAAAAAGTTAATAAAAATTGTCATTGTTTTTCATTAAAAGATAATTCCTAATTAAATAAATAAACATGATTAAAACATACTATAACATTTCTTTGCTAAGTGTTCTTTTCATCAAATCCCACTTTTCTTAATCCAGTTTTTCCTGCCGCTATATTCTGCTTCACTCTGAAATGTCCCATTTTAGAAGCACTTAAATGCACTTTTTGTTCTATTTTTTTAAAAAACCTTTTTTCAACATCCTGACGTCTGAAGAATGAATGTCTTTTTTTTTTGTTACCACATGTGTCTGCTTGTAGTTTTTTTGCCTCCCCGCTGTCATTCTTCCATTAACTGCATCATATATAAAATTCCTGCTCTGTGACAAAATGCAATGTAAAGCCAAATTAAATTGGTTCCAAATGATTAGCCTGGCAAAGCTGACACAGACCCACAGTAGTGCCAAACAGCGCAGTCTGACGGCAGCGCTCCCACCAAACGGATCGCCTCAGAAACCCTCCCATAAGAAATCAGTTAAGTGGTCCCCAGCTCGCAGCCGCTGGCAGGGTCTTGCTTCAGGGGGCGAGTGGGGGTGGGGGTTGTTAAAAATGAGCTAATGGGCGGTGTCGTGCAGGAATGGGGCATGCGCAGCGAGGCACAGCAGGGCCTGGACGCGGAGAGACAAGGGCAAGACCCTTATTGAGTCTGGCATCAGTATTCAGGGGGAACTGGGAGAAATAGATGGGCGTCTCGTACCTTGGAGTCCTCAGAGTGCAGGAACCAGTGCCAGGAAAATTACAGCTCAGATTTATGCAATGAGGGAGAGTGAACATAAAGCACAGTACAGACCCAGAGGGCTGAAGGACTCAAGAGTTAGTGGCTGAGACGCTGAATCTATGGGACTCTAGTGCAGGATACTTTATACCTCTGATTTCAGCCTCCTTTGTGGTGGGAAACGACTGTAAAATAGCACAGCCATGATAAGTACGGATAGTATAAAAGGATAAAATCACATTCCGCTATTACATATTATTATATCACACTCAATGGGAATATCAGTTTAACACATTACAGTTTATTAAAAATAAATATATTATACATAATGTGTCAATTTTATTAATAATTAATTATTAAAATATGTTTTGCAAAGCTTTAATGTTTTTTTTTTTTCAATGATAGCAAAGCTGAATTTTTATTCTTAATGTCTTTATTCAACTGTTCAGTGTCAAATCTTCATTCATGCACAAGAAATATTTTTTTTATTATCATCAATCAACAGTTGTTGTTGTTTTGTTTTTGTTTGATGAATAGAAAACTCAAAAGAACTGTGGCCAGATACATAAACTAGTTTTAAAGTTTAGCCATCTGATCTTTTTTCTTTAAGACTCGTCATAACTTTTTTCAATTCTTTTACATAAAATAGTATTGGTCTAATCTTGGTTTTAATCTTGGCCAACTGCTAGTTTGTCATACTAGTTCTTAAGACACAGTCTTAACATTGTGACTAAGTTTATGCAACTGACCCCAATATTTATTTAAAATATGCATTTATATTTAACAGTGCAAAAGTCTTTTCTGAAACCTCAGTCAGTTGAATTCATCCTTGCCAAATAAAAGCAGTGATATATAATATAATTTTTATATAATTTGCTTGTAATGTATCATGCAAGTACATCCTTAATTTGTAAACAAATTTTCATTAAACCAAGTTCTTAAACTTTCTGCTTCACGTTGGAAGGATAGAGAACAGTCTCATGGTTTATAATCGTTACAGACAAGAAACAGGAGAGAGATGAAAGGAAATAGAGAAGAAAAGGAACAGCGCAGAAAGAGATTGACAGGAAAAGTATTAGACAGGTAGAGCTGTCACTGATATGGTTTAGAGTGAGTTTAGTTGGCAACAAGTCTGGCAGACAGGCTCTTTCTGGCACCACTCACACACACACACTGTCCTGCTCCACTTCTACCCAGGGGCTCCCTCTTGCCTCTGACCTCATTCACTTTGATTTACTCCTTCAGCAGCAGGTGTGGCCCTCCCTCTCTCCTTACACTCTTTTATTGATATGAAGTCATCCCTCCGTCTGCAGAAAGCCGAGGCTGTTGTCAAGATGCACCTTGATGCACTCGCGATGATATCACTCAAACACGAGTGTCAAAGAAGGAAGAGGCAATTAATAAATGCCATTAATGTGCAATTACCCATCATGCCTCAGGCTTTGTGAAAGACATGACTGAGTGAGAGAAATGAGAGGTCAGAAAGGAGAGGCTAAAGATCAGCGATGAAACGGAGAGGGATTTTAAACGATTGCTGCTTTTATGACTGTGGACAGACGGACACTGCAGGATATCTGTATGGATATCACATGAACGAAACCTGATCGATCATCGTCTGGGCTCTATTGAGCTATATTATGTTTTATATCGCTTAAAATATCTGATGATTGATTTGTAGAAGGAAAGAAACAGGATGAGAAAGATTGCAGGTAATTTCTCAAGATGTTGTGGAGGATGTTATCCGTGTCCAGATTTATTCCATAGTGTCGTGCTGCCGCATTTTCACAATTTTTGTATAGCTTGCTACAGTTTAATGCTTGTTGTGTATATATATATGTATGGAATTATACAGTTGCCGGAGCCCAAGAGATCGATCAGGTGGTATATTTCAAGCTATTTGTCCGGTTTTTGTACTTAAAACACTATTGTGAGTAAGATTATTTCTTCCACATTTCATCCAAAGCCTCTGTTGTTAATTCCTAAACATCATTTTAGACCTTGTAAATGTGGGTTAAGCTGTTGATAGCAGACTAATGCATTGAATAACTAAGTTATAAGTGTGTGTGTGTGTGTGAGAGAGAGAGAGAGAGAGAGAGAATTATGAGTGTGAATTATGAGTCTAAAACTGGGCTACAACAGTGAGACTTTAAGTTCACTTTCTTCACTGACAGCGCCACTGTTACCTCGCTTGTGAGAAGTCAATTTGTTTTTAATATGCGTGTATGTTAATGTGTGTGCATCCCTGAGGGAGAGAGACAGGGAGAGATAGAGTATGTGTTTGCCGTACATAATAAAACATATTTTTGTGGAATTGAGCTGTTGGTTTTATCATATTGTTCCTTGAAAATAATTGCATACCACAGAACGTCTGTCAGCCAATCAAATTCAAGCATTCAACCCCCCCCCCGTAGTATATATATATATATATACAGTATGTGTGATGTTGAAGGTGAAAAATAACCTATTCAACTATATATGTATGTATATATATATTTAAATTTCTTTTTTATACTAACCAGTAGGTGGCACTTGTAAACTTATTCAAGAATTTTTGCTCTGAAGGAGCCAGTTTTCAACTAAAAATTTTTAACTTTTTATGTATTTCAGCTGTTTATTTACACAAGAATGGCATTTTAGGGGCCTAAAACACCTTATATCTTAAAAATAACAAATTATGCAAATAGAGAAATCATGCACATGCATATTACGTATTCAGTCTGCAGGTATTTGTGCAGGTGAACAGTGTTTCTTTAAAAAGTGACATTGGCAACAACTGGCCTGGTATGTTTTAAACAGCGTTTTCCATTTTTTAGTAGCAGGGATTGTTATCACTGGAATAACGGTAATATTTTTTTTTTTAACATATCATGTAAATGTGTTTTGCAAATCCTATGATTAGGTTTTGCAACCAGCCAATCAGATCAAGAAAGCCCTTTCTTGTTTTTCAGTGACCAGTTCTTAAACTTTTACATTCAGTCTTCACTTGTCTTTGGCTGCGTCTCATCTCACACAGGTGCTTCACACACTTCTCTCAGTTGTGAATCTCTACAGGAGAGTTTACCTCTAAAAGGCAGCGTCTCCACAGGCCAACACTTGTGATACAGTAATGACTGTTTTCCCCAGGTTTTGCAGTGCCAGCATGCAAGACAGCACTATCATTACAGGCTAATACAGCTGCTGTTTCAGCTCTGAGGGCTCGACTCTAATGTCTGTTTACACCTCATTACGAAAGGAAGATGAGACCTACTCAGTGACACACATCAGCGCTGATCTGGGTTCTCAGCTCACGTCATAAGAGATTATGAACGCGTAACATAAATAGGTTATATTACAAGCCTCCCGTTCATTTCTACCTGCCAGATTTGGAAGAGAAAGTTTTCCTTGAAGTACTTGGGTGAGAGTACTTTCATTTGTATTTATTTTCTGCTCACGCTGTTATTGATAAAAGTCTAGTTTTGGTTGGAAGTGTAAAGGATGAATAATCTTAGGTTAATGCTTAACACATGTGATTTGAACTCTTTAGTTTTGATGTGTCCGTTTTTTTCCCCGAGTGACTGATGGTTTCAGGTTTTTTCTGGGTGTCTGCCAAAAGCAGAGCAAGTTGTAGCGGTTTTACTGATGTTACCAAAAGCTTTAAAGAATGAAGTGTCTGTCTGATAAGTGTGCTGCTGTTTGTTTTTTGGGGTTTTTTGGTAGCTAATTCCTTGCTCTGTATCCTTGCTCTATATATTATATGAATTTCCGACTTCTCGTCTTACATATAGTGCACCAGTTGGGTTTTAAAAGTAAAAGTAAAAATAAAAAATGTATAATAACTGACATACTGAGTTCCCAGGTTGCTAATTCATGGTACATGCTTTTGTTGAAGCCATCCATTCACATAATTTCACATTAATTTTTTTTTAATTCTTGAATTTGTGGTGAAAAACTACATTACCCATGGTACTGTACAGAAAATTCAACCAATTAAAGCAAATTGTACCAAAAGAAACATGGTAAAACACAGCAAATTATGTAATCGAGTCTCACCGTGCAGTTTTTTTGTACGTATCTGCATATTTTGCAATAAACTATTGCTTCTGCTGCATTTCATTTGATTGCAGTGCTTCGTGGTATTGTAGTTCTTTCCCCCACTAAAGCCCTTGTACCTTTGACTTCTTGTTCAGTACTTTAAATTAAAGTTTGTAATGTAATGATTCACCTCATATCTTCACGGCTTATAACGCTTTAACAAAACCTCGTTCTGTTTATCTCGATGGCTGGCACTAATGCTCTGTATTCCGTCAAGTGTTTTAACACAAAGCTTGTAGATTTTATATCGCTAGTGTGTATAGTGGTTACTAGGTATCTGTTAAGTGTGTACTTCCTGCTTTGTGCCGTTTCATTCAGCCTGTTGTGGCTGATTTGGCCTCTGACCTCGTGTGGCACTCTGGGGCCCTGCTCAGAGCCAGACTGATTACATTAGAGCACTGATAGCGGACGCTCTCCCTACGCCCCACAAATGATGGATGAACAGCTCTTCCTGTGGAAGAGAAAGAGCAAGAGATACTCCAGTGCCCCCCTTCTCACTTCCTCCCTCCATCCACAGCTGGCCCAGTGCCAAGCTGAGCTTTATACGATGAGGCCCCGTGCTTGTCCCCTCTCTTAGCACGGCGCGGCCCCAGACAGAGGCATTCCACTGTGTGGGAACATAGTGCAATCAGCCCGGACAAGAAGGAGAGAGAGATAGGTGCACAACTGCCCAGGTCCAATCAAAGGGAAAGTGGTGTTGATTGACAGGTGGCGCAATCAGTCAGAGGTGTTTCTGTGACCCCAGTATGTCAAGTATGTTAATGGATGAAAGATGCTCCCTCGGCTCCTGTGATTCTGATACAATCCATCTTGGTACACATATAGATGTCACGTTTTTTAGTGTTTATTTAAAGCGTGCCTGAAGCATGCTTACTATAGTTCCACTTTAGCGATCAAACTTCACTTCACTTCAATTTAATTTAGTACGTAATATGTAAATGTAGTATACTTTGCATGCAATAAATGTATTTAAAATACATGTTTTGACTACGGATGTGGCACCATCATGCAAAAAGGTCTTAGTTCTCTTAATTTTTCTTTTACATTGTGCATAGCATATATGTAACCCTGAACCACAAAAACATAAGTCATAAGGAGCCTGAATATTTTTGTAGCAATAGCGTACAGTACATATGATTATTTTTCTTTTAAGCCAAAATTCATTGGGATATTATGTAAAGATCATGTTCCATGAAGATATGTTGTACTACATTTAATATATCAAACCTTTTTGATTAGTAGTATGGATTGCTTAGAACTTCATTTAGAAAACTTTAAAGGTCATTTTTTTCACCCTCAGATTCCAGATTTTCAAATGTTTGTACTCAGCCATATATCGTCCAAACATGTATAAATCTAAATTGGCCCTTATGACTGGTTTTGTGGTTCACATAGGCAACTAAACTAAACACAGGTGATGCTAATAAGTAACTTTGGTAAGGCTAAATCATGAACTAAACTTAAGTAAAACATAGCGAATAGAAACACAGAAATAAAAAATAATTTATTTGAAGGTTTTTTTTGTAACAATTATGCAATGATGATTTAAATATTGTCCATATACATTTTTGGGGGGTATTTTATGTAAATAAAGTTATATTTAAAAAGGCAAAACGAAAATCATACGCACAGACATGCACCAGACATAACATACTCAGGCCAACAAAAGGTTTAGGCCTCGTGGCTGTCAGTGTTTTCTTAGCGGAAAGTGTTTTGCATGCTGCAGCAGAATTGTTGATAAAGGAAATGGTGGGTTATTACTGCTGTGTTGGCAAAGGTTAGAATGGATTAAGATGCAGAGGGTGGGTGAAAACAGTGTTAATGCCAGTTAGAGCAGCAGTAAGGGTGGGTAGATTAGTGTTTGTGTATTTGGCAGCAAGTGTGTGAAGGCAGAAAACACTGGCAGCTCCAGGAGTCAGAGAGGAATGGTATGGCTTGGCTTGGAGAGCCAGCAACTTATCAAATCAGTTTGAGTTTTGTTTTGGTAAATAGCAACTAGGAGGATTCAGAGAATAAAACTGTAAGATAAAAAAATACATCATACAGGTTGACCAGCTTGAGAAGAAAGGGATGCTGTGCTCTTGTTTGTGCCTTGGCACTCACACGGGGTTCAGCTGGCTATGACTCTCAGAGAGTGAATGTGTTGCCTGTTACAAACACATGGCTCTGGACACTGGCTTGTCTGACAGTCTGCATCTGGAGCGTGTGGGAGAACAGGAGCGTGGCAGGGACATGTCTGATTTTGTCATTCTTTTGGAGAAAACATATGAAATTTAAATTTACTTATAAGTAATATTTCTCTTTCAGGGTTACCATATGTCCTTTTTCTTTTCCCGGACGTGTCTGGGCTGGGATTTCTAACTTGCCTTGTCCAGTGCTTCGGCTTTGTTTTCTTATTGTTTTCATACTTACTGAAGGCAATGGCTGAAAAGTAGCTTGACCAATAGCATGTAGGCACTGTACAAAATCGACCAATTGTGGCCTGGCAATGTAAAATGTGTAAATATATAATGTATGAGTACTGCACAAAGCGCGTCAAAAGGAAAACAAAACTAAAACGTGGACATTTTAGGCAATTTAGAAATCCCAGCATATTAAAAAATGCATTTATTTTATAGGAAGTATAGTTCAAATCTATTAACATATTTACTGACGTAACTAACATGTCGCTCAAGACTTAAATTATAATTCAACTTTATTTGGAGTACTACTTACGTGCATAATAAACATTTCTTAATATTGGGGCCTAAAATGTGGTTTAATGTCACTATTGATGAGGATTGTGTGATCTTTGATATCAGTCTTTAAATGCAAGAAAGTAAAGTGTCCCTGAAATATAAAATATTTCCACTTCAGCACAATTAAATATACTTTAACATATGTTTAGTTGGACATGTGCACTACTTTCCCACAATTAAAGTACATTAAGCACACAAACTTCCAGTTGTTCCAATTTAGCAGACTTTAAATAAGCTGATGTGATAAGTGCAGTATCTTTATAACCCTTCATTTTATTCACAACTTTATTGTGACTGATTAAGATGATGCTTTATTATTTTACCGTAGCATTGGAAACGGAATATTCTTATGTTTTGTGATGGTGCACTAGCTGTTAGTATAAGCCCTAGGCCAATGCAACAAACAAAAACTTACTGAGTGAATGTAAATGTGCAGTTTTTTTTGGAGCCTACTTTCCGTTAAGAGATTATCCTTGGTTGACTTCATTCATGTTTTCTTTAATTTATTTGAGTCAAATTTTTGCATGTGATTTGTTTATTTTTTTGAACCTCAGACTCATTTCTTATAAAGTCAGTCTACCTGCACCGCTCTTATGGAAATATATACCGTAGACTCAACACTCTCTAAAAATACTGCAGAGTATTTTTTTAATATATATATATATTTTTGCCTTGGCTCAAGTTTAAGAAAGTCAAACCGAATGGACACAGACATACAAATATATATGCACATGCTTATGTACTTTTTTCTGTACATATACTGTCAACAGATCAAACCATCGGACATATTTTGGCGGCATGTATGTTTATACTTGTGGCTTTTTTCAGACCCCTAAGTTGTCTTATTGAGCTGCCCAGAAAAACAGCTCTGTGAGAGAGAGAGCAGTCAGGTAAACATATTTCAAACACAGACGCGCTTTGAGCGTCTCTAGAGTCATAGACTCCAAGACCAGCCCTGGGTGAAAGCTTAAGTAGACCACACGGTTGAAGCCACAGAGCGTAGGCAGAAGAGGAAACGGGCAAATCGGGGGAGAGAGTCCCCAGAGCCCTCTCGCTGCCAGACTTGCACAGCGCTGGGCTCGTTCTTCAATTGAAGCTCTTAGACGGTGACGACAGATAGTGGAATAGTGTGCTTGGGTGTGTAAGAGGGTGTGTAGGTGCGTGGGTGAGAGCGGGTAAATGGGAGTGACGGGTTTAGTTCGGACATTCATGTACGTCACAAAGTGGGCGATTGGTCACATTTAATCAATGGGAAAAAGTAGAATCATTCACTTGTCAACTGAAATGAATCACTATTTTGTCATGTTTTCCAAGTAATCACCAACAAAAAAGAGACAAATTTTATTTGAAAGGAAATTTGTATTTCAATTAACCTCATTCAGTTTATTTTAATTAATGCTTAAAAAAAAAAATTAATTTGACTTAATGTCTGTGTGAACTGGAAGTTCATACTTCCGAGAGAAACAGAATATTAAACGAGTTAAATAGAGGCTGGGGCTTTTCTTTTTTTACTGCGAATAGATTGGATGCAGAAAAGTAGGCATTTCATTCAGAAATGGACACTAACAGTTGGATGGGCGTGGTTAAGGATGTCTGGCTCATGCCCAAGCCTGATGTCATCAAAAAAGAGGGGAGGAGAGGAGCATATTTAGATCTGTGTTAAAGTTTACGAAGGCAAACAAATGTATTTTGTGGACTGATAAATTGTTCACCACAGAAATAGCATTTTATTCAAATTTTAAATTAAGATAGAGGATAAAGTTTCCAATAAGGTAAGAAAATTAAATATATATATAATCTTAATGATACTAATATTTGATTATTTAGGTGCTGCTAACATAAAATACATGAAATAACTCCCATATAGCATACATGAATCACCTACAGCAGATCTATACATCCAGGTGGAGCTGGGGAGGGTGGAGGGTTTCTGAAGCGGCTACAGCATATATATGAGTATTGAATAGTTTGTTTTCATGATGTTTAGATGTTTTCATTGAAATATTCATTAAAAAAACAATTTTAGTATTTTTCACATCATAGCCTTCATGTGCTAATCAAAGTCTAGGTGCAGTTTTTGTTTAGTGGACTAAAAAAACACTTGCTCATCATAGCACTAATATATACCATTTTCCCTGTTTTTCTACTCAGAGACTGAAAGCTGCCCTTGCCCACCATCCAGGGGGCATGGCGAATGGCAGCATGAACTCCATGGGTCATATGATGGAGATGATGCCATCGCGGCAGGATCAGGCCGCTCACCACCACCTGCACTCTCACCCTCACCAGCACATGCAGGGTCCGCACCACGGATACCCACACCATGCCCACCACCACCCCAGCCATGCACAGAGCGCCCATCACCACCCGCAAAGCCATGGGCACCACAACTCCCATCCGCCCCACCTGCACCCTGCACACGGGCATCAGACCTCTCCACACCAACCCATGCACTCTGCTGCTTCACAGGTACTGAACTGGAGAGACATGTTGCAATATCTGGAGAGATTGATGAGTTAAGCTAAATATATTTATTTGTAATATAAATTATATGAGTATAAATTTCTAAATGTATACTGTATGTGTGTGTATTTATATATACATAATAAAAATACACAGAATACACACATACTGTAAATTATGCAAACAAAATTTTGTATGCGATCAATCGTTTGACAGCACTGTTTATTCATATTTAAGGAATTTGTCTGTCAAATCAAAGTTGTGGTGCGGCCAACATGTAGAAACACACACACACACACACACACACACACACACAAAAAATCCCATCATAAAACAGGAAATTATATCATAGACACCTGCAAACTCGAGACTATGTGTCAAGGTCAGTGCGTCTCTTAAAATACCAGATAGTTTCACCTGATGACAACACAAGGTTAGTTCAGGTTGAAGAATGTTGTATGATAAAAAAATTAAAAAAATCTTAAAAGCATAATGACATTTATAAAGTAATTATAATTTTTTAAGAGCACTTCATACTTTTAACACAATATATTAATCACTTTAACAATGAAAACATACGTGTACAATCATGGTTCAAATTGAAATCAAATGTAGGCTGTTAAAAATGTAAACAGTACATGAAAACAGATCTTACGTTTAACTTTTACCACGTTGCATATGAAGTAAAGAGTACACTTTGAACAATGGCACATGTGTTTTAGACTACATTTTTAAAAGATTTTTCCTGTTTTTTTTACTCTCACTCTTATTTAATATTAACCTGTCTGCTCAAAATTCTGAATCCATCTTTTTGTGATTCAGAAGTTCTGCTTTAATGTATTATTAAGCCAAAGAAGGGGCCCTGTATACATACAAACCATCAAAGCTGCTGCATTTTCCATCGCCTCCAGAAACCCGTAATGATCTAAAGACGGCAAACATGCCAACTGCCAAACATATGTCAAAGAAGCTTTTTGTGGGCCTTGTGCACTGGTAGTGGCCCTGTTTCTCAGGGTGTCATAGAGTATTGGTCCGAGTGGACGTGTGCCGTGGAAAACTGGGCTCTGACACCTCTTTATGAGGGTGGGGCCGCCTGTAAATTACACTGCTGTTTCTCACACCCAGATGTCCATCATAGGACTGTAGGGCCACGTGTACAGGGCACATGTTGTTTTAAAGAAAACTCCCAGACAGGAAGTTTCTGACTGAAGAGGTCTGAGAGACGTTAGACAGGTGATTGACTGGCAACCAGATGTGTGAATTTAACTTCAGACTTTTTGTTGCCCCAGTTATCTCCAGCTGCGCAGCAAATGCAGCCGACGCAGACCCTTCAATCTCCGCCGCCCAGCGGAGGTCGTCGCAGACGGGTCGTGGACGAGGACCCTGACGAGCGCCGGAGGAAGTTCCTGGAGAGGAATCGTGCAGCCGCCACACGCTGCAGACAGAAGAGGAAAGTGTGGGTGATGTCGCTAGAAAAGAAAGCAGAGGAGCTCACCCAAACCAACATGCAGCTGCAGGTCAGAATCACTCATATGCACACTTCTCCTCAGCCTCTTAAAGGGTTAGCTCACCCACAAATGAAAATTAGCCTGTGATTTACTCACCCTCAAGGCATCCAGGGGTGTATATGGTGGGTGTTTTTTTTCTTCAACAGTCTAAAAGAAGTCAAATAAAGTGCATCCATCTATAATAAAATGTGCCTTACATGGCTCCCGGGGCCTCCTGTAGCAATTTTTTTCTTTTGTAATAAAAATATATCCATATTTAAAATGTTAAAAACACTTTTGGGGTATATTTGTAGCATTAGCCAAAAATATCTTGTATGGGTCAAAATGATCAATGTTTCTTTTATGGCAAAAATCATTAGGATATTAAGTAAAGATAATTTTCCATTCGAATATTTTGTACATTTCTTACCATAAATGTATTAAAACTAAACTCAGAGAGACAGCAAAACAAAATATATAATTGATAAAATTGATAATTGATAAAAAATATTGGTATTGTTCTTATAAAAACGTATCGATTAGCTACAGGAGGTTTTTATTCACCCCCAGGAGACGTGTGAGGCACTGTTTATTATGGATGGATGCACTTTATTTGACTTCTTTTGGACTGCTGGAAAAAAAATACCTGCCCACTGCTGTTATAAATCTTGAAAGGACGATTTTTAATATAACTCCAATTCATTTAGTCTCAAAGAAGAAAGTCAAATACACCTAGGATGCTTTGAGAGTGAGTAAATCATAGGCTGATCACGGACTACTCCTTTAAGCGTTAAAGCGCACTTCGCTTTGGAACACACACTGAGATGTATTTCACGCGGGGCTTCATATTTCACTCTGTATTAGCTTACTCTAGACCACAGAAGCTCATAAACACCCTTCATTTGACAGCTGAAGCTACCGTCGATGGAGAGCAGACGGGGACGGCTGTAGGGAGGGCAGGGTCAATGGGTTATTGAGGTCTACAGAGTAACCAGAGCACAGCCAGCTGCAGCTGAATGTGTGGTTTGTAGGCCAGTAAAACCTCTGAGCATCACGGCACATCTCATCTGCGAGAGGTTTCCATTCATACACATCCATTTGGGCTCAGTAGACCTTGAATTTTCAGGATTTACCTGAAAGATTGATGCTGTGCGTATAGTCTTGTAAGTCTGTTTTTGGAGGATGTTTGAGTATATCCTGCAGCTTTATCCAGTCTAAGCTGGTTTTCAGTAGGTCTCCAAGCCTGATTAAGCTGGTGTTCAGGTGATTAGCCTGCTGGTGGTCCGGTCTGACCAGAAGACACGTGTTTAAAGCCCCTCTAAAACCATGAAACCAGAACAGCTTGGTTGGTTTAGGCATGGTGATCATCCCCATCAGGCCACATCATTCGCTCTCTGCTTATCTGAGTGAGTGTAACCAGGCCACAATAGTCAATGGTTCGCTGGTTGCACTTTGTGTGGTTCAACCTTTTAAATAGCAGCCTACATTTTTAACCACTAGGCAACACCTCATGACTAAAATCGGATTAGTTTAAAGACACTATTCACTGGCATTGTGGCTCAGAAATGTTTTTGTAATGGCAATATCCAAATATTGAAATATGTACGTTATAATATTCAGATGTTTGGGGTTGGTGCATTTCTTCTTCTTTTCTTACCAAGAGCTTATTTGATCAAAAAACATAGTAGAAAATGTAAATAACTCTTTTCTCTATTTTAATTTGAATTTTTTTAAAATGTAGTTTATTCCTGTGTTTTTCAGCAGCCGTTACTACAGTCTTCAGTCACATGATCTTTCAGGAATCATTCTAATATGCTAATTTGGCATTCAATAAGTATTTATTATTATTATTAGCATTAGTACTATTATGTATGCATTATTAGAAAGTTCAAAATGGCACTTATTTGAAATAGATATCTTTTGCAACATTATTTTCTATGACAATATATAGTATTTATTTCATCATTTAATAAAAGACTCAAACTTTTGAAAAAAAAAACCAAATAAGAATTGGCAAGCATTTCTGTTGTGATGTATTGTTATATTCTAAATGCATAAATAAATAGAGCATACTGTATATAAATTTTATTTACAATAAATACAATTTTAATATTTCTTCCTTTCATTTAGTAAGTGAAATAGTTTTTTTGCACTAAATTCTTTTTTAATTCAATTTGTTTTGGTTGAAATTAAGGTTCCTCTGGAAAAAAAAAATAATAATGTTGTTGCATATTGTCAAAAGGCTGAAAAATAGTGAGAGATAATTTCACCCATCCCAAGTTCCTGCTAACAATAGCACAAAACATGTTAAATGTGTTTGTTTTTCTTTGTTATTACATAGTTTGCCGAGGTGGGACAGAATGCTCATAGACACCCTGGCACTCCCATAGTCCCACTGTTCAGGCTTGTTTTGCCTTTTGTGAAAAATTCACCCCACAGTCACAAACGTGGTACCTGTCAAAGAGGGGATTCTTCTCCACCTAGCATCCATGAAACGCTGCCATGTTTTCGTATTGTTCTGCTAAATCATTTAATCAAATTCAAGAACTCTGTGTGATCAGACGCTCGTGTTTCCCACAACGGTAATTGCAGAGAATTCACCGCCTGTTCATTGTGAGGTTTTCTAATGAAACACAGACTTGTCTGGCCTTTAATTCATTGTGTCTGCTGGGAGGTTTGATGTGAAGCTGCCAATACATCCACCAGAGACTTTTTTTTTCCAACATGTTTGTCATAATTATGTTAAGTACTGTATGGTTTATGACAAAAACAGAACATCATAAACATGTGTGCCTTTGTTTAAATTTGTTTACATGTTAGGGAACCATAGGGGCTAACTGTCACAAATGTGATTTCCCAAACACGGCTTCAACTTCATTTTAAACTAGGAATTTCAAAAGACAATAACTCTTAAGCAGTCAAATCCAGGCCAGACTGTATCCAGGAAACTTTGTAAAACATACATATTTTTTAAATGTGAAATAATGAGGGACATTTAGTTTTGATTCACTTCTGTTGCTACACACTATATTTTGTTTTATGTCTTTAGCCAAAGTGTATGACTGGATCTTTCGCTAGCAATAAGTTATTCAATTCCTGTAAACACTGAGGGAATTTCATTGTGAGTGATTCATGTTATCATTGTTTTCGTTGGCAGAACGAGGTCACCATGCTAAAGAACGAAGTGACGCAACTTAAACAGCTTTTATTGACACATAAGGACTGTCCCATCACCACCATGCAGAAAGAGTCTCAAGGTTACCTCAGTGAGTACTATCACGCACCCACACGGCCAGAGGTGACATTACGTAATAACAGACATACACTATATTGTTTGTAGGACACACCCACTGATATAGATACTCCTGACATTTAAAAAATGTATGGAGGCTGCCACTCCCATAGAGGAGGGCAAAAACATTTATTTTCTCAGTCACTGACAAAGCAGTTGCCTTGAATTGTTTATGATGCAGAAATATTGTTTCCATTTTCACTTTGAAGTAAATTTCTTCAGGTGATATACACTCCCTGGTTTTTAAACTTCTGAATTCATCAATAATGAATGAAGTTGTGAATATTTAAATGTGGGATATTGAGAATGTGGTGTTTATCATTTTCACATTATTGTCCTGTCTTCTCATAGGAAACAAAAATCCCAAATGAGATCTTGTAAATATCTCAGTTATTCTTCCTAAACTATATACGGATGGATGAATGGATTGATGGGCTTTCAGATGGATGGACGAATAAACAGATGGATGGATGGATGGATAGACATGTCAATGGGTGAATGGATGAAAGGATGGATTGACGGATGGACAGATAGAAAGACGAATGGATGGATAAATGGATGGATGGATAAATAGACAGACAGACGGATGGATTGATGGCTGGAAGGATGGATGGATGGATGGATGAATAGACTGACAGACAGACGAATGGATGGATGGATAAACATATCAATGGGTGAATGGATGAAAGGATGGTTAGACATCAGTGGGTGAATGGATGGATGGACGGATGGATGGACAGATAGAAAGACATTTGGATGGATAAATGGATGGATGGATAAATAGACAGACAGACAGATGGATTGATGGTTGGTTGGATGGATGGATGAATAGACTGACAGACAGATAGACAGACAGACGAATGGATGGATGGATGGATAAACATATCAATGGGTGAATGGATGGATGGTTGGACAGATGGACAGATGGACATATGGATGGATAGATGGATAAATAGACAGACGGATGGATGGTTGGATGAATGGAGAAATAGATGGATGGAGAGATAGACATCTGTGGATTGATGAATAAACAGATGGTAGATGAATGGATGGATGGGTGGATGGATGGACAGATTGACATATGGGTGGATAAAAAGATGAAAGAACAGATAGACATGGATAAATGCATGGATAAATAGATGGATGATGGATAGATGGATGGACAGACGGACAGAGAGATAGATAGACAGACATATGAATGAATAAATGGGTGGATGGATGGATAGACATATGGATGGATGCATGGATGGATATCTGAGTGATGGACTGAGAGAATCTGAATGGACTCAACCAGACACCTTCGTCTCTCCTGTTGTCCCTCAGGTCCAGAGAACAGTCCGGCAGGAAGTCCCACCCCTGTAACCCAGCAGCAAGTCATCCAGCACAATACCATCACCACCTCCAGCACAGCACCCAATCACCGCACAGATATTAACCCCATCCACTAGAGACTCCACCCCTGATGCCCCCCACCACCACGCTGGACACCCCGACTGCAAATTCTGGACAGACACACACCTCTGTGCCTCTGTGGCAGCTTATTCTTCTATTTGTGATTTGTACATGTAAACTGATTACCTTTTTTTTAGTTCTGTGTGTGTTATGTTTTCATTTGAGTCTGCTTTAAAAGAAAAAGGAGTCTGCATAAATCATCGGGCACCATCTCACTTGTCAAGGACATCCCAAATGGAAACGCAACTGTTACATCTGTTCCTGGATAACTACTGGACCGCTACCTTTACACATGACAGAATTCCGATAGCTGGATAGCGTTTGATCTGAATCTTCCATTGCCAAAAAGATGCTGTCCTATCCTTTCTGTTTATTGTTATAACAATTCCTCTCACATTCCCCTTTTTATCAAATTCAAAAGGATCAATTAGGAAGGTCAGCCTCCATCGGGAGTTCCTAATGAAAGTAACCTGAAGCAATATGACATGCTCAGCAATCCGATTGTCTTCACTTGCTCGCTCGGACCAGAATCTAGATCAGATCAAGTTCATCCTATTAGCTCCTGTCATTTCAGATATAATTTCAAAAGTCGTCTTGGTAAAACAAACCAGCTATCACTCCTAAGCTTGTACAAATCATGTATATGGAATGCATTTATCAAGCTCACACAGGCTTCTGAGAGCCTATGCCCTGCTGAACATGTGTGAGATTTCGGAGTGTTCCCAGATTGGCCAGACCACAGCAGCAATAGTGTTCCACCAGGAAGACATCTCACTTCGGAAGACACCATCAGCTGTTTCCCTTTAAGCTGGTGTAACTTCTGGTCAGATTTACTCCTGGTCCTTGCCAGTTTGCGTATTACTTCTACTGGCGGTGCATTTCGGTATCTGTTTCAGATCAGAGCGTGGACCGAGTATTACGCACATACATCAATACATTTTTAAGTATGTTTTGTGCTCATATGTGGGCCTTCCAACCACATTCAAAACACTCCATCTAATCTTGAACCAGAATAATGCCATGGAAAACTTTTGGAAGCTTTTGCTTTACCTGGGGCTATGGAAAAGTTCCACTGAAGCCAAATGCATTGTTAAATGCTACTTAAAATTAGCTTTCGTTTTGGCTCGAAGTATTGTTTAGATCTTCCTCGGGCATTCTGACTGTGAGGTAAATTTAATTTAATAGGATCAAATGTAATAAGATATATTTTGATACATTCCAGTTTGTTTGGTGCCTAGGAAATCATGTGAGGCCTCTTTCTTGACATGGGCCATTCTGCACTTGACTATTGTACGTATGAAACTATCAGGCTCCATCAAAGGTTCTGGACATGTGAGATGTTATTATACAGTCAGCTACTTACTCCGGGCCGTTTACCAAGAATGCATTTTCGCAATTATAATATGCAAAAGGCAGGTTCTTAAGATCCGTTTGTACTTCGTACAGCTTTACAAAGAGCACAGTGCAATGCTATTTTGTTGGCCGTCTCGAAAACAAAATCCTTCCTGTGCACTGGCATGTTTTCTTCTTAAAAAATCTCACAATGCACCACAACACCAGGGCGTGTTTATTTTTACTGCGTCCCCTTACCATAAAATACATCCCATTTTCTGAACCGCCTCAACTGAGTACATATCATTACATGATAGAGGTTTTGATGGTGGCATTTTACACTTTAGAAATGTGTTCTTACCAGTGCACGATACACTGATTCACAACCTAGGAAGCTGATTAAGAAACACCCCGAATAAACGTCATGCAATGAAAACGCATTCTGTGGGAACTGCCCTAATAATAGCGTTCCAGTGTGAACTTTTTAAGGGATGTGTTGGGAAGGTCCCATATACCTCATGAGTGTATGATCAAGGACCGATTTTGTTATAAGATGGCCACTGTCACTTTAAGACATCGAGTCCTCAATACCATAAAGGCCGTGACACACCAAACCAAAATTAGAACTAGCGGCTATGAAAGGCGATTGTTGTTGCCTTGCATCGCAATGTGTTTGGGCCAAAAAGTTGCCGCAAAGGCTAAAGCCAAAGACCAGCTAGTATGCACATTCTGCATATGCGTTAAAGGAAATAACTTTCCATACCAGCAGGTGGCAGTAGTTGGCGAAAGTATTCGTCATTTAAAAAGGGAAACTGAACTACAAACTGTAAACGAAGCAGCGCTTTCTTACAATTTACCTTTTTCCAGATGTTATTTCGTTGCCATATCATTATGAAAATATTTGCATACAAGAATGCTCAGGTAAGATGTAAAATAAGAACAGCCATCTGTTTCTTTTTCTTTTGTTTTTCTTCTTGTGCACTGGTTCGCTAGGCCAAGCAGCCAATCCAGCGCTACCTCATTACCAATTCGTACGTACTTTACGAGGTGTTTAATACGTACAGATTCATATGACTTCCCTCATATGATTTTGTATGATTTCTCTGAGGGTAGGTTTAGAGGTGGGGTTAGGGGTGGTTATTTGTACGAATCCCTACAAATTTGCCACCTCGTAATACGAGTGACCTTATAAGAATTCGTACAAATTAGCCACCTAGTAAAATACGTACGAATTACGGTGAGATTGAATTGACCAATCAAAGTGATCTTCCTCGCCGACTACCTGAGACTGATTTAAAAAACTTAATCAGCCAAAAAGCCGGGTCTGACTAGTGGTGACGGTGTGGAACTGACATTGGGTTGGTGTGTCACAGACTTTAGTCGCAATTTCCTTGTCTAAACGCAAGTAACGACACAATTTGGTCCACTTTTGTTTCTCGCGGCTGTGAAAATGTAGCATTTTACTATTTCTACGCAGGTACTGATCTAGACCGATCTAGATACTGCTTTCCAAATGTCACTATGTGCCTGAATATGTCTTAAATACTCACATCACATCGGGAAGAATGTCAGTCAGTAGTAATACCTTGATATCATTGCATTCATTTTTAATTCAGGTTGAACTTTAAGGCCTTGACATTGTTTAGCTTTTTTGTAAGAAGACTAATTGCTAGCATTTTATTGTGGACACTGTTTTGTTTCGGACTCGTTTTGGTGTTAACAGACTTTCTACCTTCTTGAACCAAGGAGGCCTGTGATGAGAACACAGGCAACCTGGAAATGTCTTAGCATCACGAGGAGAGATGCACCAAAATGTTTCCCCTCTGCCTTTTTTTCCAGCAGCTAAGCTCAGAACTCTGTTTCATGTTTTTCACAGTTTGTAGAGGATTTTTCGTCCCTCCTAAATGGAACATATTGATTCCCTTCGCCTTTCCTCGCAGCACTGTGTTTGGAACAAGAGCGTGCGAAAAGACCTCCACATTGAGAGGTGGAAATCTTGTAGCTGTCTATGCACTTTGACCTCTGCGCACAGCAGAGGATGGAATAGCCATATAGAAGACTCAGCGATTCCCAGTTCCCACACCAGCGAGAGCCAGCCACTGTCAATCTATGGAGCAACTCAACTTGTACGGACCAATCGGAATGGAGCCCGGAATGGGTCACCCCAAAAAGGACATGATTCGAAGGCTTGGGTTTTGGCGGTGCTCCTGTAGCTTTAAGACTTTAAACTGTCCCTTTAGAGAAAACCTGTTGTTCACACTGTGAAATGGGTGACATCAAGGTGAACTGGAAACACGATTGTGCTTTTATTATTAATTTTGTTATGGTTTGGTTGTTTCTTAGCATAGTTCACATAGGAAAGTTCACCCAAAAATGATCATTTACTTATTCATTTATAGCCTAATATCATCTTCCTTCTGCAAAACACGAAAGCACATATTTTGAGTTTTGTCTATACAACGAAAGTCAATGGGGTCCAAACATTTCAAGCTTCATAAAGTACATAAAAGTAGTGTTAAATATATAAAATCGTTGATGAAGTACTGTATGGTGACAGTAATAGCAAACCTCAATGGTTCATCAGTGATCACATTTGATTCAGTTTGAGAGCGAACAACCACGTTGTTCATTGTTCGTACCGTTTTAGAAGACTGAAGCTGTTTGGATTTCTTTTATGCTGCCTTCATTTATTTTCGGAGTGTTAAAACTTTTGAACCCCATTGACTTTCACTGTATGGACAAAAAAATGCTAAAGCATTCATCAAAATATGTTCTTTAGGGAAAAAAAGCGCAAGTAGAGATTAAATTACTTTACTGTTGTTTGCCAAATTTTTGTGGATGAAATTAAGTCATTTTAACTGGAATCCAAGTCAAAAAGAATTTGATTAGAATTTCCTGCACAGATTTCGTGTCCAGAGTGCACGGATGTACTGTATAAAGCGCCATCTTACACAGACTTCATTAGACAATGGACCTTTTTTGCCCAATGTGACCACACCTAAAAAGATGATCCCATTTTTGGGGTGAACTGTCCCTTTAAGTAAGTCAAATCAGCATTCAGTGTTTTCTGTGCATGTAGCATAATAATGTGGTTTCGAATGGGATTCTGATGGCCCATAAAGGGGGTGGGTTTCAGTTTTTTGGATTGTGAGCTTGAAAGTTAACGTGACATCTGTGTATGCATGCATTTTCACTCCTGTTGGCATCCAGGACTCCACACTCACACGTTTTGCAGTGTTTAACCCTATGTGATGATGTCATAATATAGTGGGAGGGGCTTGCTAAAAAGCAGTTTGGATCTCCGTGGAGGACTTTAAACGGTATAAAGTTGCATTTTATTTCATCTCCTGCTTCTTTACATTTCAAAGCAAGGTGGTCAGGAGCATATCTGTGCAATGCCTCATCATCTCTTACCCAAGCAACATAATATACAAGAATACACTGAACTGGAAATATTTCACTCTCTCTCAGTGATTAACTTGCATTAATCTCAAACTGTTGATTTGGCATCAGTCCTTGTTAGGATGGGTGGATGGATGTCTTTTGTATTAGCATTCTTATAAAACCGAGGGAGATTTGTGTGTGTGTGTGCGCGCGCGAGTATATGTGTGCTTTTGTGTGCAAAGTTTTTGTTTAGTTTTTTTTTAGGTGGAGGACAATGAATACACATTAATAAAACTATAAATGTATCATTGCAATGAAACTATAAATATTGTATAAATTTTCATTAATTTTTGTAATCTTGTTCCCATAATGCAACCACCTTTCTTTTTGAAAGGAGTACATGTTTGGTACTTGTTTGTAAATAATGTTTGCATAGCACTTGAGGTCTTCAAATGTTTGCCTGTTCATTTCTGAGCTGAAACATTGCATTGTTTGTTACGCATATTGAATTCATGAATTCACACACGCTTGCATAACTTTGTATATTTTATATGTTTATTAATGCCTTGAAAAGTTTGTGTTTATGCAAATGTACAGATGTGAGATCACAACAGCTATATTACAATATGAAAATAAAGCACTTGTTCTTTAACAAAGCTCTGCCAACTGATGACATTAAAAATATAACATTACAGTATTTGCAAGTATTTAAGTGTGTGTATACATACTGTATATACACACACATCTAAAGGTGATGATCATGAAAGTTAAATTTTTATTTGACTATTTAATAGGGACCCCTGGTGGACAGATCTGTCCAATAAGGATTTTGATACAGGCATGGGTTGTGCATTACAATATGATTTACAATATAAATATATATATATATATATATACTTAATTTAAATGAACACACTTGCTCAACATTTATGCACTAAAAACATTGATTAAGACACTATCATACATGAGCTTCAAAGATGTATACCTTTATACAACAACTTGTCACTGGGGCAGAACCCCACAATAGACGACTTTGTACCTTTTATACAAAAATATAACATGTAATTAGAATCAAGCCTTTAAAAGGTGTTTTATAATGCCATTAAGTTCCCAGGATGAAAAATATTTAAATACTAAACATGCCCCTGCCCCTGCAGATCACATATACAGAGCACATATATAGCCTTATCATCATCAAGCAAACCAAAGCCAGTTTACGAACAATTTCACTATCAATTAACTTTTATACAACATAAATGCATTTCACGTTGTATTTCAATAGGCTAACAATAGGCTAATAATACACTTCAAATAAGATCATTATATATAGAATTTATTTATAGAATGAAGTATATATTTAAATAAATTCTGCACTTACACTATATGTCAGACTTTGTGTTTAGTGTGCCTCGTGTTTTGCTCCGCCCCTGCCCATGTTTGGTATTTCCCGTGTCCATGTGCTTATTGGTTGATGTACTCCCAGCTGTCTTCCCTAGGTGTCCTTAGTTATGTCCTCGTTAGTATGTGTATTTAAGCGTCTGTGTTTGTCTGTGTACTTTGTTCCAGTTTGCTCCTCTGATTAAAGTCACTGTTATCTTCAAGATCCGTGCCTCGTGACATTATAAATGTAATAATGGAAATATCTTAATATAACAACAACAATAATAATAATGTTCTTACAAATAATATATATTTTTAAATAGATAAGAATAATGTTTGATAGGATTGGTTGGACACTCACACACAAACTAATGGCCAATAACCATGAATATTAAAATTGGCATTTAAATAAAAAACATACAGTAAATGTAGCATGAAGTAACACAAGCGCCATATACATTGTTTGCAGAAATTTCTACTACTACTATGAAATATTTGATGTTTTTTCTAACACTCAGCTGTCGCCCCCTGCCGGACAGACAAAGGAAACGCTGCTAAAACAATGAGGATACCAACGGATGAGAATTGTTATAAACACTGTTCATTAAAAATAAATGTTTAACTTTTTGTTGTGCTATTAGGCCATGTTCTATTTAACCTGTTTTTGATTTTCACTCCTGATATCAAAAGAACCTGCTTCCTTCCTGTGAAAGTAGGTCATACCAGTCTTGAATGTCTACCTCTGTATTTTCTTTCTTGTGTCTTCATCTTATCCTCAGTACGTGCTAGCTAAAGCATATCCACAATCTTATTTAGTAACACTATAATAAATACGGGTTGCATAAAATTGTTACTGGTTGTTTTCATCTATTTAGAGCGATCAGTACTTTTAGTGAGCTACTAACATATACATTCATCATCATATCTGCACAGATAGCAAAACAAACGAACACAACAAAAACTTTTCTCCTTATCCTAACTAGTTGCTTATTATCATGCATATTACTAGCATTTTGACTGTTCATTAGTACTTATATAGCACATAATAACCAGATTAAAGTTGCTGTCAACAGTGAGAACTGGTCCCCAAAATGAAAGTGTGACCAAAATTAACCTGAGCATTATTATGTTAGTATTCTGACAGGGCCTAAAGCTGTACTATAAACTTTAGAGTAAAAATTAAAAGACAAAATAATAGTACATCACATTAGTAATCAAACTTTAATCAAAAACTGATCATGTACAATTAAAAACATAGTCCGATAAAAATATAACCCCCACATAAACGCAAACATTTGCATTAGAAAGCACATTATCAACTGAACAATGATTCATTCAGTGGTTACTTTACATTCAATTTGAGTTTAGTGTATCAGTGTGATGAGAATCCATCTGTAGAAAGGAATCTGTCAATCATGTCAAATGATCTCTCTGGTTGATCGTAAGGCAAAATGTGCCCGCCTCCCCTGACAATTACCTACAGAAAAGAAAAATGACATTTGTCATCAGTGAACATGTAATGTATGTATTTACACAAGCCAACGTAACTACAGAAAATGTTTTATAAAAATAAGAAATAATTGAACTTATTTTATGCAGCAGATTTTGGAACTAACAATAGACAGAATGGGTAATTAGATAATATATATATCGGCTGAATTAAATTAAATTGATCTAGTAGTACTGCAAAGCCTGACCTGAAAGAACTCTCCCACTTGTCGTACGTAACCTGCCACTTCTGTATCACTGGGCTGGACCTTCCAGTGGAAGCGCTCTACTTTTTTATACTCGTCCGCTCTAGACCAATTCACCGTGGGCAGGAAGCGTTCAGTCAGAGGGGCTGCAACGATGACATCAAGCTGTCCGCTGTAGATTAACACCTGCCAAGATCAGATCCAGCCCACACATTAATCCACAGAGTGTGTTCTGACAGGAGAAACTTCATACATATCATTTTATTATGAAAAATCATGTTCATTTTGAACAGTTATTTGTACAGCTCTTAATTACTATTGTATTGCATTGCATTACTTTTTGCTACGTATAACAAAACTACAGAGATTTGATCATAAAACTAAGGATTTCAATATTATTCAACTAGGACATATTATAGAGCAACAGTTTTATTATATTTTTCACGAGTTTGCGCTTTCTTACGATATTAATAATAATAATAAAGCATGTCTGGCGTGCTGTCCGGGGGCCAGGCCGGGATATTGGCAGACTCCGAGCCCTAGTATTTTGAACCCTAGCGAGGGCTGAGCTTGGCATCCAAGTCAAACCCTGGGAAGGTGTGGAAGGAGGCGGAGAAGGGGTGGAGGAGGTAACTGACAGCAGCTTTGCGCGGAGAGCTGAGCATATGAATCGCGCACTGAACACAAAACTGACGAGATCTAATAAAACTGTCAGATGACACGCAGCTCATTTCTCCATCACTATAAGATACCCAAAACACACATAAAAACACCCGGTAGAAGCGCGTTTGTGCAGCAGAGCGGCTCTCTTCAGCAATGAATGACGAGTCCTGTTCTGTTCACACAGTGCATGTGCTCCGAGAACGCGGTTGTTAGTTCGGAACGTTTCCAGGTGAGTTCTGTTACAGAACGCGGTGTCACTCTCTGTATTAGGACTCAACAACTGTGTTCTGCTGCTGTGTGAATGTGGCCAATAAAACACAATTTTATATAAACTATGAGTAGGTAAAATACTGAAACAAATAAATAAATAAAATGACCTTTTAAAGCGTTTAACTGATTGTATTAATCGGTCAAAATTCATATCGGTCTGTTAACGGCTAAACGCTTAAAATGAACATCCCTAAATCAAATTGATCTAAAATACCAACACATAATGAATCATGTACAGTACATGAAAAAATGATTTCGTGTTGACTTTAATTGTTGACTTTATTTAACAGCATCTCTTTACATTAAGAGTCCTTCATTCACCTTTTCCCACTTTATCTTTCCCAGCATTCCTGAATCTTTTCCTTACAGTTAAACCTGTAGTTTACCTAAAAACGCATGCTTTCCTTTTCTGAAAGTCATGATAGTCATTCCTCCTGTTTTTCTGTGCTTTTACTGTTCATCATTCTTCGGTGGTGCTCTACAGCTTTCGTTCTGTTTTGTTTTTGTGTTTTTTGTTTTCACTCCTCTCTGTACACAAGATCCATCATGTGTCTCTTTTAGCTGGACGGGACGGAGGGGGACCTTGACGTTCACGACGACCGCATGTCATATCTCTCGGCCATGAGTGCTGACTATCTCAGCATGGACAGCCGGCTGACCAGCGACTACGACGACACGGCGGACGAGGGCGGGACTTACACCGATAACGAAACGGACGAGCCGCTCGATCGTCAGCGGGTGTCGGCCATTAGCCGCTCCTCTGAGCCAGTCATGCCAGAGGAGGTTAGAGTACACCTTTAACATTTCTACAGGGTTCCCACTGCCATAGAATGAATGCATGCATGCTAATTCTAAAGCATCGTGGGCTGTTTATTATGCCTGAGGACACATATGGATAATGCATCTTTCACGGTGATGGGTGAACTGCTTGCACATGCTTTGACATCTACACACTTAAACATGCTTACTGCGACGGCATCCCTCACAGTTGCCTAGATCAGCACAAAGTCAGCTCAAGGAAAGACAGCAGAGGTCGAGCTGGCAGGGAAATACATTTTCACATTGAGAACAAGACATTAGCACACACTTGTCATCCATGCATTACATGCTGTAAAAGCAGGAAGCACATGGTAATGAGTTTACATGGCAAATCGCTTGGATTTCATGCTTTCCAAAAACAGATGAACGTTAAGTGAATCTGTAAATGCAAAAAGCAGCCACTTCTGCCCCCTTCTGTTAGAAGTTGGAACTATAATATTCTTGATCACTAAAAATGTATTTAACAGTGCTGTGATTGTTAAAACTAAATGTACTTTGTTAAAGTAAGTGTTATAAATGTAATAAAAAGCTATCAATATATAAAGCTAAGTAACAGATGTTACAAAGCTAAAGTAAATATTAAAGCTAAATAGAAATAATGTTAAAATAATTATTACAGTTTAATGATAGTTAAACAAAATTGAAATTAAAAGTGAAAATAAAAAAGCTAATTTAAATAAAAACAAGAAATATAAAAAATAGAAATATTTTTAAGAGCTTATAAAAATGCAAAAACACATGATAATGACTGTAACTTAGACTAAAATTAAAATGTAAAAATATTAGAAAATAAAGGTTAATTTAAAATGAGCTTTTAGAGTAATCAATATTATAATAAATAGAACAGAAAATTATATACTATAAATATATCAAGTATATAAATAATCCTAAAGGTTTGTATGCAGTTAGGAAAATTGTGATTTAAAAGGCCATTTAAATATAATTAATCAATTGTTAAATGTGGTAACAAAAGAAATGAATAAAATGATGATGATGATAATAATAATGAGCAGCTTTTTAAAGTAATCACAAAGAGCTGGAAAAGAAAAAAAATGAATTGGTAAAAAAAAGTAGATGGATAGAGTGATGGATGTTAATGTTAAATCAGAAGCAAGACAAACTTATTCCTGACTGTATATTTTCTGTAGTGTGCATATGCAGAATAGACATCTTTCTATGTTATCTATCTCTTTCTTGCTCCTCTAGATCCTCAGGAAGTCAAGCCCAGAGATTCGAGGTCGCATCCGGCGGGTGGGCAGCAGAGAGATGCTGACAGAGGCTAGTCCCCCCTTAATGTCCACCTTCCTGCCTGACCCCGCAAAGGTGAGCTTGTGTCACGCTCCCTATTTGTTTTTACTTTCTTTAAAATGCCATACATCAAGATATATAAACCGTGTCAAAAAGAGACTGGGAATTTGCATACAGTGGACACTTAAGCCACACTTAAAAAATGAAATGTGTTAATATTTTATGATGTGACATGCATCCATTTTTAAGTTTACAAATGGAGCAAAGACTGTAAACTGACTCTGACTAACACAACTTTTCTCCTGACTGCACCTGCATTCATGCAGAAGAACGGCCTGATTTGGCACAACCATTTTTCCAGCAGCTCAGAATCCTCTCGCAGCAGCTCAGTGACACATTTTGGTACGCTGTAGAGCCGTGTTCACTGTTGTGCCAAAGTGGATATATAACTAGTATAGTTTAATTGAAAGCCCCTGTTAGCATCTAGATGGTTTTGAACTAATCGTACCAGTCATATACAGTGTGAACATAAGAAGCTGTCACAATAAGTTACAATAGTTAGTGTAAATGTATATTATAGGCCTGTTTATTGTATTATTAGTAATTCAAATATTTTAAAAATGCACTTTGAAAGCCCTGTTCACACCCAGAAGAATTCACACCAGCAAACAGTATAGTTTGTTATTCTAAGCACATGCTTATCTGCCACTTCTAATTCTCAAGCTCGTTATAGCTTGTTATATCTCTCTGCCTTTATTGTTGTGGTGTGAATTCTGCTATTCTTAAATATTGAAGACGATTTTTAAATTAATAATAAAATAATAAAATAAATGCTATATAATATAACAATATTTAGTATTATTTACATATAAATGTATTTATTAAAATTTAATTAGCTTTGATTTTTTTATTTGTTTTTTTGTTTTAATTTTTACTTTCAATTCTAATAATTATGTGCTTTTTAAATTCTTTTTTTGTGTTTTTAAACATGTCTTTTTTTATTTAGCTTTAACTTCTTATTTCAGTTTAAGTCATTTTTGTTCTTTTTTTCAGTTAGTTGCCAAGGTGACATTTAAAAGATTCTTTATTTAATTAAATTTAGTTTTGTTTTTTATCTTTAGATTTTATATCATTTCAGCTTTAGAAATTGAATAGTTAATAGTTTAGGTTTATTTCCATGATTCTTAATGCATTACTTCATTTTTACAAGTTACACCTTAATAAGAAAGTGTTTTTAGTGGTTTTTACCATTTTGGCAGTGTTTAAAGAAAACCTGAAGCAATTAGTTAGTGTTTTAGATATTACTAGTAAGTAGTGTTGTTAGTGGGTTTTGTGTTTGGAATCCGGAGCTCATTGTGAATGATGTCATCCAGTGCTGTCTTTCCCTGTGGTTTAGGAAGAGAAGTGTAGTAGTCATTCAGTTCTGTGGTGCTGTTCTCTTTCATATTCATTCGTCTTTCAGGTAAAATTGCTGTCTCAAGTGGAGGCATCACGGGGGCAGTACGACCCCTCTCGAAACTACGACTCTCGTTCAAGCAGTCCCGCGAGCAGCGAGCACCCGCGCGGCCAGGAATCTCCTGCAAAAACCAAACCCCTGCCTCCCCCAGCAGCTCTCAAACCTACCTACACGTCCCGCAACTCCAGAGGGCTTGTAAACAGCCCCCCGGTACGGGACAGCAAACCTCTGGAGGACAGCCCTGATGATCCCTCTCAGAGGTCTTTCCTGGGCAAAGTGAAGGCCTTCGAGCAAATGGATCACTTGGCCCGGACACAGAGAGTCCTGGAGATCCAAGAGGCCCAGAGCGCCAGGGTGAGTGTTCAACATCTTTATGCTTTGCGCGAACAATAACAACAAAGATATGACAATTTTTTTTGATCTACATGCTACATACAACACAATGCATGTATTTTAAAATATATATTTAAAAAAAAAAGGTTAAATATGTGAACTTGGTCCACATAACCAGTCATAAGGTTCAACGTTCAAAGGAAATTGAGATTTATACATGAATAAATTTAAGCTGAATAAATAAGCTTTCCATTAATTAATGTGTGGTTTGGACAACCACTATATGGAAATCTGAGGGTGCAAATAAAATCTAAATATTAAGAAAACCATCTTTTAAAGTTGTCCAAATGAAGTTCTCAGCTATGCATATTAATAATCATGGTTATGGTACAAAATATAGCACATATTGTAATGGAACTTGATCTTTACTTAATATCGTTTGGCATAAAAGAAATATAAATAATTTTGACCCATACAATGGTAGGTATTGTTGCATACACGTGTAGCATTTTGTCAATATTTGCACCATTTTTGATTATTCATCATACAAAAATATTTTCGAATAAAATATGCCTCCTTCCAATTGATAAATCCCAGTTCTGATTTCCATTCTAGTTCTGATATTCTCATTTTCGGCCTAAACATTTATGTTAGCAATTCTGGTGTGTTTGATTTGCCTGTTTTCAGTTGGAGATTGCACAGAAACATCCAGACATCTATGCCGTCCCCATGAAATCTCAGAAACTGGACCACAGCAGGCCACAACCAATCGGGTAAGAGTCTGGTTTTGTTCAGAAGGTGTGGTCACACGAGCAGCACTTTGTAGTGATGCATGAACCAAACTCGGACTTGTGAAATTCCCAATCATGTGCGTTCCTCTTCTGAACTGTCTTGCTTTCATCCACAAAAGTTAGCAGGATAAATGCACGCTCTGATCTTTGCGTCCAGCTCCAGTGCGCGACCAGAGCCCCAGACGCCTCCTTGCAAGCTGCCATACTCAGAGAGCCGCCCGCTCGGCCTCGGCGAGGAGGCCGGAGAGGAGTTTCGGCATCAGCTTGCGGAGCAGACCAAGCGCGGCTACTACACCACCACACAAAAGTATCAGGACACTGAGCTGTAGAGTTCCTCTGCTTCGGCTCACCGCACAGCTTCACCATTCCACCGGGGCACCGCCCTGCACCAAAACTGCTGCTGACTTGGAAGTCCTGTTTGCTTTTAAGTTTCCCACACGTATATATATATATATATTTGTCTTTTTCACTTCAGAGAAGTTCAACTTTCTGTCCATGAGGATAGAATCTTATTGTTTTTATGTTTATGTGTCCGAGAATCATGTTTTCTAGCCTATGCAATTTTTTAAGTTTCTGCAACGCAACAGAAACGTCTCGCCACGAGTTTCGAGTCTCTTTCTCTCTTCGCTTCACGAAAACCCTTAAACCTGTCGTGTGTGCTACAGACCAGCTTTTTGTTACTTTCTTTTTATAAGCCTGATAAAGCAAAACGTGTTTTAAAAACGTCACTCTCTTCAAGGTTTATACTATCTTTGCATTCCTTCATTTCCGATCATGTGTGTGTATATGATGTAAGACAATACACTGGATTTTGTTACAACGTTTTGAAGTGCCTTTTACTTTACCAATAACGTTGGAGGTTTGTGGACTTGACAATCCAGCCCTCTGGACAATATTATTGCTGCTTACAGCTCCAAGGAAAAACAGGGAAAAGTCAACACCAAAACCCTTAATACCGTCCGCCCGTATCCTCAGTGTAGCGACAGCAACGACTGACGACTTTCCGAAGGGACGCTTCGATACTGGTTGGTTCGAGTGATTGATTGAAACCGCTGTGGTCACGGTTTGTCTTATTTCAACCCCACCGCATTACGTTTTTAACACGCTTGATTGTACGTTGGTCCGCTTTACCTCCACA
Organism: Enteromius treurensis; assembly: GCA_032275025.1. Classification (NCBI taxonomy): domain Eukaryota; kingdom Metazoa; phylum Chordata; class Actinopteri; order Cypriniformes; family Cyprinidae; genus Enteromius; species Enteromius treurensis. The sequence goes on from JAUCMU010000030.1 coordinate 7,272,912, forward strand.
TATTAGTGCTTCTAAAACTCGTGGATTATATTTTGATGGCTTCCACTGTGTGTGAGGGTCACACGCCCAGAGAATATTCCCTGGACATTTACGTTCAGGTCTACTGTGGAATTTCACTCTACTACACCAAATAAAATAAACTATATTGACATTACTGACTTAGTTGTGTGCTTTTATTAATCCAGCAGGTTGGAATCCGTCATCCAGTGGGCTATAAACTGAGGGGATCCATTATCCTCACCCACAAAATGTAATTTCGTCACCCTTTATTCAGCCTCATGGCATTACAAATGAGATATTTTGAAGACTTTTGGGAACATTTGAGCCCACTGACTTTACATGGACAAGGGTCAAAGTATCTTTTGTTTCATAGAAGGCAGTTTGGAACAACATGGGGGTAAAATAACAACTCAATAACAAAGGCATGAAAATTAAATGTTATTTTACTGTGATTTCCCATCGGTGTGGTATAGGTAATGAAAATTGATTCTGTCGTGTAACGCATTGGTTTGATTGGGTCCAGTGATTCGACTCTTGTCCAGCGCCGTGTGAAACCCGTTATCCTTGTACATGCCGCTTTTCAGAAGCTGCTCAGAAAACTTCCGATGACTTCCGTTAAAGGCTGTCTGAAAAATGAACAGTATGTGTGAATACTTCTGTCTGAAAAATTTTAACAATAGGACAGTGTGTGCTGTGTACTCACCGGCATTTCGTGTACTGTTGGTTTTTTGCTTCCATATGTTTGGTTTGTCGTTTGGTATAAAGGGTTGATCGTTTTTTGTCTGGAAAGTATAACGAGGCTCATTATTTCTAACATAGGAAAATGGAATAAGGACATATACATCCACATGGAAAGAATCTATATGAAGATATATGCGCATATATGGAACATATGCAGTATATATGCACATATATGATAATATATAAGCGCATATATGAAGCCTATATGCAGTATATAAGCACATAT
>JAUCMU010000030.1:7273978-7290163 GCA_032275025.1 Enteromius treurensis
TATGTACATGTACTGAACTGTTATTATTCAACCATGCCAAGGTAAATTCAGTTTTACATTCTATGGCACCTTTAATAAAGTCCATAAACTTTCCAACCCAATCAATGAAATGGTTTCCTCACTCTATAGTTGTCCATGAGGACACCCAACCAAGGTTTGATGGACTTCATGACATCCTGAAGCAGGTGCTTCTCAACATCTGAGCCATCATTGAACGTAAGATTTCCAACATGGATGGAACGTCGAACATCTGGCAGTGTCACAAATGCAGAAAAGTACTCCTGATCTGGAGGCTCCTGTTTAAGAAAGTAAAACATATAATGAGACAACTAGCCGTTCAAATTAAGAACTCCTCATTTCCCATCCATTTGCTTGTATTGAAATGCGTGTGTACCCGACACTGCATGTAGTTGAAGTAGTTGGTGCAACCAGTGACGTTTTGGAAGTACGAGGGATAAGGAGAAAGATCACCATTCAGTAAGCTGTCAAAAACCTGACAGAGAGACGAGATGTTTTCAGAACGGATGCAGTCAAGTAGTCACACTCACCTGGAAGGCCTCCTTTAAAATCACACTCACCTGAAAGGCCTCCACCCATTTCTGCTCCTGGATGAGTTTGACTCCTTCATCCGTCTGCATCTGCACGTGCTGCCTCTGCTGTTCATCCACGAGACCCGTCTGATAGAGGAAATCTGCATAACCTCCCAGCATCTGAAAAGAAAGTGGATTAGAGAGATTCCTATATGAACAAAAGGTAAACTCAAGTCAAATGTGTGTGCTTTTCACAATGCATATTATTTCAAAGAAAACCATACTGTTATGTTTATTGCACCTTAGAGTCAGCTCAGAGCATTTGATGCGTTTAAAAGAGGAAATATTATTTTCATTTACCAGTTCAGGGTCACACAGACCATCTCCAATGGCCACTCCTTTGAAGTTGATCTTCACTTTGGCAGAGGGATTGTTTTTGTGGATGTAATAGCCAATCGCTGGAACATACTTTCCTGCATATGACTATGGGTTTTAAAATATAGTTAACAACAGCATTTTGACTGTACTAGAGAGTAGGACTCTGATCGCATAAATCCAAAACGAGATCCACTTCCTCACCTCGCCTGTAGCGTAGAACGGATTAGCCTGAAACTCGCTGAATATCTGGAAGAACTGAGTCAGGGCACTGCAGAGGGAAAAAAAAAATAAAAAATAAATAAATTATGTGTATCATATCTCACAAGGTCTTAGATATACAGTAAACTTTTTCCACTGTACTTGTACAAGTCTCTGCCCACATCATCTTGGTTTTGGGCAAATCCTCGGTCATCCTCAGTGAAACTCCATCCTGTCCCAACCTTAAAAAATAAAAACCACAAATATCCGTCTAGTATGTATAATGAAATTAAAGCCTGTGATAGAAACACTGTATTAGTATATTTGAAAGGCCGTCAAGTGATAACATACATGACTTTAAAAAAAAGTAACAATGTGTGTAATAATTATTTTCTTAGATTCTCTGTGGATGACACACAAGACAGAAAATATGCATCTCCGTAATGATGCTCAGTTGAATGCTCTTTACCTCATTTTCTATATTCTCAAATTGCATGAAAAGCAAGAAAAATAATATAACAAATGTTCCTAAATATGTTTTTAGGAATTAATTAAAAATGACTCGCAAACTACTTTGTAATAATATAAATTATTATGGATTAAAATATTATATTATATTATATTATATATACACACATATATATATACATATGTATGTATGTTTAAATATATGTGTGTGTGTGTGTGTGTATATATATATATATATATATATGTGTGTGTGTGTGTGTGGGTATATCTATGTATGTGTGTGTGTATATATATGTGTGTGTGTGTGTGTGTGTGTATATAAAAAATACATTGACATATATGGCATTTGACAGTATAACATTTTCATGTTGCAATAATTACTGAAGCATTTATAACAATATTACAATAAGTTGTATGTATGTATAGGAAACTAATTTTTCAAATGTATTACAATTCTAAATAATTATTAAAGAACAATAGGGTAACGAGTCCATTTGATATTTTGCCACGTATGTAACAAAAGTTCATGCTGAGATAAACTAAGATATATAGGTAACACTTTACAAGGTTCATTAGCTGATATTAGTTAACATGAACTAAGAATTCTATATTTCTTCAGCATTTATTAATGTTAATATCAGCATTTACTTTATTCCTTATTGAAATCCAAAGTTGTGTTTGTTGATATTACATGATGCACTGTGAGCTAACATGAACTAACAATGAACGATTGTATTTTTATGAACTAACATTAAGAAAAGATAAATAAACACTGTAATAAATGTATTGTTCATGTTAGTTAATACGTTATTATTGTAAAGTGTTACTGATACATGAATGCTTTAGAAGAATATTTCATTGTCAATGTGTTACCTAATGAACGTTAATCTAGCCGTAATCTAAAGTGTGACAAGAACAAAACATTTTTGAAGATCATCTATGGCATGTTGTACCCCAAATTAAATGCAGTTAAATGAAAGTATTTAAGTATTCGGTGCTGTGCTGAACTGTGTTTTGTATTTTAACAAGCTGATGAGAAAAGTATTCTTAAACTGATTTCATTAGAATTTGTATTAAATAATTATTCATGGTATTTTGAGGCCCCCACGATATCAACATCATGCCTGTACATTTTCGTGATATATTGTTTTACCGAGTAACGGAACAGGTCTACTCACCGGGTTGTCAATGTAAAGCACAGAGTATCGTGATGTCCAGGGGAAATCCCTATATCCCACTGCAGAACGATATTAAAGGGTTAACTTCTAAGGTTTAAGGCAGGGGTCACCAAGTTCGGTCCTGGAGGACCGGTGTCCCTGCATCCCTAATCAAACACACCTGAAGCTGCCAATTAAGGTCTAACTAGGTATACTTGAAACTTCCAGGCAGGTGTATTGAGGCAAGTGAGAACTAAACTCTGCAAGACACCGGCCCTCCAGGATAAAGTTTGATGACCCCTGGTTTAAAGTAATTTGTTATCTGAAGTGTAGGGTTCCACCATTAAACAAAAACAAAATAATAATAATACATTTCTGGCACAGAAACATCTGTAATAAAATTTTTATGAGAAAAAGTAGCAAAATGCTAGTCCCCATCAACAATGTAACACTGCATACACGCGTTTGGACTCACATGTGAGGTTCTTATGTACAAAATATGGGCCGTGCTCCACAAACAAGCCAAACATGGAGGTGCCTCCCGGTCCTCCCTGCAGCCACAGGAGCACCGGCGCCGTCTCTGGTCTCTCCTAACCACCGAAAAACATGCTACAATAAATAAGTGTGCAGCAATAACATCACCGTATCTAAATCAGTGAATAATATACTGTGAATGACTCCAGAAAACACCTGACTCAAGTATCGCCAACTGATGCAGAAGCTACAGTCAGCAGATCAGTCTTATCTTTAGTGCTGTTCATGCACAGTGTTTAAAAAAGAAACGTTCATACTAGCATTATATTACCTGGGCAGGGAAGAACCAGAAGAAAAGGTTACTATTGTAGGTCTTGTTCACAGTAAGATATCCTGAGTAACTCTTGACATTGGCACCAGAAAGGGGTCCCACCAAACTCAGTTTTTTGGCTGCACATCCAAAATGAAAGTTAGCATGCAGGTCAGAAACGTGGGTAAATTCTTCTAGCAGTTCTCATTTGTGAACAAACCGAATTAAATTCAACTGGTCTCTCACAGGCTAACTTCTCCATTACATGGAAAATCCCTTATAAAGACTTGTCTTTAAAAGGTCTTATAAAGGTAAATCCCTTTTAACGAATTCAAGAAGAACGAGAGAAGAGGAACTGAAATTCTATGCAAACAGCAAGCTTACCTTCTTCTATCTTGCCTTGCTCCAGATAGGGGGTGAGCATCAGAGGTTTGCCCGGGTCAACTCCCAAACGTGGCCCGCTTACACGGTGTGACTTTCGGCAGAAGAACGAGGAGCAGCCACGGGAGCTGACAGACTCCAGAAGAGCCCAGAGGACCAGCAGCCTCAGCGTTTCCTTCAGCATTATAGAGGTTTAACTGCAGACAGCAACGAAATATGACACGGGGATCAGTGATTCAGCTTGATATTAAAAGACTCGCATTACCTGCTACGTGTTATTACACGCTTTAACATATCATATATATAGTAATAATAATAGCGTTACCTTGAAACCAGATGCCAATCAGAAATCCAGAAGCCGTTTGCATCGGCATATGAAACTGAAGTAACTGCTGATCAGTTTGTTGTCACGCTTTGAATGTGTCGCAGTCACATGACTATGTGGCCTTGATGTCATGTGATCGCAGATAATCCCGGAACGACGCGTGCGTCCTAATGCGCATACTATCCATTCTATGTGATTTTAGTACTTTTTAATACTATTTAGGGCGGATAGGGTGGATAGTGTGCACATTGGGACGCAGGGTTCGAGAAGGGTCCGGCCGCACACCGTTTTTTTTATTCATTACACAAAAGCAAGGCGAACATAGGGCAATGCTGTACATCTAAAGCAGTCAATACAGAAACAACAACAAAACAAACTGAATACAAACATATACATTAAACAAAGTAAAAAAAATTAATAAAACTAAAAATATATGCTGTAGGGCAGTTACCTAAATTTGAAAAGCTTTAGAATGTGCATTGTTTTTATAAGCTTCTTGTTTGGAGATGTCATATTAGTCTTGCCCGGACCAACATGGCGGAGGCGTTACGCATTTTCGTTAAAAACACTGACCCCTACAGGCCCATTTGAGAGAGGCAGTCCCCAACCCACATGGCCAGTTTTCCAATATAGCCTATTATGCAATATGAATTTGCTATGTCGTAGAGAAAGCCCACCAGTTGACATCATTTTGCCTTTAGTTATTAAGGCTATTTCTCAAGGTTGCTTTATTTAAAAAAAAAATAAATAAATAAATATCTGGTATGTTAACATCTAGCCTGAACATGATGACTGTTCGCAGGCTGAATTTACCTCAAAAGCGGGGTATGTTGTCACACTTAAAAGAATATGCTATTACAACCTTCCATTAACCAGTCTATTATAAACTTTGAACAAAATCTAATCAGGTATAAACAATAAATGACTAAATATAAACATTGAAGAACAATTATAAATTAAAAAAAATCAATACAATTAATAAAAAAACGAAGAGACTAAAGAAGAGAGTGAATTATATCAATTCATAATATTTAAAACACATGTGACAACTTGCCCCAATAAAAACTTGCTCTGACTTGACATTTATGAAGAAATAGGCTTGTGTAACATCCCACAGCTCACTTAAGAGACATATAGTCCTTTTGAGCTCAAGAAGCTGCATTAAAAACAGTATGAAGTTTGACGAAGATATTGTGGTAAAAGCTATTTCTGAATTTAATAAATGAGTACTCTAGCACTCTCTATTCTAATTCTATTCTTTCTAAGTCTCTTTTGCATTTTGCACTATTCATTTACTTACATTTATTTCAACAGCTTGTTTTCTGTTCTTTTTGTACTCATTTTTTTCTGTTCTTTTTGTATTTCTTTTTATTTGTTCTACAATTAACAAAAGGGGGAAAGCCTCTAACATTAGCATGCTCTGTTCTTGTTCTATTCTATCTGTTTTCTTTATTTTATATAATAAAAAAAAAAAAAACTTGCTGTGTGTACTACGTAAGCTAACTGAGACTTATTTAGTCTTCTTCAGTCTTTTGTTTACCAAAAATATATAAGTCCTTAAAATTGCGACTCCCAAGAGGAAACATAATGGTTGGTATAAATATAAGTGATAATATCTTTTTGCAGTGTTGACTCCATTCATCAAACTATTTAATTAATGTTTATTGCTAGAAATGACAGGTTTAAACTGTGTTTAAACACATCTTAAATGCTGGTTACAGCCCTTAGGGCAAACCTCAAAATAACGAGTTACAGAAAAATATTTAGTTTAAATTATTGGGACTGACATTAAACATTTTTTAAAGGTATAGCCTAGTCGCATCTCTTTTACTGCCCATTTTTTTAGAAAAGAAAAGGTAGGCCTATACTTTATTCTATATTTGTGGAAAGTGCAATCTGCTTTTCAAAATGACATGTCTTTAAAGGATACAATGATGTAATAGACTACAGACATGTTTTTAAAATGAGCCTCTTTAGTTTTTTCAATTTTATTTATTTGTTTATTTTGTTAAATCAAGCATATTTGATCGATCTTGCCACAAAACATTAATCTAATGCCCTTTTTTAATTAATAGAACACCAATTGTACCTTAATTAGATTACTGCGCTGTGTTTCTGAACAACAAAAGGAACTCAACTTTCTTATGTGGTCACAGAAGCATGAGCTGAGGTGCGAGCAGGTTTACAGCACGGTCAGATAGACAGGAGGAATGTGCGCGGCTGCGCGCGTCTCTTCCACTTTAAGAAGGCGGACTCGCCTCTGCACACAGTGTGTGTTTATTACGAGCCTTGAAGTGGCACATGGAAGCGAAACACTCATATATCCCTGTCTAAATATGGCGAAACCTACTGGCACTGACGGCGCACGGAACGGCCGGGAAGTTTTTTGGTATTCTGCTTCTCGCTACGACGAAGAGTAGATGAGTTGTCACATTTTCTCTACGTATGTCTCTGAGGTTGTATCAACTAGTTTCATCATTCGGTTCTTCTGCTGCCACACGCGCGCCTGTAAATGCGGCAGCGCTGGCGACTCCCGTCTGATCCGACACTCGCAGCTGGATATTATCGGCTGTTTAGGAGAAACTCTGGAGAGCTGAAGACAGGTCAGGAGAGCAGAGACTGAGATGGAAGAGCTGTCAAGCCCTAACAGGCGCCAGTAAGCGGGTAGACTCAGTGAATTAGACGCGATGGCAGCGTCCAGCAACTCCAGTCTGTCGGGTTCCTCGGTCTCTTCGGGTGAGTACTGATGAATCAAAATCAAACGGGACTAATTTGTTTGGGAATCTGAATAAGCAATTGACGTGTGGCGATAGTAGAATGGAGATGGCTGGCACTGGCAGTTTAATTTCTGTGGTTTTTGGATGTAATTAAAGCGGACAGGATAGAACACGGTGAAGAGGTGTGCCGTACCTTTTCTTCATCCAGGGTGAACTAGACCCACCTTTGACTTCCTTCACTAATGCACAAGCATGCAGTCGTTGCTATCACCAGTGCACGCTGACAGATGATTGTGTAATGTCACACTACTGTGCACGAGTTTTAAAGGCCACCTCTATCTGTTCATACTTGCATGATAGCAAAAACAGACTCTTTAGTTGGATCAGGATGAGAACTAATCAGAAATAAATCATAATGGTTACTGCATACACTGAAATTTAATGTGGAACTATAAGCATTTGTCTTTTATATATATATAAAAATATAGTAATGTGTCAGTCCATACCATGAAGTCCATAAATAATAAATCAATATGATCTTATATTTTGTTAGATTTATAAAAAAATAAATCATAAGCATAATCAATCCTGTTTCCATGATTTTGTCAGTAAACAACTATTTGGAAACTATTTGAGGAAAATTTCAGCATAGTGTCACGACCTTGAATACAAGGCTATTAATGGCCAAATGAAACCTGGACAATCAGCCCTTTTACATTTATAGCATGTCCACCTAATGCATTTTATTTGTACATTTAGCTTGAAATGCCAAAATGCAATTTATTAACTTTGTGTTTATTAAAGTGGGCATGGAATGGATCCACTCATGTAGCTACATCATATTATGGAGGAAAAGATTTGTCTTTTTATCCAATTTATAATGGCTTTAGAAGTATTTGACTTATTGGACTAAAAAGCAGTCTATTTACAGTCAAGACTTTCTGGTCAGGATTTTTGCAGTTGTGGAGAAATGCAGAAGAATTTTTTGGAAGGACCCAAGTGTAATGTGGGCATTATGTAAGTTATATATGTCAGCATTCTTTATAAATTTGTCATCAGTGTCAACTCTTAATATTCCAAGTAAATCACAGCCAGTAATGCCAACAGCATGTTTTTTTTTTTGTGTGTCCATTTCAACATGTTGTAACGTGGGAACCAAAAACTGGTTTGGACACATCCAGTACAAATGCACTTTGTCACCCATCCATTGTCTCCAGGGATCTAGGTTACAACAGCCGTATACATCCTAAAACATTTCAGATTTTTTTTGCATGTAAAATGAGTCATCAAACGTTTTCATGGGCGTGTGATGAAAACTAATTACCCTAAAAGCTGTTCCTCTCTCTGTTTTATTTACTCCAAGGATTTTCTATTATCCTGATCTTATTATCTCCAAGAAATTATTGATGTTGAAAATGAGCTTTTAAAATCACCTGTCATCTTCCTAGCTGAGTGTCATGTGGTCGCTTGTACTGCCGATGTATATTAACCTTCACATTCAATTACTTGTTACTTTTCAAAACCTATTATTTATATTTTTAACACAACTGACCTTCTACACATTTAAATCGTCACCATGGACTCTAATGTCCAAAAGTTTAGAGTTGGTTGTTGCATAAAAGATACAACAAAAACAGTAAAATTGTGAAATATCATTACAGTCTAAAACAAATGTCATCTGTTTGAATACATTTTAAAATGTATATTGGCAAAGATGAATTTTCTGTAGCCATTTCAGTCTTCAGTATCACGCGACCCTTCGTAGATTAGTCTAATATGCTGATTGGCAGCTCAAAACAATATTGAAAACAGCAGCTTTTTAAAACAATATATATAATATCCTTTTTAACATTATAAATGATTTTACTGTCACTTTTGATCATTTTGCTAAGTAAAAGTATTACTATCTTTAAAAAAAAACACACTGACCCCAAACTTTGCAACGTAAGTGCATATAGTGACTATCTGTGCTAACAGATAAGAAACAAACTTGGGTGGAAGGGAAACCACCGTCCCCAAATGCACCATAAGACACAAACCCGAGCGAAAAAGCGTCAGGTTGGCTGGAGGTGTGAGAAGCTCAAAAGAGTGTGCAGGTGTTTAAATACAAGTGTGAGGAGAGATAAGGTTGGAAACGCGCTCAGAATCACTCCCACACAGAAAAGCATGTTAACACCCTGTTCTCATGCTGTGCAGCTCGGCGTTGCATTTGTAAGAACAGAAGGAGAGACGTGTGTGATCTGAGGGACAGTGCCCGTCTCAAGGGAGTACAAGTTCAAATAACAAGCTTTGTTGAATGGGCGTGTAAAGAACAACCGTTTTCGTGTAGGCACTCATTCCATTAAAGTGCAATAGTGACCTTGGGAGAGAAAAAGAGAGGGTTTGTCTAATTCACTTCGGGCTTGCTGTAACTCTTCATGCAGACGCATAGAACCACGACTCCTCCTCCACGACAAGCCACGGACTCTTAAGATCCAGTAAAGGGATCAAGCCAAGCCATGACTCTCCGTGGTCGCCATCCATTCCCAAATAGATTATCTCACATGCATGTTGCTGAAAAAGCAGAAGTGCACTGCGGCCACGAGGCCTGCAGAAGACGGGAAGTCTTTTCTGCCTGCGGTACGGAGAGCTGTCATTAGCTCTGTGCCCCGGTGTAATCATGGGATGCTGTACAGTATACCGCGCCTCTACCAGCCTCGCCGTGTCTGTCACAGGAGTATCATTATGTTAGAAAAATGCTTCTTTTGCCAGAAACCTTGTTTCATCTAGTTTGGGTGCGTGTAACATGCACATTCTGCTTTATATTAGCCGAGAACAGGGCTGTAAACAAATGCAGGGCAGACTGGCGAGATGGATGCCGCTCGGCTCAGCTCTTCTGACTTCAAAGGCCAGTTCGAGCTTTGATGTTTCCCTAAAGGAAAACTGGGGCTGCAGCTCACAGCTGCAAGCTTGTGAGTGTTTCTGAAATGATGAAGTTGAAATTATGGGTGATTTCATGGGTTTGATTTCTTTTAATCTGAAGGGGTGGTGTTGGCTTAAGCTTGGGGCACTTGACCGGAAGATTTCCCAGTAAGGAGGGACTCGCTTCTTCACTGTAGGCCTGGGCAAGACATCTAAAACCCAGATTGCTCTGAACAGATTGTCCCGGTAACAATCTCAAAACTTGAACAAAGACTTCAGATAAGAGCATCTACTTACACACTCCTTGAATCTGCAAGGGGTTCATTCTTTTAAAGTCAAAGTGGAACGGCATTTACAATTCAAAAGTCATTCGGAAAAATAATATTATTACGTTACTTACACTACCGCATGCGATCTGTCTGTGATTATGCATCCTAACTTGGTGAATGCAGGTCTTATGGGTTTGGAACCACATGAGGGCGCGTAATTAATGACAGAATTTTCATTTTGGGAGCTGAATTTTCAGCAACCATTACTCTAGTCTTCAGTGTCACATGATCACAGTTATATGTACAGTAAGAAAATACGTTGTAGTTTAGAATTCAACAACATTGTCTTTTTGGTGTATTAAAAGTTTTTAATACATAGTAGATTTAAACCAAAACAATGCATTTTGACCTTGTTGATTGAATTTTGACAGCATGTGTGCGCTTAGTCATAGTCGTTTTGAAAGCTATGTCTGTTTTCTGTGTTCATCTGGTTCACTGGAGTCCTACAACAGAAACGGATCACATGATTGAAAGCTCTGGTAAGCAAACAGTAAGAGAGATAACTCACAACAGCGATTGCCTGTCCTTTTACTCTGCCTCCTTGCATTTCAGTCAGCATCGGATGAGGTGAAGCTCTGTTCTTAGTGCTGGAGTTGCTTAACATCAAAGTCAACAGCTGAGGAAAAAGAGAATAGAAGAACTCTTACAATCAATTCATGCGAACAAAATCGCTCGGAAGCTGAAGACAGTCTGGGTAAATGTCACTCAGCAGCGGTCAAGTTAAAGAACCTTGGTTTTTCAAGGTCTGTACTGAGCTGTTGCACAAAGCTAAAAAAAGCATGAATGAAGGGGCGAAAGACGGAATGGAACCTCAGCCTGTGATGACAGAGATGGTAAATGAGGCATGCACATCACTTACTGGCCCTAAAATGGTACTTTCTCTCCTTCGCTCTTCGGAAAGCTGCTTATTATTATAATCTTGTTTTTAAAAGCTTTCGTTTCTGACAGAAGCCGCTGTAATACGGTCTGTTCATTAGTGGTCACCTTAATAGTTTCCATGGTTTCTCATGTGATTCCTGCTGTAGTTTTACAGTCAGTAAGTCTGAGTGAAATAAGAAGCTTATTTAAGCCTGCAGTTTTATTGCTGGATGGAGTGTTGTTGAGAACCAGAGGAGAGAAGAGTTTTAATGTTCACCTCTTCCTGTGTCTCTGCATTTATTATTAATCACCTCTGTGGAGATCCCCATGGTCATCCATCACCCGCTGGAATCACATTACCAAACAATGGATCTCCCTGCTACTGATGGGGCTGTGTGCTTGGGTGCTGTACATGTGCACATGTGTGTAATCTCAGATGGCAGGCTAACTGACCCCCAGCAATCTGTTCACTGACCATCTGATGCATTTCACATACAAAACTGGAAAGCACTTTCTCTATCTGGCAAGCTCTAATCTGATTGGCTGACTTTATACAACTTCCTGGCGATTGTGTTTACTGGTCTTGTTTAGTAGTATTTGGAAGTTAAGTTGATGAATGAGCACGTCAAGCAAGTCAAATACATACATGTGTACATAATAGTTGTGCAAAAGCAGACTAGCAAGTAGATGAGTTTTCCGGTTCGGTATGACTGCTAACTTGTTTCTGGGTTTTGGCCCTTACAGAAAGCTCTCTAGTAACTGTATACACAACACAACAAACTCTCTGGGTGGATAAATGTCAATCAGGCTATCCCTTCCTTCATAAGTGGGCAGTTTTTGGCTATAATAAAATGCATTGTAGACCAAACATTGTATACCTTTGTCTACGTGAGACTGTGTGTGTGTGTGTGTTTCCTTTGCCAATCATAAGTGAGGGGCTTTCAAGAGTACATACGCTTGTATGTGCACACACACAATTTAACAAAGGCGTACAGCCTCACAGGAAAATACCCAAACCCACCCTCACTTGCATGCGGTGTTACAGGATAAACACACTTCATCTTGCCTTCCCTCACGATCGCTCCGTCTGATGCCTCGTCTCACACATAGTCACAAAATTCTCCACATTTCTAGCCAGTTCTGTTGCATGTCTTCTCCACAGAATATTCCCGCACTCTTTAGGCTCATTGTGTGAAATGGAAGAGATGTGTGGGTTTGCGTTCTGTGCCTCAGAGACATGTAGAGTCTATATGATATACCCCAGCTCTTCCAAAGCAGCATACTGTACAGATGGCCTCCCCACAAGAGCTGGAACATGTCCCCGAAAACACTGGATCAGCACTAAATGTGTGTGTATTGCATATTCACATATGTGTGTTTGCTGAAACAGACTGCTGCGTGTGTGGATGCGGTTTTGCAGACATTGTTGGCACCAAATGCCTCTACAGGCAGTGTTCTTCATAATTCTTTTGGGGTTTTTACACATTTAGACTTCACTTGACACAACAATAAAATCTGAGTAGAAGTCTTTTTTTTTTAAATGCAGCATTGACAGCTTCTTTGTGTATAGTTGCGTACAAACTAGCCAGAACCATTCTACGTTGTTAAACAAATCAAAATTGTGGTATGAATCAGTGTCATTAGACAGTGTCACTCAAGTTGTCATGCCCTTGATTAGGCAGAATATTAAGGCTTAATATCATTTAAAGTTACAAAAATTCACCCCCCTCACAGTTGTCATGAAGGGCAAAATTAGCTGGATTGTTCGAAACTTTTTGTATCTGGCTGTAAACTAGAGCCTGACCGATAAAGGATTTTGAAGGCCGATACCGATACAAATATTTGCTGGTTTTAAAATCCGATATTGCGATATATCGGCCGATTATTATTATTTTTTTTCAGAAACGCGCAACAAAACATTAACAGATTTCCCTAACCTTAGTTATTTGCAGTTATTTATGAGTTAACTAACATAATATGATAATGCATTTTTAAAAGAAACTTGTTTCTTTTATTGTTAAGTTCTGATAAATAAAATGTATAAAAATACAAACTTAAGATATGAAACGTAAAGTCCTTTGAACAAAAACAACAACAACCAAAGCAGCTTTTAAAAAGCTGTCTGTCTGCCCGACTCTGGCTGGATCAGCAGGTTGCAGGACGTGTGGCTATGCCGATATATCGGTCGGGAGAGTTTATGGGACTAACTCCCTTTTAGTGGCCAGGCAATGAATTGGGGTGTTGGTTTTCCACGAGAAAGACTTGGTCGTGACAGCATCTCAGTTCAAGCTGCACGTGAACCGATCATCTCCTCCTCTTTACTAGTTCATAAACATGAATGAACGTCTCAAGGTATCTAGTTTCAACTGTGAAAAGGTGTCAATATATTCTATATTTTAAGTTCAAGTCCGCCAACATTAATCTACTCTTCTGTCTGGTTTGTTTGTCAGACAAAACGGTATATTCGTCATTATGATTGGTTAGATTTCCTGTCAATCAGATTCCAAGCAAAGGGTGAATTTACCCTTCACAAAGACCCGCCCTCCTTAAGTCACTCCCAAATTGCACATCATGTTCTCAAGCAGTGAAATATACATCGGGGAGCCAAGAGGAAACTTTCAGCCTTAAAATTTTGTCATTTTTAAAGGAATACAAACAATAAATACCTTCTGGTGGCTCTATAATGTGTCGTGAACCGATAGTCTTTTCATATTTACGTAAAGTATACAAAATATACATGAATAAACATCAAAGCGTTTTATTTTAACCGCTTTTTAAACTGTCTGATTTGTGGTTAAGGCCAGAAGAGCTGCGGCTACTGTTGTATGCACACACCAATATAGTGTCATTTTGTCACACTGTACAACAATAATTAGTGTTTTTGCATTATTGTTTAGGGTTGGGATGGATGTAAACGTCAAAGAATGCTTTTGACTGCAGTGTTACACACTGATCGTGCTGTATTGCTGAACTTGAAACAGCATAACTTTCTAGTATCCTGTTCCAGATTCAGCCTCTGTTTTTTGATTCACTAAAAAGAAACTTGTAAGTGAACCAAAAAGCAGTGCTGGCCAGCCAGCGAGGACAACTCAATAAAAAGATGTATCTTGCCAGTAAATCTTTTAGTTGGGTCACATTCAATAAACATTTACATAAGGCTAACATTTTGGCCCTGTAAATGTTGTCGCTGTTGACAAGGAAACGCTTCTCACAACGACAGCAAACCTGAAAACACATATCATAGGGACCAGCCTATACGCATAAGAAATTGTATCAGTCTGTAAATAACGGAGTGTGTAGAAAGTAATCGAATGATGTGTATGTGAAGGTGTTGGGATTAAATGTTGTTTTCTATCACGACATTTTAATAAGGTCGTGTTCCTCTGCATGCAGATGTTTTAGACGGGGTGTGCGTTTAAAGTACACACTGCTAGTGCGTCTGCATTTCTATGTGTGTTTTGCCCTAAGGAAGCCTGTTCCCTCTCATCCGCTGAGCTTTAATTTGTGTGAGAGATAAGAGTCTGCCCAAGAAAGTGGGAGCTGTGAGGGTGCGTGTAAGCTGGAGATAGTCGTCCAACTCTCCATCTCAAAGCAGCTCTCAGATTCTCCTAAGCAAGCGACTCTTTCCAGCTCCTGCACGAAATCCTCAGCAAGTGACATTTAACATCACCCAGCCTGTAAAATATTACCTCAAATTGATGCCTGTGCTATAGCTCTACAGAGAATATGAATACGATAAAAGCTTTTGCAGCATATCTCCAACAATTTGTCCTTGGCACATTGTAATCAGATTCATCTAGTCTCTTTTTTTCAGTAATGGCAAACATTCCTCACAGATTGCCTGTAGCATTCAGGCAGGAAATTTGCTTAATTAAAAGCCTTTTCTCCTGAGGACGGCGACAACTCTGGTGTCTAATCAAGAAAGATGCGGTATAGTTTGATATTGCACAGTATCTTTCAGTCACGTCCGTTCATAGCCTTCACAAAACACAACCTTCGCCGTTCTAATAGCACTGACTGCAATATTCTTCCTATTCAGGCTTTTCGAAGCTTTTGTTCACTGTTAATTGGCATACTGCGAGTAGCCAGGAGTGTTTTGTGAATAGGCGGTCTGCACCTCCTGACCCTGAAGTTTCCTCCGGCAGTGTTCTCCAGGCTCTCTTGTTAGATCTAGCGATAGTGAAAAGAAAGCACCTGGCAGATCACCAAAAGAAATCACATTTTCCAAATGAGCCACTGAAGAATAATTCTTTTTTTGTATTGTTTGCAGCACGCCAGCCACCCTGAGCTCCAACAGACAATACAACTTCATTCTAATCCAAACATACGCTCACATAAACACAGATTGAAAGCCGGTCCATCTCAAGTAGACACTGGGCCATTTAAAGGGATAGTTCACACAAACATTTTAATTTGCAGAAAAAGGGCTCACCCCTAGGTCATCCAAGATGTAGATGAATTTGTTTCTTCATTAGAGACAATATAATATTTGCTCACCAGTGGATCATCTGCAGTGAATGGAACGAAAGAAAGAAACATCACAATAAACCACAAGTGATCCACACGACTGAAGCCGTCTATCCATAATATTGCTCACTTTAGTGAAAAGGTCTTCTTGTCTGAGTTCAAAACGAATATGTTGGTCGATTTTTAAATGAGAGGACAACAGGAGATGGATTTTTTTCCCAAAGAAACTGTTTTTTCATATGGACTCATGATGATTTACATTAAACATGAACTCATGTGCTGTGAGTTATCATGCATTTGGGAACAAAACATCGTCAACCATCTTCCCAAACTTGTGATGAGAAACTCTTATAAACTAGCTTTTGTCAACAAAAGAGAATTTAAAGGGCCCCCTGTGGTGTTTTTTTATACATTTGGAAATGAATAAGATGGAACAGTCATGTTTATTCCTGTTTTAATTTAACAACTGGTAAACTATATGTATATATATATATATATATATATATATTAGGGGTGTAACGATACGTCGTATCGTATCGAACCGTTCTGTACGAGGCTTTTGGTTCGGTACGCATATGAACCGAAAGATTCAGAAAAAAAAGAAAGAGAATAAACTGTAAAATATAATGTTTTCAGTGCTACGCTCAACAAGGCAGCGCAAAAGACGGGACAGGGAACCCGCGTCTGCTCCT
>JAUCMU010000030.1:7296282-7327836 GCA_032275025.1 Enteromius treurensis
AAGGATGAAAATGTTAATTTAAAACAAATATGCCAATAAAATGTTTCAAATTCATATTCATGTTCAGTTTTTTTCTTATGTGGCAAGTAGCCGTGTAATAAGCGGGATAATATACAGGCAGCCGGTAGTTATCCCGAAATAAGCCCCTTCAGCGTGATACAAGACGCAGGTGATCACACTGTCGGGGCTTATTTCTGCGATAACTACCGGCTGCCTGTACATTATCCCTTACTTATAAAAGTGTTCTTTATTATAGAACTTTACTGCCTAGTCCTATAGTCAACATGCGTCCATGGTACATTTTTTCGAATAAATTTTGTAAATACATACATAATCAGAAATGCAAAAAACATATTTCTTTCTTTTTTTTTCCATTTTAAAAAATCATGTTGTTTACTATGTTTTGTGTTTTTATTGTGCCTCTATGTAATTTTAGAATTTGTTTGTTTTTTTTCCTGTTTGTTTGTTGCACCACATGCCAAGAAAATCTTTGTTGTATAAAAAGCAGTGATTATTTTCACTGAAATAACAATAAAGATGCTAAACTACTTAATCATGTTTTCCTTGCAAGAATCTCAGTCTTGTAATGTAACTTTTTTATTATTTTATTTATTATAATGATATGACTTCTTGCTTTTCTTTACGCCTCCGCCCTCCAATAATATCAAAAGTGTTTGAAAGCTGAATTTAAAAAAAAAAACTTGTCCATCATAAAAGAGATGCATTCAAGACTATGTATGAATTGCATTTAAATTTATTTCAAAAAAAGAAAATTTAATGTCACATGAGAAATCCCTAATTTGCTAATGATCACATCCAATTATAATAAATGTATGTTTACTGTGTATATTTGTTATGTATATACTTGCACACACATGTATATATTTAAGAAAAGTGTTATGTTTGTATGATACAATTTCTATAAATATAAATATATACATGTAAATATGTAAATATTTTCAAAATATATGCTGTATGTGAGTGTCTTTATGCATACATAACAAATATACACAGTACACATATTATGTAAACAAAAACATTTATTTTGGATCCGATAAATTGCTTTACAGCACTAATTTTGTTCTGAAACCCTCTGTAGGTTCAGAGAGAGACAGAGGTGTACTTTAGAACCTTTATGTATTTATATAGTGCCAAAATTTACACTACAAAGGTGGCACAGAGGTGGCTTAAATGCATTTACACAGCAATTAGCCTTCATACTGGGCTGAGCTGGGACTGAGCAGGCATAATCTATAAATGCTTTTATGCAGCATTACGCATTTGCAAATATGTTGAAATATGACTTTAGGAGATACAGGTGTATTCCCATTTTAGCGACCTACCCTGTGGCTCCATTTTTATCATTGTGAATGAAGTAACTCTCTATCAAAGGAATGTTGTTTGAACTGACCGCAAAGTGACCTTGCCTGTGCAAGCCGATTATTTGGGAGAGGATAACCTGAGAAATTCCTGGTATTAACCTCCATTCTCTGTACTACATTTTCAAACAAACAGCCACAATCAAAACATCTGGGCTTAACCCTCCCCTTAAGCCGAACACCAGCCCTTCGTGTACGCCATTCCCGTATTGACCAACTGTTGGTGTTGATTTATCTGTTAGCCTCTTGCGCAGTGTTCATTTTTCAATAGCTTTACCAATATTACCCAATCCACTTTTATAATGTGTTGTAGTCTGACAGCAGTGATGTGCAGTGGGTGTGTGTCCTCAAGCTCAGATCTAATGGATTAATGTTTAACGGAGAATGCCGTGTTTTGACATGCTCTATATATACACCAGTATCTTACCACAGCAATATAAAGATTAGAGGTCAAATAAACTGTAAGTTGTTTCCTGTTGGGTTACTTTCATATTCATAGAAATATTTCTCTTTTTGTTCATCAGTGTACCAGCTACAGCAGGAAGCACCAAGACCAAAGAGGATCACATGTCCTCAGGAGGTAAATGTGTGTAAACACTCCCAAGGTTTATCAAACATGACTCATATTGATTCAGCATGCGTATCTTTAACTAAACACTGGAGCAGATGTCTCCATGTTCACAAAATCCTGTCATTTGTGTTAAAAAAAATGTATTTCTCTCTCTTAACGTTTTCTCTCTAACATGCAGATGGAGAGCAGACCCAAATACTATGGAAGAGAGTGAGTGTCTAACTTAGTGGTGGGGTTATGAAAGTACTGTCCTTGTATTGCTTCTGGTATTCATCTGGTTACTTTTTACCCTAGTCCTCAAAAGTGTGTGTCGAATTTAGAGTGACTTAGCAGAATTTATTATTTAAGAGTGTTATGAGGGGTGGTGCATATTGATTTTGTGTAATGATGTGCATGAGGGTGCAAATATGAAATGGTGTATGAGGGAGAGAGAGAAAAAGACTGATTTATGGTGTGTCAGTTGAGTGAGAGTGTGTGTGCATGAGATGTGTGAAAATGTGAGCATGAGGTACGTGTGTGTGTGTGTGTGTGTGTGTGTGTACCAGGGTAAATGATGGTGTCTATGTACAGGTTCCATGGTCTGATTTCCAGAGACCGTGCAGATGAACTGCTGGCTGGCACAGAGGGTGCTTATCTCATCAGAGAGAGTCAGAGACAACCAGGAACATATACACTTGCTTTGAGGTACAGAGCATCTGTTCTTCTGTCCTTCTCTCTATATGTTCATCCATCTATACATCCATCCATCCATCCTCTTCTTTATATTACCGATCCTTTATATTTTACTTTTTTAGATTATTACTCTTCAAAAGTTTGGGGTCACAAGGTTTTTAATGCTCACCAAGACTGAATTTATTTGATTAAGAAATCTAGACAGTAAAACAGTAACATTGTGAAATAGTTAAAATTTAAATAATATATTTTATTTTAAAATGCAATGATCTGATCAAAGCTGAATTTTAGCTGTCTTTATTGTCATGTGATCCTTTAGAAATCATTCCAATACGCTGATTTGATGCTCAAGAAATGTTGACAATTATTACAGTTGAAAACAGTTGTGCTGCCCAATACTTTTGTGAAAACCATGAGACATTTTTGAGTTTATTTTTTATTAATAGAATGTTCAAAAGAAGAGCTTTTATTTGAAATGGAAGTCTATTGTAACAAAGTAACTTTTGACCATTTTAAAACATTAAAGCTGAATAAAATATTAATTTCTTCATTATTATACAATGTATAGTTACATTATAATATACAATACTGTATAATAGTATATGGTAATATAATATGAGTACTGCTTGTCTATCATTCAGATTTGGCGGCCAGACTCTGAACTACCGGCTCTTTTATGATGGAAAGCACTTTGTGGGAGAGAAACGTTTCGAGTCAGTTCACGATCTGGTTACAGACGGCCTCATTACTCTCTATATTGAGACAAAGGCAGCAGAATACATCGCCAAGATGACCACAAACCCCATCTATCAGCATCTGGGCTACACCTCTCTCCTGAGGGACAAAATCACTCACCGACTCAACCGGACACGCTCTGAGCCCAAAAAAGTCACTTTCCAGCCGGATGAAAAGGTGAGGGGCGCATCTTTTTATATATATTGCTCAAAATATTCTTAACACGTTACAGCCTACAGTGTAAGCAATGCATGATCAAAGACTTTTATTCAAAGACTATACTGCATTATCAGTAGACAGTGTAATAAAACCATGGTCACGCATGCACAATTTATTGCAGTTTTTGTTGAAATCAGTCATAAAAATGTCCTGCTTTTTTGTCAAGTGCCACAGGGCTTTGTTTTAGGACCGTTGTTGTTGTTTTATCGTTGTTATTGTTGGCTTGTTGGGAAACTTCTCAGTACAAATTCTCATTTGTGTCTCTTCGCACTGTGAAAACAAGACATAAACGCATAAATGTTACCAAGGGTTTTTTGCTAATAATAAACACAACCAGCCCAAATCATGGTGGCAGACAGCAATCCTTCACAAATCATTAATAGAATGGTGTTTAGACAAATAAGAAGGAGCATTTCTTTGCTTGGATTGGAAAGATTAGAGTGTTTCGGCTTTATGGTTTGCATCTTTGATGAAAGATAATGCCATGAACGTGTTGTCTCCTCTCTCATTTATCAGACACACTGTCTGGTTCACTGACGGGAGAGTTTTATCAAATCTGTCATGTCTACCGGTACCTCTTTAAGAATTCTGTTGCCTCACTCTTGAGGCAAAATGGCTCTTCATGAAATAAACATAAGCGATGATCAAGCATGAATTAGTCAAAGGAAGTGTAGTTTGTTTACCACCCAAAGTCATGTTTGCATAGGGCATATTTGTTTTTGTTGCAGACACCAGAGAGAGAATTTTTAATGTGACTCGGTTGGCTTAGCATTCAGATTAATACAAAAGAACTCAACACACTTACTGTGTTGTGCAAATGTCCACTAGGGGGCAGACGTAACAAGCTGTCAAACTGTAAACATACTCAGATTGGTGTATATATACTTAAAGACCTGCATTGTGCAGCCCAGTATTCACGTCATCATATTTTCTTTCTCTTATATCTCACATGCAAATGCAATATTTATTATAGAAAGAACCATTTCTGAGCAGTCCACCCTGCTACAAACACTTGCTACAAAATTTAAAAGCCATAAAATTTTTAACGCACATTACGCTTTGATTGTTTGTTTATTCTGAATATTGAACATTTCAGTATTCTCTGACTGAGGCTGTGATTCATAATAATAGCTGTGCAGTTATCGCTTTGATATTGGCTTTAATATACTGCTGCAGTGTTACATTGTGGCTGCAATTCTTGCACACTTACTAGATTCATTCCACTATACTTTTAGTTTCCTAAATAAGTTTTTTTTTTTTTTTTAATACATAATTTATGCGTGTGTACTGTGTATATTTATCATGTATGTGTTATGCACACAGTATATATTTTGGAAGTATTTACATGCGTATAATTTATACATTTTATATTATATATAAATATATTCAATGTATAAACTTAACACATTTTTTCTTCAATATTTACATGCATATGTGTCTATTTGTACATGCATAATAAACATACACGGTACACACACATATATTATGTCAACAAAAACTTTTATTTTCATTTGACAGCACTGGTTATTATTTATTTTAGCGTCAATCAGTTTCAATTTATTTTCACTCATTTTTTAAAAGTGTTTCAGTTATTCTTTATATGTTATTTTAAAATAGTTTCAATTATCAAAGTCAGTTTTTTTTGTTTCAGGAACATATCAATCAATTCTGGTCTTTATGTGTTTTAATGATGCAAATGGTTGTATATCTATATTTAAGACTCATCATGATAATTGGCTCACCCTGGAAGGTTTAGTTAATGTGCGTTACAATGGATACATCACTATCATCATCAACAACAGCAACCTAACAATTATTATTAAAGTAATTTAGACTCTTTTGAGATTTTAAAGCGACCTTACAAACCTTGAAATCACTTTTACGTCACCGTCTTGATTCACAGTGCTTATGTCTGAGTGTTTGCCGGTCACATTTAGAGACCAGAATCGGGTGTGTTTTTCTATGACGGAGTCTTGTTGTGCCACCTGCGCAGCTCAGAGTTCACAGGGCTCTCTTTCTATAATAAACGTAATCGCTTAAGTGTTCTGCTGGCCTGGCAAGTTCCAACTAAAACCACTTGCTGCTGATGGATCAGAGTTTTTAGAATTAGCGCTGAGCTTTGTGGTGATTTATCATTGTTGTTTACATTATATTTCAGCACTGCAGCTTTTAAACTGAAGGATTGGAATAATCAGTTTTTTACTTCCCTGCAGTCGTCGTGTACATAAGTCATAATAAAGTCGCATTCTTTGTTTGGCCGCTTTCACAAAACGCAATTTTTGTCCTCCTTTTTTTTCTTCTTTTTTTTATGTCCTGCTGTACAGACAGTGATAGACAGTATTTTAATTGAACCGAATAGTGTATTAAATGAATATAGCACATTTCCCTCAGTGTGTATCACATAGGATGCGGTTATGTACTGTAAACACTTTCTGTGCCCTAGTTCTGTCTGTCTCCTCAGCTGCAGGGGTCTCTTCTGTCAATACAGTGGTCTCTAAATAGAGACTAGGCTTTATTGTATCTCTTTTGTGTTTCACTTTGTGCCTCTTTCATTAGGAGACAAGACGCCATCTGCCTCAGGACAAAAAGTGCAAGTCTTGCTCTTGCACTTACTCTGTCTCTGCTCCCCGTCTCCCTCTTCTCTTTTATCACTCTATGTAACTCCCCAACATCTTTCTTTTGAGGGTGTAACTGAAATGTGTGACTGTTTTAGTAACTGTTTTAACTTTAGTGTTGGTATAGCAGTTAAGGTCATCTAAACTGGATGTTGGCCTTCTAAGCAGTTTGAATTAGTGATAATATAGTTTACATTTTACAACAATGCATGCAATTCACAGTTGAGATATAGTATATATCTGCCTACATGAGTCAGAAGGCGTTAAGAAAAAGTGGGGCATACTGTACGTATATACAATTTTAGTAATGTTGTAGCTCTCATATATTCTACTGGCTTTCTAAAGCTGTTAATGAAAACATGTTTGTGAAAAACATGCTTTTAAAGGATAAAATATGCACATGTAGTCTACTACAAATTTTTTATTAAACTGTATAAGTGGTGTCGAGCAAATAAATCGCATCAGACATTTTTGTTTACATAATAAGAGTGTGTACTGTGTATATTTATTATGTGTATATATAAATGCAAATATTTAGCATTTATGTATTTAAGACCAATATTTTATGTTTATATATTAAATATATTTATATGTAATATAAAATTAAATAATATAAATGTATATGTAAATATTTACAAAATATATACTGAATGTGTGTATTGTGTGTATACATAATAAATAAACAGTACACACAAATACATAAAAGAATTTATTTTGGGTGCGATTAATCGATTAATTTTGACAGCACTAGTCTAAATATAATATTAATGAAATAAAAGGCTACTGCAGTACACACTTTGGTATACATGCTCTATCATGATGGTTTCTTCTATATTTAAATACTTGATATATCATTGAGATTAAGTATTTTTTTTGTTTGCTGTAAAAGACAATAGACATAATTATAAAATTATATATATGGATATAGAGTCCTACTTATTTGACTGAAATATATTGTTTTAAAGTATATTATTTTTTATAAAAAAATGTAAAAAAGACTTCTTTTGTTTAACAGTATAAACTATACACACAGCCATGCCTCCGACATTGAATTTTGAAACTGCGGCGTGCTTAAAATATAATTTGCTAACATTGTCTGTCATTCACATCTTCATAAACTGACCACTTTCAGAGGAAATGCTTTCCTCATATATGGTAATTTTAGTACGTTAAATAAACTCTTTTGTTTAGGACTACAAACCAAAAAGCACTATATATTGATTATATATATTTCCATTGTTTTGGCCATCAGCTGCTTTGTGCCCTAGATATTGGCATCAGCCTGAAAAAGCCATATTAGTCGACCAGTAGAACACATGTTAACTGCCCTGCACCCCCAGCACACAAAAAATGTGTGTCACTGTTGAGGTCAGCAGCAATAAAAACCACACCAGCGCTTTTTTAGCAGTGCTCATACTTTGAGTCAACACAACCCTGACAGTCTTCCACTCACCTCCGCCTGACTTTTCTGGGAAATCAGGTACATCACGTCTCTGAATGCAGCCTATCTTAAATATGTGCGCTGTAGCCAGGTTGTTTTTCTTCCTCTTCAGCATTCTTTCTTTTTTACTTTGCTCTATTATTCTTTTCTAATCACATCATTTTGTTAATTGAAGTAATCATACAAATGACCGGCCACCCATTCTGCTCCGTCAGTGAGTGTCTGCTGTGTCTGTGTGGTTAGGGCGTCTTGTGTGTGTTCTACTGGATGCTTCAGCGAATACACAGACAGAATTGCTGGATTCGGCATCAGCCTCCTGCTGAGAGGGGTCATGGTCCCCCGACCTGGACATTGGTGCAACAGCAGCAAGTCTTTAGTAGCATCCATCTGGGATGATTCGTTGACAAGGGCTGGTGGTCCTGTAAGACATGTTGCATTTTACACCTAGTACATTCTAAAAATACAAATATTCCAAAAACCATTAATGGTCACCCAAAGAGTGATCATTTCTTAAAGAAACAATTGATTAGAAGCCTTTTCCAATATTAAGAACCGTTCTTCATAGAACCATTATATTATAGTAATGTTTTGTTTGTTTCTTTTAAAGGCAAATTTAACCTGTAAAGTTTACTTCAGTTGAGGTACTGTATGCAGGTAGTAATTCAGTATTTAACCCAAAAATAAAAATTATGCCATTATTTATTTTACTTTCATATTGTTCCAAGCCCAAAGACTTTCATTTATCTTTGAAACACAAAAGTCCATGCCACTAAAATGTTGACACACCAGTAAGTTCATAGAGACATTGTAAATGTAATGTGAATCAAGCAGAGTTCAATCCAGTTCTTCTTAAGAGACACCAGCTCTTTATTGGAAGAAGAGGTTTAATTTTATTCAAAGAGGCTTGAACGTACTTTCTTGAAGTTCTTTGAAGATTGGGAAGTATATTTTCAGTCTTTCTACATAAAGTCTAGTTACCTTTTTAGCTCATTATTTGTGAAATTTACTTATAAAATAGTTTCAAAGGAAATGCTACATCAAATTCTTTTCAGTGTGCCTTTAAATGTGGTTTGTACGGAGACCCTGGAGGGGACATGGTGATGGAAACAACATGAAATAGGAGAGAAAATGATATTTTAATGCATTTGTGTTCCGTTGCACATGCATGCATTCCTCTGAGAAACTTTGTGGTCACTTGCAAAACTTTTAAGATGGAGCTAATACCATCAACATGTCCCGTTAGGGGCTCTGTACACTGAAACAAATGATTCATTGAATTTACTAAATCTTTTTAAGGCACACGTGGTTGCAAACAATTTATTTTAGCAAAAATAAATAAACAAATTTAGTTCAAAGTTAGTTTTTCAGTGTAGGTCTGAGAGATCCAGGTCACAAAATAATTAGCTGTTCACATCTGTATTTTTCGCTGTCCGCTTTGGATTATTTTACCCGAAATAGATCATAAGACCAGTTTTAAACGGGGTCTAATCAAGTCTGAATCCTGAAACAAGTGATTCCAGGACTAGGATTATCCTGTGATGCAGCATTGCTACTGTAAATTCAATCTTGATCCGATTTGTAGCTGAAGTTACAATCAGAAGTTTAGAGACAGAGAGCTTTAAACCTCTCAGTGCTAGACCTGAAAAGACCTTCTCTGCTCTTCCCGGAGCTGATCTCTGATTTTATTGCTTATAAAGCTGAGCTCTTTGGCTCTGAGCTGCAGGATTATCTGCTCTCAAGAGAACTGCGGTGGAATCGTGTTTGAAAGCCCTGTGTTCTGGATTCCACTGATCCCAGAAACCTGCTGAAATGTATCTACAAGACTGACTAAATCACTTTTTCTCCCTCTTCTCGCATAGCCATTCTTTAGGAGTGCTGAATATATGCTATTGTGTGAGACACTCCTGCCCCCAGGCAGCCCACCCACCAGACCTCCCACCCCCAGCCCTGCCCATGCAGGGCCAGGCTGTCCCCCTTCTCATTCGACCCAGATCACCAAGGAGTGGAGGACTGTTTATCCCCTATTCCACATTATTCTCATCTTCCTCTACAGAGGAGATGCAGGCTCTTCCGAGGCCCAGGGCCCAGGTTGTTGGCACTATGGGGTCAGCGAAAGGTGAATTAGCCCCTCACAAAGCCAAGCAGAAGGAGCGTAAGCACCAGGAGCTGTTGGCCTTAGCTCTGGGGGTGAATCTGGGCGGTAAGGGTGCCCTCCTCTGGAAGCCTCTAAAGATTTTGGCTTGTTCACAGATCAGCCCATCACCACTGAGCCGACGGACCACGATCAAGGACGGACCGGAGAAACAATGCAATTATGAGAAGATCCACAACTTTAAGGTGAGTGCTGGTTGTGTGATCTTTGTGTCATGTTGGAATTATGATATCTACACTGTTAGTAAGATTATTAAAAATAAATCAATCAATAAATAAATATATATACATATATTTTATTCGGCAAGGATCTGGACATTTATAGTGTTGCAAAAGATATCTATATGTTTTTAGAGCTTTCTTCTCAGCAAACAATCCAAAAAAAATATCTAAAACTTATTAAACTGCACAATTGTTTTTAGTGTTTGATAATAAAACATTGTTAATAATTTTTGGTAATGACAAATCAGCATATTAAAATTATCTCTGAAGGATCATATGAGACTAAAGCCTATAAAATCTTATATTGAAATAGAAAACTGTTATTTTAAATGTAATAATATTTCACAATAATACTGTAGTTTTGAACAAATAAATGCAGGTTTGCTGAGTGTGAGATGCTTAAAAGCCATCTAAAATCTTACCAGTCCAAACGTTTCATAAATCTCATTATAAACTCTTTATTGACACGGTGTGAAAAGAACCAAACTGGGCTGCATCTTCAACAGGTGAAGGTAGTTGGGTAACTCTTTTGATTAATATAGTCTCACTATGTCATCTCTTCATTGTGATAATTTTGACATGGCATCAATTGTAATGGAAACATAACATGCAAAATTAGTTTTTAGAGTTATTTTAGTCCTCTATCTATATTAAATGTTGGTATTGGGCATACTGAAGATATTTTGCACATGTACTTGTTCTTGATTTCTCAATTGTTTAGATTGAATTTCATTTTTTCTTTTCAAAACCACCAAAATTTGAAATGTTTTTTGTGGTCCTAACAAAGTCAGTCAGTTCTATATTTGGCATAAGCATGAGTTTTATTATGTTTACTTGCGTCTCATTCAAATGTTTATGTGTTGACAGCGTTTAAATGCACGGTACACATACCGTGAGTCTCGATACGCGTAAATCTATCAAACGAGCCTAATTGTCTAGGCTTTTAATCCATTAAGTGCTGTATTGACTGATAGGATTGATCGTATAAATCAATAACCTCCTTGCTGCCGAGCTGCTGAATGGCCTCTCCCATATCATGCCTTTTCAGCTTCTGAAAAATGACTGAGGCTGGGAATCAGCACAGTGTACCATCATCTGACTTCCTTTTTAAACCCCAAAAGAGCAAAACAAAGCAATCATCTGACTTCAGCGTGTCGCTGGGAAGTTTCCTTCTAACATCTTCCTCATGATGTCACCAGCAGTCATAAGAGCATCATGGATTATTCAGTTTCACGTCCCTTACGAGAGGTCTTACAGAGGCTGTGTCCCAAAACCTAGTGAGCACATTGAGTATGTAATGTTTTTTAGGTGTTGTTAGTGTGTTCGTAATACCAAGGCAATGTAATTTATGCTGGCCTATGAGAGTTTAGGCCAAATGTGTCAATCAAAAAAAATATATATATATATTTTGATATGAAAAGTCATAAATAAAATAAGACATAAAATATCTGTATGCATGTATTATATATGAGTTTGCATGTTTATTTAACATTATATATATATATATATATATATATATATATATATATTATGTTTATGTATTTTTTTTTTTTTTATAATTTATATATATTGTTTATATATATTTGTTTTTTTATAACTTATATATATATAAATTTATATTTTATTAATTATATACATGTGTATGTGTATTTATATATACAACATAAATATACAGTGTACACACACACACATATATATATATATATATATTCATTAAGTATGTTAATGTTAATGAGTATTAAAACAAAATCTAATTGTTAAAAAGAAGTTACATAAAATAAAAAATGAATGGAACGTAGACAGCTCATCCCGCTGCTTCTGGACAGAGATGAAGAGTATTCTCATAATGATATTTACATTTCAGCATTCGTACATCTGGGCTTTGATCCAAAACCCTGTGTTGCGTCTTTTCTTTTGTCCATCTTTGTTGTGTGTTTTGACAGCACAAGGGCGTGCATGGGAACATGTTTGCGTGTGACTTTCAGCAGCTTAGTAACAGATGCCAGGCACATTATTTTCCCCTTGCAATCCTATAATCTGAAACATATATATTATCATTTAAAAAAAAAATCAGGGCTGAG
The DNA here is from genome assembly GCA_032275025.1 of Enteromius treurensis. NCBI lineage: Eukaryota > Metazoa > Chordata > Actinopteri > Cypriniformes > Cyprinidae > Enteromius > Enteromius treurensis. The sequence goes on from JAUCMU010000030.1 coordinate 7,308,369, forward strand.
ACATCACCGGGGGGGTCCACTCTATTTACATTGTTTCAGTACCACCCTCAGTCTAGAGGCTTGGATAGGAACTTTGGATGGGAGCAGTTTTGTCTTTGAAGTTCTTCCTGCCATCAACTGGTTGCTGTGTCAGGGTTTTGCAGAGATGGTGGAGCTGAGCTACCGACAACAGCTTCACTCGTCACCGGCTGTCATTTCCTACAAATGTCATGCATCATGTTAATAAACACGCTGAATTTTAATAAATTTTTTGGAGCTATGACCCAAGAGTTAGTGTACAAACACTTTGCCATGATGGTGCAGTGACGACAGAAAACAGAGTTTTAATCACTTCAATCACCTTTCCTGGTCCTTTCACGAAACTTGTTTGAAGATTGCATTGTGTTTGGTTGGTCTTGATTTCTTTTGATTTTTGTTATTGTTTCTTTTTGTTTTGTTTTTGTGTTTTATTTTGTTTCCTGAGGCAAGTGGCACATTGAAATGTTTTTATGTAATGTTTGTTTTGTTTTATCTTCTGTGTTTTGGTTTTGTTTTGTTTTTCTGAGGCAAGTGGTAAACTAAAATTATTTTAAAATTATTTACATTTTTTCCAGTTTTCCTTGTAAATATACTTAGTAAAACTTCAACAACACTCGTCAGTACCTGCCAAAATGTATAAAATAATATAATACATGTACATTTATTCATTTAGCAGACGCTTTTATCCAAAGTGACTTACAGGTGAGCAACTGGGGGAAATGGTGCCTTGCTCAAGGGTCTCACCTCAGTCATGGTATTGAAGGTACTAACCCCACTCACAATCCCTGCTGGACCTGGGACTCGAACCCACAACCTTTGGGGTTACAAGTCCATCTCCCTATCCATTGGGCCATGACTGCCCCTACTAATACCAATGGTTTTTTATAGAAGCCTGTTTTCGCCACTAAATATTTCTTTTTTAAAAAGGTAATTGCAACTTTTTTTCTCACAATTCTGACATTTGCAAGTTTATATCTTGTAATTGTGACTCAGATATGATCTCACAATTGCTATAAAGTCCAAAAAATACTGATCTTTTCTCACAATTGCAGGTTTATATCACAAAATATATACCCTGCAATTCTCAGAAAATAAATTGTTGGGAGATGTAAACTTGCAATTGCAATAAAAACTTTGCAATTACCTTTAATTCAGTGGAAACAGGCTTCCATCAGGAATATGAATGCGTAGTCCGAAGGGTTTTCTCTTTATGTTTGTCCAGTCTCTGTGAGTCACGCTCAGGTACCGTAAGAGATACTCTGGAAATATAATCATTCATTTTCTGTGGAACTTTCATTATGGGCTTTAGCTGGAAATGAAAATCTAGAGATGAATGAATCACTGGCCTAAAATGTATGTATGTGTGTTTTCAGTGTGTGTGTGTGTTTGACTCACAATGACTGCTTTGCCTTTGGTGTAGGTGCACACCTTCAGAGGGCCGCACTGGTGTGAATACTGTGCAAACTTCATGTGGGGTCTCATCGCCCAGGGCGTCCGTTGCTCAGGTAACTCTCCACCAATCACAAACCCTCCCACACAAATCAAGTGTTCATTAGAATCACGTAGCATTATTCATATCAAATTACAATCCAAAGGCCGCTTAGGATCCAGATAATTTCTCGAGTCATTCTGGTAACAATGCCTAATTGGCTGCAGAACTTTTCCAACGTGCGGTGGCAACCTGAGGCTTAATACTGAAAGTGAGACCTGGGACAATAAGGGTTTTAACTAGTATGCTGATGTGTGGGTATTTTGCATTCCTAAATGACACCTGGTCCAAACCAGTTGAGTGCCTTCTGTTGAGTGTTGACTATTTATAGTGGAGCATACTGTGTACACTATAGAGTACTGTGAGAGAGGCACACCCAGGTAAACCAGGACAGTCTCCTTGTGTTAATGCCAAATGCATCGGGCTACACTTCAAATCACACAGATAAACATAAACAGATGCATATACGCACACACACGTGCTGTATGACAAAGTATGACACTTTATTAGTTATATAGAAGTGATGCATATCATTTATACAATAGATTTACGATAAGCTTGAATTATTTCAAACTAATAAATGATATATCGCAAACTAACGATTTTTTGGTAGGATTTGATTTTAATCCAGGTGAATCTAGGCTTCTTTATTGTTATTTTTGTTTTATATCGTTCACTCATGATTGCTCATAGCAAATGAACTAATGTTAAAAGTATAGCTCAATAAAAAAATGGAAAATCTGCTCTTATTTACTTTTTTATGACTTGTATGTTGTATGTATATATATATATATATATATAACAAAAAAAGATACTTTATTTGTTTGCTTTTTTGGGTGGATTTCTATAGATTTCATTTATACATGGGTCAAAGATGAAAAATGGTTTAACACCAAAATTAAAAAGTTTTTCTCCGCCTTCGCCATACTTCCACCTGGGGGGCAGTCAATGAACGAGCCGAACACCGAACCCTCACCCTCGCTAGGGTTATTTCCCCTAGGGTTCGGAGTCCGCCGTTCTCCCGGCTCGCTCCCCAGACAGCTCGCCAAATTCGCTCTATTTTATTACTAGGTAACGTGAACTCTTGAAACAACATTGAGAGAAAAACATTTTCTTTACTTTAAATTATTATTAAAACTAGTCAGTGCACGATGTATGTAAATGCTTTTATTGCATTGTTTTTATTTTATTGTTTTCAGTTCAAACTCTATTTAACATGTGGAGTGATATTTCTATGACACATGGAGTTTCTGTAATGTGTTTTAAATTGTTCACTTAAATTGTTTTATCTTTGTTAGTCTGCTATGTAGGCAGTAGACTACAAAGCATACTAATCTTGGAAGAAATCCAGTGTTCGGGAGAGAGCTCTTTCTCACTCCTTTGGGTGTAAAGAAGCCATATACACACTATTGTAGACTTCTCTATTTTTGGCGTCTGATTAATGTTCCTGGCCGCTCTGGAGTCTCTCTGATCTATGGCTTCTACTTAAATATATTTTTCAAGAGAGGCGACACCTTTGTGTATTTCCTGTTCTACTTCATCTACAGTATACGTCTTATTCACAAGCTCACTTAAAATATTCATTAAGATTTTGTTTAAGTGTCAAAGTTGAAGTTAAATCTGAAGTGTTGTAATTTCTGTGCCATTAACAACACCGAACAAAATTGCAAAAATAACTGGCTTCTTCAATACTCGCTTGTTTTCCATTAGTCAACAAAAACAAAGTCCTGCTGGAGTAATCATGTGCACTAAATACATAAATTCACAAAAGGATCTCAGAAAAGCTGAAAAGAGGGGCAGTCATGTAGTTTGATGTTTCAAAGGTGAAGTGGATTGCTTGGCACATGCTGAAATGACACCATCATTAACAACAAAGCCACTGAGAAAATTGCTGGGAAAAAATGACTTCCGATCATAACGGATTACTTAACTGAAAGCCTCTGCCCCATCTAAAATTTCCATAAAAGCCTTGACATTTTTGAGCTATAAGCTCATTTTCAAATGCTTGAAATTTGGTGTGTGACAATTACTAGTTTATTAGAGAAGGGTTTCTCAGTTGGGGGCTTGTGATGGCACTGTAGGGGGGTCCTGAGATTCAAAATAAATAAATAAATAAAGTTTAAAAAAAGTAAATGTAGGAATTGAAATGCACCAAAACTTAGATTATATCAGCTGCCTTTAAAATGTGAAATACCAGCAATATTGTCAGTTGTCACATAGACTTTGAGATGTTTATGATTTATGTAAAATACATTTAAAACTGACATTTTACAGACTGTTATGATCTTGTCTGTAAGCTCTCACCCCATCACATGTTATCTGGACTACATCACCCATCAGCCACCGTACCTTCACACCACCATGTGCCTCACATTCTTACAAACTCAAATCCCCAGCATTCACCACACACTTACACCTGTGTCAGATTTACACTCACACACCTGCTCACAATCAACCACACCCACATAGTCATTAGTCTGTGTATTTATTGCAGTACTCCACAAGGACTCTTTGCGAAGTCTTGATTTACCTAGGCCATCATTTCCGAGCGTTTCTTCTGAATTTATTTACCCTTTTGCTGACCTTAGATTGTCTATCGTTCCCTGATTGTTCTGCCGCCTGCCCCGATCTCTGCTACACTTACTGGACTGTGAGTTGTGCTGCCTGCCTCGACCCTGCCTGCCTTTTTACTACGATTCTGTTTTGCCTCTATTACTCTGTTTGCTGTTCCCGACTCTGCCTGTATTGCCATTCCCAATAAAAACGCTGCAAATGGATCTGCACGCCTCTGCTGATTTTTTTACACAGACATCTGTCAGATGTTTGTTCACAGCAGATGCTTTTCAGATCAAGTGATCTTCAACAGATGTAATCTTGCAGATGTACTGTACGTGTAATATCTAGATAATGTTAACTCATGGGAATACTTCCTAATGTGAAGTATTGATATTTGCTTTAGAGTATTGGTTGATTCAGACCGAGCCTTTTAAGTGCACTGGATCAACAAGAATCAATATAATCAATTATTATTATTATTATTTTTTTCAATAAATCAATATTCTTCAAAAATTCACATTTTCAAAACACAAAACACATTGTTGGAAAAGATATTTAAATACATATTTTCTTTTAAAAGAATATATTTTAGGTTTCTTTCATATGGGTAAAATAACATTTCCTCGCTCCATTTCTGTTTCATTTGGAATGCTGCAAAGTGCAAAAATAAAGTTATACAAACAGCAAAACATCCCAGTGTTAAAGATTAGCTTGGTCAATCACATCAAAGCACCACAACTAACCGTTGTATAATTTATAACATATCAAATGTAGTTTGCTGCTAGCAGCTAACTGCTTTTTAAAGAGTATCTTCACTAAAGTAGTTTAAACTGGGTATTTTGAAGCTTTCCAAGCTAAAATGAACTTTCAAATGAACTTACCCAACCCTGCCACTAACATCAGCATCTATAACCGCAACATCAGCCGCTTAAAGACGAAAAAATAGCTCATGCAGGAGGTCTCCTGCATGGGAGGGAAATGACCTGATCTTCACCAGCCTGACACCCACTCTGTCTTTAGTCCCAGCGTCGCTCTTTGTACATTACCATCTCTGTCTGTTCCTAATGACTACGCAAGAAAAAAGGCTGAAAGCTTGATCAATGAGAAATCGAGGTTACTGTGGGAAACGTTCTGTGAGATTTGCATTGCTTGGAGGCAAATGGTTGTTTCGGTCTCAGCGTGAGACATTTTCCACTGTCATAATCACTGCTGTCATCATCACCATCAACATCATATCCTTTCCTTTTTTCTCATCTCCTTTGCCCTCTTTGTAAGTTTCATCATCATCATTATCATCATGAGCATTACGAACAACCTCCTCATGGGCATTACATTCCCATCATTGAGTCAAAGCTTTGCGGGGAAAGATAAAACTGTATTTTCCCAGCAAATTCAGGTACTTTTTTTTTTTGCTGAGTGTCACTTAATCTGTTTGGGTGTGCAGTTTGTGTTTAGCTGGTATTTTAAGAAGTTCTCATTAAATATGTATATTACAGATTTCTGAATGGCCAAAGAGCTTTGCATGACTAAATGATAACATTGTTGCAACACTGAATACACTTTTTACTCTAAAGCAGAGCTGCTCTGCTTCAGAAGCCAAGAAAGCCACATTCAAAGAGCAAAACATATAAGATGTGATGTATAATACATAAGGATAACATTTATAATTAAAAAGCTTATGCTTGACTGCTTGAAATTTGTTTTGTAGACAATTTAGAATTTTGCCTACATGTCATTTTCTGTAAAAAATTTACATTTTAATGAAAAAACAAACAAACAAACATCTGTAATGGGTAGAAAGAGCAGTGAAACCTAGTTTCTAAATATGTATATGCATACACACATTTATTTTAATATATTGAAATGTAAACGATGCCCCATGCTCTCCTAATGAGCTGATAATTATTAAAATGCAGCTCTTATTTTTTTTTATTTTGTTGATAACAAATAACAAAGTATGTGCATGACAAAAATATACGCTGTTACTGTTTTAATCAAATGAATTTTAAAATATTAATTAAATTTGTATTTGTGGCAAATATTAATAATGAGAATATTTTTTATTTTGCACATTCATGTATGTTTCCCAGCCTACTAAAATAAGCTATTACTTTTAGTGCTCCGATGCAAAGTATCCTAAACAAAAAAAAATTTCGTTCTAAAACACGCAAATAACTTCATAAGTAGCCTACTAAATTATAATTTGTGAATATTAACAGTTACCGTTATTTTTTTTTAATTTTTCGCTGACTGTTGCTGTGAAATGTAACCAAAGCTGATGGCTATTTGCTAAAACATGCTTTGAAGAGTTTGATTGGTAACTTATGGATGAATCGCCACTCGACGATCAATAGCTGCCAGTGCACTCTACAGACGTGGCAGTACCTGCGGCGGTAAAACATTCATTCTGGTTGGCAACCATCTGTAGGTCAGAAACAGGGTTGGTCTTTTGTTGGATATCAAACTTAGTCATCAAACTTAATCCTGGAGGGCCGGTGTCTGGGCTGCTTCAGGTGTGTCTAATTAGGGTTGGAGGTACAGTAAACTCTGCAGGACACTGGCCCTCCAGGACCGAAGTTGGTGACCCCTGCCTTACACCAACGGTTCTCAGTTCCAGTCTTTGTTGTACCCCTGCTCTGCATACTTTGCATGTCTCTCAATTATAACACACTTGATAATCAGCTAGTTAGAAGTGAGCTCTGTGCATGAACTGTGTTCCGATTGACATTAATTCACAGATTTGCATTGCGCAGCTTCTTCACACAGGGACAAGTGTGACATCATATACCTCTGCAAATGCATGTCTTGCACGCTTCCATGCCCTTTGAGTGGAATGTATACTTTTGCTTCTAACTGGAATTATGGTGGAAATTCCTGATGTCCACTTTCGCAGGGCACTGACATTCGAATAGAACAAACGTGTGATGCAAAATGTGCAGAGCAAGGGTGCCATTTTAACTTTTTTATTTTGAGCTGTTTTATTGAACCATAGTTTCATGGGGCTCTTTTGCACCTAAGTGCAACACTGTATCGTGTGAGCTACTGAGCAAACCTACTGAGTTAGAAAACGTCTAAGGTTATGTAGGTAACCTTTCAGGGAACGGAGACGTTACATATGGGAGCTTTCATGAGAGACCAATCGCCTTTGAGTAATGAGAAATGGTCAATTAATATTGGAGTGCATTTAATTACAGCCAGGTGCACCTCATCACTACGTGAGTATAAGAGGGCTTGGATGTAATGCACTTGCAAGTTTTCGCTGAGGAACCGAGCCGGCATCAGCGCGACCCAGGATCGTGGCAAGGGGAAAGAGACCCAGTAGGAGCACAGCCACTGTTGGGTGTCGCCCAGCCTGCAGCCTTGGAGATATCCACTAGAGAGGCGCTGTGAACCAACGCAAAGGTGGAGGCAACACTTCTTGTGGAGTGGGCTCTCAGACCTAAGGGGCACAGTTCTCCCTGGTATAAATAAGACAGGGAGGTAGAATCAACCACCGAATGGGCCAACCTCTGTTTGGAGACAGCATTCCCTTTCTGCTGACCTCCATAGCAGATGAGGAGCTGCTGAGAGCGTCTGAAGGTCAGAGTGCGGTTGGAGAGTGCCATGGTGCCATGCCCATCTCGGGACTCGATTGTGTAACCAATGCTGAAGCGGTCTCATATGAAGCATCCCCAGTGGTGTTACTGCAGCCGCGGCTGCCATATGCCCCAGGAGCCTCTGAAAAGTGTTGAGAGGGGCTGCTGTTTTGAGCCTGAATGATCCCAGACATGTCAGCATGGTCTGCTCATACTCACCTGCGAGGCGGGCAGTAATTTCATTCTTACTCGCCTTGGACGGGAGCCGTGTCTGTCCACACCAGGCGGCGTTCTGCGCGGGCAGAGATGCACCACCACAGCACGCTCGACCTGGGGGATCGACACATACCCCCTGGCTGCTCCTCCATCGAGGGGAGAACCCAAGAGCTGGGGGCCAGGCGTGATGAGTATGGCTCAAAAAGCCTTTATGGCTCCCTGAACTACTACGGGAAGGACGCGAGGGGACCCGTCTCACGAACGAGAGGCGGGACCTCAATGTGGCGATGGTCAAGCGCTCACAGTAAGCACATGAGTCATCTACAAGCGCTGCCTCGGCGTGCTCCTGGCCCAGACACTTTAGACAGCGTTCGTGCCCATCTGAGGAGGTGAGGAAACCCCCGCACCCATGAGCGCACTGTTGGATCGACATCCCGAAGAACGTCTCTCCAACCGCAAGAAAATTGCTCTTTTGAGTATCCCGTTTTGCCCAGGGAGGACCACTCGCGGTACTCTGACGAGGTCTCTCGCTGGTGAGCAAAGGCTGGCTTGCTCAAGCCTTTTAAAAGGCTACCAGCCCGTGGGATTCGCCGAACAGCTGCCAGTCTGATTCGGTGAAGAGAGAGCAGGAATTCCGCAGGAACTCTTGGGTTTTCCGGATTTCTCTGTCTAACTGTTTCTCCCGTAGGCTCAACACAGCATACAAATGCAGCGAGGCTCCGAAGCAAAAAGCTGCAAGTGCATTACATCTGCGCCCTCTTATACTCATGTAGTGATAAGGTGCACCTGGCTGTAATTAAATGCACGCCAATATTCATTCATTACAATTCATTACAAGGCGATTGGTCTCTCATGCGAGCTCCCATTTGTAACGTCGGAGTGACTTGACTGAAGGGGATCTAATAAATATGTGATACTAAACCTGTGCTAACTTAAGTATGTTAGGTTTTGCAGAAATGCAGGTAAAGGCACAAATTTCCAATTAGCCTATGTTGGGAAAATACTGTTTTTGTGAAAAGAAAACAAAAATAATGACTTTATTTAGCAATTCTTCTCTTCCATGTCAGCCTTCGACATTCTAAATGGCCCCCTTTGTAGCTACAGTTTACCAGTTTCCCACAAGATTTAGGAGCATTTCTGTGGGTACTTTTGCCCATTCATTCAGGATTTATGAGGTCAAGAACTGATTGGATAAGAAGGCATGGCTTTCAGTCTTGTTTTCAATCCATCCCAAAGGTGTTTGATGGGGTTGAGGTCAGGGATCCTGGAATCACAACATTGTCCAAAATGTCTTGATATGCTAAAGCAGTAAGATTTCCCCCTAATCCTAAAAAAAACCATTAACAATCCTCCACCAAACTTTACAGTTGGCACAATGCAGTCAGACTGGTAACATTCTCATGGCATCTGCCAAACACTCATCAATCAAAGTTCCAGTTTCAGTTTCTATCCGGGTAGGTTTGCATTTAGTTTGAAATATTGTGGGCTCTAGTAGATGTTTTTGAGCGGGTTTCACCACTATGGTAACTTACACTGTGTAGCAAGGTTTGTAGATGAAGGACGAGGAAGTCAAAATGAAAGTCAAAAATGAACTGATTTATTGCCTCTTTGGCAGAAAAGGAAAACAAACATAAAGGCACGCTGGCCGAACTCTCCGTCTGCAGTCGCCGTCTAGTGCTTCTGACTGCCGCTCACACACACCAGCCGTAGGCAAGCAGGAACCAACTCAGGCTTGAGTTCTCTCTTTATCCAGCTCTTCTCTAATCACTAGAATTAAAATCAGGTGTCATTAATCAAATACTTAGCCTCTCACTCTCCAGCCGCACATCTCCACACTCACTCTCCCGCTGCACCAATCGCCTTCCCACGCCCCCTGGCCACACACTGCTACCCAGCTTTCACAACTTCAGGTGCATGTGCTCCAGAGTTAATCACAAACTTTGGTTTAAACTCTAAACTTACTCTGAAACTCTTAGTTTATTCATCTCACTTTTTGCTGCAGGCCAAAGGTTTCCACTGCTCCAGAGTCCAGCGGTGGAGTGCTTTACACCACTCCATCTGGCACTGTTCTTCATATGATGCTTTTGTGCAGCTGCTCGGTCATGAAAACTCCTTAAAACTCTTTAATACTCTTTTACTTAATATTTCACATGTGGAATCAGCAGATCCTTGGAGACTTGTTGTACTGGTGAAAGTGCCCTGTGACTTGCTGGTGTTTCTAAACACTTCCACTTTCCAATAATACCACTTTTACAGGTGATTATGGAATATATAGGGTTTATTGAAAAGGTGGCCTCCTATTACAGTACTGCACTGGAAGTTACAGAACTGTTCATAAATGCAGAAAGCATGGATAGGTTGTTGATTTTATACACCTGCGCCAAAAGGTCTGCTTGAAAGACCTGCATTTAGTAATTGACAGATATGTCCCAATACTTTTAACCATGTAGTTTACATTTTCTAGGCACAGAATGAATTGGAAGTGGGGAAGAGACAGCAAAAGTTTGCTAAACATCCTGCTGTTCCTGGCTTTGAGCGTTAAAGACTAGCTGCTGATGTTTACTTTAATTTCAGTCTCAGCTTGACATTTGTGAGGCACATTTCAGCACACTGTTTTGTGAACCTGTCACAATGTAATGCAGACTTTGTTGAAAGCGGCTGTGAGTGAAAGATGAGGCTGTGCCATCTATATTGGACGTGAAAGGAAAAACACAACCATAAATAACCATTGTTATTCAAGACAGTTTAAGACGTATAATGTATAAGACAGTTTTTACATACCTTTAAAGTGATAGTTGCAACTGACCTGGGGTTTGTTTCCCAAAAAGCATTAATGGCTATCTGCGATCAGAAGTTCTATTAATCTTTGTTGGTAATGAAAAAACTTGCAACTATTGTTTTACTTTTAGGAAACACATCCCTGTTTCATATGGCCTTTTGACGTAAAATCAAAGAAGGAAATTCAAAGGTTCTGCAAAAATAAAAGTTTGTTAAAATGGGGGAAAATATCACTACTGTATGTTCTCAGTAAAGTATTAATAACAACAATGCATATTCTAAACATTAAACTTATGTTAAGCGGCACTGTTTAAAGCGTTTTAAAAGACTAATTAAATTGTTAACGTTTTATGCAGTCATTTGATCACCAAATAAAATTATCCAACAAAGAATCCAGAAGAAAAAAGCACAATTATAGTTATGATTTTAATAAATCATTAAATTGTTAAAGTTTTAGGAATTAAAGTTTTGATTAATGAAACTGAATTAAACCATTAAAGCCAAATTCTAATGTCTATAGTTGCAAATATGATATATATATATATATATAATATAATAATAGTTTTTATTTTAATTATTAAAATTAATAATTTATTTTATATAGTGTAATGTAATTAGTTTTCAGTTCATTATTTAAATATATATTTACAGTTACAACTAATATTTAAAAAAAAATTAGTAGCAGGCTGCTTTTGATGTCTTTGAGTTGCATGACTATAGTCTGCAGATGAGAGAACTAATGTTTACAGAGACATCTATTAGCAGTGGTACAGAGCAGATGTCTTGTACAGTCTGGACTCTCATCCCACAGAGACAAACACAAAACAGTCCTTATATTCCCCTTCAGAGAGTGAGCAAAAACAAGAGATCTCAGACATCCCATAAAAGCCCCTTCTGCACATTAGAATAAGACAACCTTGATGTCAGTAAATATGGATGGTGGGACTGTATGTGTGGTTTATGTGAAATGTGCCTGTGACTGTGCAGAAAGAAACGACAGAATGATAAATGTATGTAAAATGACAGAAATATCATAAAAGTTATATACTTAAATACTTATAATTCCTTCCAACACATATTTAAATCCCAGTTTAACCCATGCCTCCATTACTAATTCAAAAATGTAACTTTGAAGGCACATTGAGTATTGAAAGCTCACTTTATTATGGGAGAGAGATGGACTTAGTGAGTATGATTACCAGCCTCTGATACAGCATTCATTCTTCAGCTCAATCTCATATTCACAATAAAACATTCGTTTGAATGTCAGCTGAAAAAAGTGATATCTTTGTCATATTGTCTTTTCATCTAAGGGGGATTTTGTATGACAGTCCCCCTCAGTGCATTCGTTAACTGCTTCTATAGGGTTCTTCTCAAATAATACTGAGGCTTCGTCCCTCCTAGTTCAGTCCTTTAGAGGTTTGTGGTCCTCCTCTGCATTAAATGATAGAATGAGATGGTCTAGTAAGTGTGGCTATGTCACATACCATCAGGTTGTGAAAGATACATCCCATGCATCTTTTAAATTCAGCTGAATGAAGGACATGAAATGAAGGCGGCCTTCCAAGGATCCTTCTGATCAAGATGGCCTTCAGTGATGTTTGGTGACTTGGAAGCTTAGAAATGCCGCAATTATAGGATGTAGTCTTCCATTTAAGAAGCACTCAAAGTATCCTCGAAAGTAAAAATAACTTTCTTGTTTGCACTTGTTTCAGTCTCTTTCAGGATAAAAGTCTGCTCTTGTCACCATCTAATCACAGAATAACTAAAATATTTATTAACAAACTACATATTTGAAGTCTACATTCTACTACAAAACTCATCAACATTCCATCAGACAAAAAACAGATTTATTTATGAAATTATAGAACATTTGGGTGTCCGCCAGGACACTCGCTGTGTGAAATAAAATCTATACAAACATTGAAATGGTTAGAGTTCTGTTAAATAATAGAATATCACGCTGCTGGAAAATGCTCTTAGCCAATCAGATTTGAGGAGCAGAAAAGGCTGTTGTATAATTACATATAACAGTTCCATAACCAGTCAAGGAAAACAGCATCAACTTACTTAAACTACACATAGCATGGAAAAAGTAGATCAGATTTATATCTGTTTTTCAGAGACACATTCATGAGGCCAAGTGTGAACATAAAATGTACCCACTCAATAAAATAGCTATCAAGATGCGCTATAAGAGGTTCAAGCAGCTTGTTAGTGTACCATTTACAACCCTGTTATCATTTATGCATTCATAATTTTGTGCCTCGGAAGCTATTATGTAAAAACACAGCTACAAGTTACACATAATATAAAACGAAAGCCAATATTCTGTGAATATTTACATGGAGCTGTAGGTTCTGCAGCTTCAGCAGTTCAGGTGTAGCTGTAGCCTGTCACAGAGGCAATTGTTAATGGGGTGCAGAAGCATAAAATCTTAAAATATTTCTCAGCGCTATAGATAGACGGCACGTCGCCTCAGGCGGGATCCATTCAGACTGTGTGTGGCGTCTTCGTGGCAGTACAGCAGAAGCGTTGGAGAGATCTTGACAACTGAGTGACATCTGTATTCATATTCCTTCTCGGCCTGTCGCTGGTGTGAAATATTCAACGGCGTCTTAGGGTGTGTAATCGGCTGAATATACTCTTGAGCGGGCGTGTGGCATGAATCTGTACACTTTCTGTGAGGCAAAAGTAGAAGAAATATATAGAATAATGAAAGAGCTGAAGTAAAAATACATTTTCTTGTGATTTACTTGCATCATGGTGAAAATACTATAGTTGCTTGACTTCTTCTAGCTTAAGGCTTTCCTGTTAAAACTGTTTTTAGGCTGCAAGTTTTGCTGGAGAACAACAGATATGTGCTACCTGGTCTCATTATGAAAACATACCTCTGATAACTTTTTGCAAGATGCAAAATATGTACCAATAAGTACATTTCATTTCAGTATCAAACAGAAATTAAAACTAGAAGCAGTAAAACGGCCAGCACTTGTAATTGTTTTCATGTACAGTTATGATTAAAGCTCCTTATGTGCTGACTTCCGGGAGGTAACAAGCTTAGGCTTACGGAATACTTCGGAATGAATCTCGTTAAAAACATGACTTTTGTTATGTTAATATAAATAAGATATTCTAATACTTTTACTCAAGCTGTTTTGGAATTGGTGACGAGGAGTAATTCTCACTGTAAGGCATCCGTACTTTTACTCAAGTGTGGTTTTCAGGTAATCTTTACACCTCTGCATTCGCTTTAGTTGAGGAGCAAATGAGGAGTGGGCTGGCCTGGACTCCGAGCTTCTGCGTGATGATTGGAGGGTCTGTCTGCTCAGTCCCATCGCGGATTTCTCAAGTTCAGTCGAAATAAAAACTGCTGCAACCTATTTCTTTATATTTGCTTGGCGAAATTGCTTGATTTTCATCATACATTTCACACAATTATACACCACATTCCTTGTTTCACTTGTCACGGACCATTTTCTTGAAAAGGAACGTAGGGCAGAATTTACTTTTAAATAAATAGACAATTTTATGATGTAGGCCGAAAATGAGCTTCCCCTATTTGACTGAACAGTAGCCGCCACTGATACATTTATTACAACTAAATTAACATTTTTATAATTGATTAAAAAGGGTAATTATCTGATATTCTCTGATATACTTTTTTTTTTCTTTTGAGGGCATAGTTGTATCTGTCTTAAAATGTTTATGTCATTGTTAAAAATTAGTTTCTACATGGGGAAAATCAATCAAACTTTTTAGCTCCAGAAGCACTTTATTGCATTATATTAGCACCCCATTTTTAGCTTGCCTCTTTATTCTCTCTAGTAACCTTTTCATCTGCCTTTAACGCTCTCTCAGTGGCTATTATTATGTCTTACTCAACTTTTTCCCCAAAAAGTCCCCAGGCACCTAGCACTGTGACACATCCTTAATGCACTACATGATCTACTATTGAATAAATGCCATTTTTGCTTAGTGTTTTAGTGTTGAAGGCTAGCTAATGGGGCCTGAGCTAGCGTCTAGTCTTGACAGCAGCAGGCAAGCAAAAAGAGCAAGACTTGAGGCACTAATCTGAGTTTGATGTTCTGTGTCTGGCCAGGACATGAACGACTTCGCACCTGTGTTCAGTCAAATGCTGTACCGGGGAATGGTGGCGCCCAATGCAATCAAGGGGACCATAGTGACCACTGTACATGCTGAGGACCTGGACCCACCGGTGAGTTGACTTGATTATGTGTGTTTTTTCATCCCTCAGATATTTCATTTATAAAATAAAAATTGACTCACTCTCAAGCCATGCAAGTTTGTTTTTTCATCGCAGCAGATGTGGAAAAATTTGTTACTACAGTACATCGCTTGCCCACCAATGAATCTCTAGAAGTGAACTGGTGCCATCAGAATGAGAGGCTTGCCCACCAATGAATCTCTCACAATGATCCACTGATGACTCAAGTACTGTATATCAAGTAACATCTGTGAAGTAAAAAGCTTTGTTTGTAAGAAAGAAACAAAGCATTTCATCATCAAGACATTTTAGCTTAAAGTCATCACTTGTGGCCAAAATATGTGTCCATAATCCATAATACTTTCTCCAGTGCAAAAGTCCATCCAAGGTTGTCTTCTGACATTAAAACCCACCAACATTTATTTAGTTTTAGACTGTTTTGTTCTTGTAAATAGTTTCCCTCCTAATATTTCTCTCCTGTCTTTTTTTTTTGTTTGTTTTTACTGGAGTAAGCCACATTATGGATAAACAATTTCAATGTTAGCCATAAGCAACAGTATAAAGCTAAAAACGTTTTATTGGATTTGTTTCTTACCAACATCCAATTTTTCACTTGTGGTGTGTGGATTGCTTGTGGATTACTGTAATGTTTTTTTCAGCCTGTTTTGGCTCTCATTCTGACGGCACCTATTTACTGCAGAGGATCCACAAGTGAGTAAGTTATGTAATTAATTTCAATTGCAAGGGAAAAGAATGCATTTAAATCTTGGATGGCCTCATAGTGAGTACACTTTTACAACTAACTATTCCTAGCAACAATCTATTCTTTTATGGATTAAAAGTTTGAAAAATCAAAGTTCTTGGTTTATACACACATAATAAGCAGATGCTTAACAGCAATAAGAACACATGAGATTTCACGCCGAAAGTCAAACAACATTCTGCACAAGAAAGAAAGTCGACTTGTGTCACTGAAGATATATCAAGTGCAGCATTAAGTCTCCAATGATTAAACTTGAGTGTCATTGACAGTCTCTATTGGTCGTGCCTGATGTGACTGTGAATGGGTCTGACTGAGTTGTGCAACAAGCGAATGTGTACTGTGTGGCATAACTTCAAAGGACTAAGCACAATAAAACAAAGATAAGAGGAGAAAAAACAGCAGCAAAAGACTCAGAGCTCTGTCTGTGTTTAACTGAAGAGGCAGCTACCCCAGCCCAACCGGTGTGTAACAACCTGGCACGTCTCCAGTGTAAAGCCCCAGAGCTCTACCTACCCTCCACAGGCACAATTACACACAAACACAACCAGCTTCACACAATAGCATGTACTTTACACAACCACGGCCCTGGGTTACTGTGGTATTAAAAATGTGTTTTTGTGCATAGTTTTAAATGATTTTTGAGAACACAAATGCGTATAATAACATAAACATGTCAAAATGGACTACTAAAAATATATTTTTTTTTTATTGAATTATATTTATTTATTTCGTTTTTGTTTGATATATTTGTTTTTCTGTTAATTCTTATAAATTATAATTAATATATTATAAATTACATTTATTTATATATATATATATATATATATATATTTTTTTTTTTTTTTAATACCAAAACCCATTACATTGTAGCATGGCTACATTTAATTTGCCGGAGAGCATGGTCTTCTTCCTCTGCTCCAGATTCACTTTCCCTAAAAAATCCCATACATGTTGTACATATCAATCAACTGGACAACACACACTTATAGTAATGGGATATAAACCAAATTTAATTATTATTATTTATCATGCATTATTTTAATTCCAGTTAACCAACATATATGACCTACAGCTTGTTTTCATTAAATATAAAACCACAGATCTTATGTACAACCACATAACAACATTTCTTATTACTATTGTGAATTTAGCTTTACTTTTTTCCACTCTCTTGCTCCTCCATGCTTTCTTTTATTCTTATTCAATCGAAATGCAGGTTCTCGTGAAAGCGTATAGATGTAATGCTTCTCTATGCCCTCACCTTCTAAGTAACCTCAACCTCAAAAAAGATCAATTGTGCTTCTCGATTCAGCCCATAACTCAGCACACATGCCAAGACTGGTCAGGGGCAAAGCATGCCAGAAGCCCCAGCTGCGACTGGAAATTGAATTTAGCCTGACAGTCATGCCAGCACGTCATCAGCTGCAGTATAAAACACTGCTAGAGGTTTCTAGTTTGCCGAATCCATATGAGAACAAGCAGTTGTCACATTGTACATTGTTATTATACAGTAGGTTAATGGAAAGATTTCTGTTTTCATCAGTGAACTGTAAAAGTGTAACTCTGCTCATAATTACATAATGCACTTTATTACATAAAGTCAAGCAGCAAACATTGCTAAATAGATTGAATCTACTTCTTGAAGCAGTGGCGTAGAGAGTGTGATGGATTTATTGGAAACCTGTCAGCCAAACGTGTCTGAAACGTCATATTAGCACAGGTACAGTGTTCAAGCCACTTATCAGATGCGTTCCTTGTGGAAAGAAACGCTGTGCTACATACTCTTCTCCACAACAAACTGCATATTTGCAGCTGTGCACATTTATAAGCTCCTGAATTTCCTGCCCCACACACGCCTTTAGAGAGATGCAATATTTACGATTTTTTTGGTGTTTTTTTAAGTCCTAATTTAAAGCTTTCTACAGATACAGAATATATACATCCAATGACTTTTTATGGAAACATATTTAGCGATTCAAAATTACGACGAGTTGCATCTCAAACATACATTTCTTAATTTGTTGTTGCTTTAACACGTTGAATTTATGATGTATTAATTTGGCTAATGAGTAACTGCGCACGGCGCCAGCAGGATCACTGGATTTGTTTATATATATATATGTTAGTGGAGGGCCATTATCGGCGTTAACGTATTGCGTTTATGCGAGACTCTTATCGCGCATTAAAAAAAATATCGCCATTAATCTATTCACAAAAAGAAAACACACTGGTGTAAACGGAGCGCAGTAAAGTTAGTTTTAGATTTGATATTCGCCTATGCTGCTTTAGGGAGCGTCTGCAAATTTACATCTCAGTACTAAACGAGGTACAAATTTCAAACGACGACTCGATCACTGTTCACATTTCATATTCATCCCGTTTTATGACAACAGAAACAAATGTATAGGGCCCCATTCCTATATTTGCCTGAGGCCCCAAATTCACTAAATCCGCCCCTGGCTGGCGAGCGCAGTATATAATTTCCGCGAGAGGAAAACAGATGTACATGCGTAGAAATGGGGCCCGCGAGCTCATTTCAAACCCTTGCACGCTTGACATGTCATCCGCGCGCAATTCAAGCACTCGCACGCGATCATTCCTGCGCTCGATCTTCTCCCACCTGCTCGTGCAAACACTGTTATTTTTGTCAGTCGTGGGGCGGGGCTTGATGTTTTAGTTACAACTAAACAAACGGAGGGTTTCAGAATAATTAATTTGTCTTATTTAGTTTCTATTCTTCATGACTAGGTGTCAGTATAGACCACATTCTTCATTGGTGACAGACAGAGTGGAGTCCTGCAGATTCTTTTGTAATTCATCCCTCAAATGTAGAGTCATTTTTTGCAATGCACCCTTTGTGGTTACGTAGTTTAAACTCATCCTAGAAACCGATTGCTTGGGCTTGTTCCATTTTTATCTCCTCAGGCCATCATCCATCACTTCGATGGTGCGCAGGCATCACAGCCTTGTAATTTTCTTCCATATTTCATGAGCTCATTTAAAAAAATCTTTTCCAGTCTGCAATACTAGGAAATTAAGGGGCTTTTGGAAGCTTCCCATCTCTGTAATGCTCTGGGGTGTCAGCGAGATCTCCATGGTGACGTCTCCATGACAGAGTCTCAGGTGAGGTAACGCCTCAGTCACAGTGGCGCTTACCAGATGCTGCGATGTTGTTGTCCATTAAAGGTGTGTGAGATCTTTCTCCATGCCTTCAGGTCTTCATAGTAGACTTCTGTGCCCCTACCTAGCCATTTCACAACATAGCCAGGGAGCTACTGTATGAGTGGTGTAGATTTCCTCATTTGAAAATCCCCAGTGTTTTTTTTTTTTTCATCATCATTTTTTCATTATCATCAGTTAATGGAATGGATTTTTTTTTTTTTTTTTTCATGATTAAGTGCTTTTAATGACTGTTAGTACATTCACAGACCATCAGGGTTACACCCCTGGGCAGCTAGTTTCTATGTTGGTAAAAAACATACAAGTGCAATACAATTCCTATCGATCTGAATAGGTAAAGACTAAAAATTTAATCTGAAATAATGTAGTTTGAGTTGTATTTAGCTTTAGCGACCAGTTGTATTTAGCATTAGCATTTATTTCACTCCAATGTTGCTTCTTTAGCTTAAATGTGCCCTAGAATGCATTGAGAGAATATTTTAAATTGTTCTCTGATATGTACATAGAAGGTACGTAGCTTAGGTAAGGGGCAAAAATGGCCAGAAACGGTTTTACAGGTCCATTTACAACCCTAGAATTTGACCCTAAAATGAAACAGTCTGTTTTTGCCTTATTTGGAAGGTTCATGAATATTAATGAGGAGGTCTGCTCTGATTGGCTGTTTC